>PVLA01003489.1:0-210334 GCA_004027455.1 Hydrochoerus hydrochaeris | reverse complement strand
ATTTTAGTTTCTTCCAGGGTTGAGGGGACCCATGTTTTTTCTTCTGGTCTTCTCCAGAATACTATATACCAGCATCTGGGCTATTTCTCTCAGAGAGGCTGTTTACTTTGCTGCTTACTGTTCCACCATCTTCCCCTTTACCCAATGTGTCCTAGATTATCACATAGAAATTCTTAACTTTTACTTATAGTACTTAGAGCTGTCACCTTCTTGGAATTGATGTTTGTGTAAAGTAAGAGTTACATTTAATGACTTTAACATATGCATATTATATTGATCCTGAATCATTGGTGAGACTTTTTTTTATTGTTTTGAACCCAGTTAGTGCTGAACTACATTCCCAGCCCTTTATTTGTTTTGTATGTATGTATGTATGTATGTACGTATTTATTTATTTATTTATTTTGGTACTAGGAATTTCTCACACTTGCCTGGCAGGCACAGTGCCACTGAGCTATATCTCTGGCCCTTTATTTTATTTTGAGACAGTTTTATTTAGTTGTCCTGTGATTTTCCTGTCTAAGCCTCCTGAGTAGCTGGAATTACAGATTTGCACCATCATGTTTGGCTCACTCCCGTATTTTAGTGCTTTATTTGCCACAAATCAAGTGTCACTGTAGGGGTAGGTCTGTTTCTGAATTCAGTGTTTTCTTTCACTAGTTTCCCCCTCCCTCCCTTCCTCCTTTTGTTTATTTGTTCATTTGTTCTTTCAATTTTGGGAAACAGTTGTCCAAGATGGCCTCAAACTTGCAGACTTGCAATCCTCTTTCTTCAGCTTCCCCAGTGGCTGGGGTTGGGGGGGGGGGTGCTACAACACCTGGTTCTGTTAGTCTTTTGAGCAGTGTAACAGAGTCTTTAATTATGATAGCTTTATAAAATTCATGCTCAAATACAGCAAATCTTCTCCTTTAATCTAATTGCAAAGAATCTGGGGAAGTTTTGTGCATGTGATTCCTTTACCTTGTATTTTTATTAAGATTTTGAAAATTAAGGTTTCAAATCTCTCTTCTCTCCAAATGGATTGCATTAGACGAATTGATATGTCTGCAGCACTAGGCCTGGCTCTTCATTTATTTTGCCTTCTGTACTTTCTTTTGAATTTTAGGTTTCTCTGTTGTGGTCTTGAACACTGTATATTAATTCTAATGATTAACTTTTATGATGTTATTTTTTGAAAAATCTCACTACTTACTAATATATGTATTTTCAAGCCTGGCATGCATGACTTTGAATTTTGAGGCAAGAGGACTGAGAGTTTGAAGTCAACCTGGACTCAGTAGTGAGATTATGTCTCAAAAATTTAAAAAAAAAAAACCCTAAATATCTGTTTATCTGTCTACTTTCTATTTAATCTAGCTCTACATACATTATATGAGTGTGTGTATACACATATGTATATATTTTCAGCTACTTTGCCAAACTGGTTGTAATCTTAGTAACTTGTCTTTTGTTTTTGAGACAGTGTCTTGCTATAGTTCAGGTTGGCCTTGAATTCCTGATGATTTTTCTATCTCAATCCCAAGTGCTGGGATTGCTGGTGTGTGCTACAATGCCTGGCTCCATAATCCTAATACATTTTAATTTCAGTTTTTACAGTCAGATCATCTATAAATAATAATGGTTTTATTCTTTCTAATTTTTTTTATTTCTTGCAGTTTATGCACTTGATACGGCTAACAGTAAAGTGTTAATTGAAAGTTGTGATAAAGGACTTTTTTTCATATTTCCTAATGTATTACTAATTTGTAGGGTTGAGTAAATTTTTCTCTTATATTCCTACTTTGCTGGAAGGTTTGTTTGTTTCCTGTCTTTTTTTTTTTTTTCTTTTTTGAGATGCAGTCTCAACCTTTTCTCAAGGCTGACCTTGGTTTGTGATCTGATCATTTTAGCCCCAGTGTAGCTGGGATTATAGGCATATGCCCTTGCATTTTAGGAAGGAGAACTTTATGTTGAGACAGGTTCTTGCTATATAGTTTAGTTTAGGCTGGTGTTGAACTTCCTATGTATCCCAGGCTTGCCTTGAGCCCACAGCAGTCCTCCTGCCTCAGCCACCTAAGTGCTGGGATTATAGGTGTGTGCCACTGTGTTTGGTTCAGCTAGGAGAATATTTGAATGAGTAGGTGTTGAATTTTATTAAATGCTTATTCTCTACTGATATGAGATGATTTTTATCCTTTATTGATATATTGTAATTGTATTGACTCCCCCCCACTTGTTGTATCTCCTTTGTATTCCTGGAATAAACCCAAATAGTTTGTGATCTATTATAAACCTTTTTATATATTCCTAGGTTTACATTAGTAATATTTTACTTAGGATTGTGTTTTGGTGTATGTGTATGAGTCAGATTGGCCAGTAATTTCCTTTCTTGTCAAGTTTTAATGTTAAAGCTATACTGGCTTCATAAAATTATTTGAGAAGTCTGTTGTCTGGAAGAGTTTTAAATAGTTGCTTTTCTTTCTTGAATATTTGCAGAGTACATCTGAGCCTGAGATTTATTTATAAGAAATTTTAAATAACTGATTTAATTTCTTTAATAACTATAGAAGCATTCTCATTTCCATTTTAGTATTAGTTTCTGAAAATTATATTATCTGGAAATTTGCACATTTTATATAAATCTTTAAATTTATTGATATAAAATGTTTCAGAGTGTTTTCTTATATTTTAATGTGCATAGAAATTTGGTGAAGTCACTTTCCATTTGGGGTATTAATTTATTTGATATATTTCTGTGTACTTCATAGAAAGTCATTTTCTCAGGTCAGATATTCATTAATATTTTCTTTAAAAACAAAGGAACCAACTTTTGATTTCATTGGTCCTCTTTACTACCATGTCATTTTCAATATCAATAATCTTTATTTTTCTGCTTTTTTAGGTTTCGTTTGCTGTTATTCTAACTTAACGTGAAATCTAAAGTTACTTTTCTAGTCATTTTTTTCCAATTTTTTTCATTTTTTAAAAAACTAAATATTCATTTATAAACCTTTCCCTAAACATGGCTTTTAGCTATACCGTTTCAATTTGTAGAATTATCATCACCTTTAGTTCATAATATTTTCTAATAGTCCTTATCATTTCTTTTTTGTAATATGATTCATCTGGAAGTTTCTTTATTTTCAGAGGAGTTCTAGTTTTCTTTGTCAAAGTTTTCTATGAGTTCCAGAGTGATTGTGAACTTCAATTAAATTTTTAAAATGTGTTATTACCGGAAGATGTCAAGATGGCCGATCAGTGAACAACAAAATACAAAGCCTCCCAGGAGAAACCACTCATCTGCCAGAGTAAAACATCCTGGAGAGACCCAGACAGAGGGAGATGGATCCTCTTGACACAGGAAGAAATTAAAATGTAAAAAAGCTCGTCAAACACGTCAGGACTACAAGTGAAACAGCTAAACATTACGGGACACAGCGTTTTTGCTGTGACCCACCAAGTTTGTGCCGGCCTGAATTTGCACCAGCTTGAATCCGCGCCGGCCGGCAGAGCTGCCCAAACTTGTTCCCGCTGCCACTCACAGAAACCACAGCAGTGCTGAAGTCGGGGTTTGTGAGCCCAACAGAGAGTGGAGCCGGCGAAGGGACCTTCATTAATCCATGGTCAGTGCTGGGAATGAGACCCTCCCCCCACAGGAAGGGTGGGACCAAATGGGTGACATGTTGGAATCAGGCAGGAGGAGCCTGAACTGGGAGCGACAGTGACTTCAGTTGGTTGCTCCCTCCCCAGAGCAGATTCGTGGGATTTGCTTGGACTGGGCTGCGTCCCTGGCAAGGACCCAATGAGCTGTCCCAAATCAGTTTCCTGCACCTAGCATGCACTAACTGGATGAAGGCCCCTAAAGTTTGGCTGGCCCAGGGGGAAGGGCCAGGCATACGCAGCCCCTGCTTACATCATAATGACAAGAGCAGGCAGGAGAGGGTGGAGGTCCCTGACCAGCGTGCTTCAGAGGAACTGTGGCCAACAGGAAAGGGGGCTGGGACCTGCACTGTAACCTGTGTGGAGGAAGCCGGGACCATGACAGGAGAGAGAGGCAAGAGGAGACCTCCAGCCCAGAACCCTGGGAGCACTCATCCAAGAGAGGGAAAAACAAGGGAGACTGAGGGCAGCAAAAATGCAACATCAGACATGGCTTCAATGGACATTAAGAGATATCTTCGGGACCTTATGGACGAGCTCAAAACTAAAATATTAAATCAGGTAAAGCAAGATATAAGTAGAGTGATAAAAGAAATGCTCTCAGGAAGCATCTCTCAGGAAGATACAGATGGAAGAAGGGAGGAACACAAAAAAAGGAGAGAAACATTCGATAAAGGATATAAAGAAAATATACAATACATTAACACATTCAAAGAGACTACCAGGAAATTAAAAACTGGCAAAACTTCTTAAAAGAAACTAAGGATAGACTATCAGAACTTGAAGACAAGTTTACAATATGTGATCATGAAAGGAAAGATCTCTTAAAAATAACAAGGAAACAGGCAGTAACAATATAAAGGCTAGAAGTTGACAAGAGAATCTACAATTTAAGAATAAGAAATGTGAATGAATGAAGAAGCAGGAATACATACAGGCGAATTACAAAGCTATTCATGGAAATAATTAAGGAAAACTTCTCAAACATGGAAAAAGAAAATGACATTCTGTTAAATAACTGAATGGAGTTATTTATGAAGGCATACAGAACTCCAGCCACCTACAACCAAAACAGAGCTACACCCAGACATATAATAATCAAGATACCAGAAATTCAATATAAAAACAATATTAAAAACCTTCAAGAGAAAAGAAACAGATTACCTATAAAGGTAAGCCCATCAGGATCATGGCTGACTTCTCAAAAGAGACCATCAGATCAAGAAGAGCTTGGAGCGAAGTATTCTAAGCCCTGAAAGAAAATAACTTCCAGCCCAGATTGATGTATCCTGCAAAACTATCACTAGAAATTAATGGAGAAACAAGGTGCTTCCATGACAAAGAGGAACTGGCTGAGTTTGTGACCACCATTCCAACCCTACAGAGAATACTGAAGCACATCCTAGAGAGAGGAAAAAAAAATACCAGGGTTTTAGAAACAGTGGCAGAAAGGCCTCAATGAGTGGGGCAGGCAGTAGAATGAAGGAGAAAAGTAGACAAACAGGCAGAAGAATAGCATAGCAGAAATGAGTCGGAGAAGGATGGCTAGAATCTCTAACATAGATAGCCTTGATACACTATATTGTTAACAGTGCACCAGGATTTAAAACCCACATTACTCACACTACTCTGCTTAGATGTATTATATTCTATTCCAGTCATTCTACCTGTACTGGATTTGAGGCACTGACAGTAATCCTGAAAATAACAGGATATAGTATGGTAATTATCCTTAATTTCCTATTAACTTAATCTAAAGCTCTGTAAAACCTACACTGTTTTACCATGTCTGATGGTAATCAAATCTGGTTTATTGGATCGCTGTTTTGTATCGATAGATTTTATTCAAAGCTGTTATGATTGATAGTATCAAGTCTGAGAGTATAGGCAACTGTACTTCAGATGATGATTCCCTAGAATATCCACTCTGGTTTGATTATTACCTGCTTTTGAAGTTTTATACTGTCTACAATGTTTTATTTTTACTAATATTGTTATGTACTGCTACATTCAATTATACTGCTATATTCAATTATGCCTGATGATATAGACAATTCTATTGATGATAATAAGAAACAACACAGTAATCATTGTAGATCACCTTGTACTGTGGTTTTATACGACCTTTTGGTTTCATGTTTTTATATGAGTTTGTTTTGTTTTGTCTTGCTATGTTTGGTTTTTCCCTCTAACACAGAAAAGATACATGTAGAGACTCATGCATGTGTAGCTGTTTACATTGTCACTGTTTTACTATCTAATTTGTGTGCTTTAATTTTGTAACTTGAACAACTATTTCTAAGAGGACAATATATAATTTATCAGCTAGTGATTTCTTATTGTTTGTCTTTTTTTTGAAATTCTGTATTACCTCTACCCTTTACATGCTTTTGTTTCTCTGTAAATAAAAAAAAATGAAAAAAATGTGTTATTACCACCACATTCTTATTTTTTGTACATGTTAGACATGTATTTGAAAAGAATATGCTTTCTATAGATGTTTAGTAGAAAATTCTGAATATACCTGTTTTAAGTTTGTCAATCATATTTTTTGAATGTACTTGATGTATATTTAATGGTTACTTTTTTTTCATTACTTGTGGGCATGTATTAATATGTCCTCTTTTGATTATTATAGTTGTTTCTTCTGTTTTTTCAGTCTTTTAATTATAAATGTTAAAGGTATGTTTTCATGTGTTTCTGGTTTTTAAAATCTTGTATCATTGGTTTTTTTCTTTAAAATTTACTGTGATACTAATAGAACTAAGTGGTGGTGGTGGGCAAACTACATGAAATCTCCTTTGCTTTGAAAACTTGCATTGTATGTGTTTTTTCCTGTTCTTTTAAAATTAATTTCTTTTTGTGTCTCATTATTTCCTTCCTCTGGTTGGTTTAGTTTATTCTTTCTCTAGTTTGAGGTAGAAATTTGGATTTTGAGATTTTTCCCATCCATCCATCCATCCATCCATCCATGAGTGAAATTCTTGCCTGTATTCATTTATTTCCTTATCAGTTGATTGTTTTTCTTTTTAGATTGTACCCAGGGCTTTTGCATTCCCAGCTGTGTATATTTTGAGAGACAGGGTTTTGCCCCATCACTGAGTTTCTCAGGCTGGGTTTGAAATTGTGGTCTTAACCTCCCAGTCTTGGAATTATAGGTGTGGCACCGCTGTACTTTGCTGTATTTTCTTTAATGTAATTATATCATGTTATAAATTCCTCTCTCAGTACTTGTTTAGATACATCTCACAAATTTTGGTTTGTGTTGTTTTCATTTTCATTCAGTTCCGTGTATGTTTTTAACTTCTTTTTTCTGACTTCCTCTTTGACCAGTGGATTATTTAGAAATGTGTTACTTAATTTACAAGACTTTTGAACTTTTCCTGTTGTCCTCCATATTTTGTTTTAATTTAGTTTGGGACCGGTTAGAAAACATTCTTCATTATTTCTTTTAAATTTGTAGTTTATATTATGAATTAGTGTATTGTTTGACTTGGAGAATGTTCCTTGGGCTCTTGAAAACCATGTATTTTCTCCAGTTATGTGGTCAAATAATACATAAATTAGATGATGTTGGTGTTCAATCCTGTATCTTTTCCAATTTCCTACCAAAAAGTCCTGTTTGGTAGTATTGGGGTATTGAAATCCTCAACTCGAGTTGTACATTTATTTCTCTTTGAGGTTTGTTATGTTTTACTTTATATGTTTAAGAAGCTCTATTGATTGGTATGTAACACTGAGGCTTGCTTTTTTTTTTGGTATGGATTGATAATTTTTATCACTATGTAATGATATTCTGTGTTGCAAGTATTTTCTTTTTTCTGAAATCTATTGTTTCTGATGCTACATAGGCATTTCTGCTTTTTAAAAGTTAATGTTACAGGTGGACACCTAAATAATCCTAGTACTCTGGGAAGGAGGGGAGGCTAAGGCAGGAGGCTAGCAAATTCAATCCTAGCCTGGGCAATTTAGTGGAACTTTATTTCCAAAAACACAGCACAGCACAGCACAGTTCCCTTTGCATGGCTTACAGATTATGGTATGTTGTATTTCCATTTTTACATGATTCTAGGAATTTATAAATTTTCCTCCTGAATTCTTAAGTGACCCACTGATTGCTCAAAAGTGAATTGTTTAGTCTCCTTGGGTTTTTATAGTTTCTGTAGTTTTTCTTGCTGTTAATTTTCCATGTCATCTGGTAAGTTGTGAGATTTTTTTTCTTCTGTATTAAAAGCTTGCTCTAGTGCCTAAAATATGATCTGTTTTGGAGAACATGATGGTCTTTATCTTTGCTAGTTTTGTCTTGATGTCTGCATTGTCAGACTCAATGTGAGTATAGCTAATCCTGCTTGCTTTTGTATTCTATTTGCATGTAGTATTTTCTGGCCTTTAACCTTGTGTCAAGCATAGGTTTTGTTTTTTATTCCCATCTGCTAGCCTGTGTCTTTTAAGTAGAAAGTTAAGACCATTTTCTTTCAGGGTTGTTATAAAAAGTTAGGTACTAATTGCTGTCATTTTTAAAATTATCTACTCTTCCTCTTCTGTGTATGATTTTTTAAAAATCTCTTCTGCAATCCTGTTTTATTTTTCATGAATTTCTTTAGTTTATGCTCATTCTTAAGTCTTTATTTCTCCTTCAATTTTGAAGAATAGCTTTGATGGATATAGTAATATAGATTGGCAGTTATTTTTTTTCAGTGCTTAAAATACATCTTTTCATTCTTTCATGACTTTTAGAGTTTTTGCAGAAAAGTCTGCAGTTATTTTGATGGGTTTGCCTTTACAAGTGATCTAGCATTTTTTTCTTGTAGGTTTCAGTGTTTTCCCTTTGTTCTGTATTTTGCCCTGTTAGCTATAATGTAACATGGGAGAGGTTCTCTTCTGGTCATACTTGTTTGGTGTTTTGAATACCTTCTGTTTCTAGATATTCATATTTTACTCAAGATTTGGGAAGTTGTCTTTTATTATTTTGTTGAATAGATTGTATTGAATAGATTTTCTGTTCCCTTAGTCTGAACCTTGGTGTTCTTGTTCTACATCAAAACTTCATAAGCTTGGTCTTTTAGCATGTCCCCTCAGAGTTCTTGCATATTTTGTCCATAATTTCTTAGTTCCTGGGTGTAATAATCATTGCTGTCTTGAAGCTCCAGAATTCTGTCTTCTAGGCTGGGGATTTAGCTCAGTGGCTTAGGCTCCTGCCTGGCCAGCATGAGGTCGTGAGTTTGAGCCCTGGTACCCCCCCCCCAAAAAAAAGAGAGAGAAAATACAACGAAAATTCTATCTTCTGGTTGATCCAGTATATTCAAGAAACTTACAACTGAATTTTTGATTTGGCTTATTGCACTTTTCATTTCCAAGATTTCTGTTTGGTTCTTTTTCAGTATCTCTTCTTTGTTGAAGAATCTCTCTGTTGAATTAGTTCTTTATAACCTGCATTGCCTTTTTAAATTCATTAAGCCACTTGTTTGCATCATCTGTGGCATCACTGATAATTTTAAAAATCAGTCTTTTGAATCCTTTGGCATTTCATTCACTTGAGTACCTTTTTTTTTTTTTCCAGTTACTGACAAATTATGTGCCTTTGGAAGAGTTATAGTATGTTGTTTTTTTATACTTATGATTCTGTGCTGCAATTTGTGCATCAGTTGGGATGAATATTTTCTAATTTTATATGAAGGTCTTCCTAGTACACAGCCTTGGTTTGAGGGTGTGTCATCATCACTCTGAGTAGGCAAATCTGATACTGACATACAGTTAAAAACTTAAAAAACAGTTAAAAACAGTAACTTGTACAATTATTAGCAGTAGAAAACAATAATATAAACTGAAGGGCTAAAAACTCATAAAGGTTACTAATAAAGTAATAATGAAAATGCGGTTAGAAAAAGGGAAAAGTGGAAGATGTAAAATTTAGAAAAAAAAGAGGAAGATAGTAAGATAGGAACATACAGAAGTGAAATACAGATCCAATTAATGAATAAAGTAAATTGTATAAAAGTTACAGGGAAAATAAGTAAGGAAAAGAAAAAGAAAAGGGGAAAAAAGTAAAGAAAAAGAAATATGAATCCAGAAAAGTCCTTTATACCAAGGTGTTTGAATTGGTTTCTTTTTAGACCTGAAGTATTCAAATCCACCAATAACTTTGCTTTGATAGTGAGTTGCAACTAGGACCTTGTTTTGTTTCTACCCACTTGATAGGCTACTGCTGTGTGAAAGCTGAGGTCTGCGTGGGCTTACATGCTGTGAGTATGTGGTATGTTGTGCACTTTAGGGCTGAATTAGTTCCAAAGACATTTACAGTTTGTGTAGATCCTCATGTGTACCCTGCACCACTGCTGTCCCCCTGTGGTTTTGCAACTTGTGAGCTGCAAAGATGTCCTATGTGTTCCAGAGGCTACTCATGGGGTATACTCTGGGATATGGCAGATGTTCAAACAGAAATATATCCTTGAGTGCACTGGCAGTTGGAGTAAGCACACAGACACTGGTTTCTATTCTGTAAAAGGGCTTTTGAGGGAAACCAAGTAATCAGCTATACTTGATGCAGATGCTTTCATACTCTACCTAAGAAAGCCACATGTAGGTCTGGCTTCTCATCATAGAGAGTGGTGCTGCCAACCATCTGTACCTTCTACAACCTGAGCTCTCTACTGCTGAAAATTCTCAAAAGTATCTGTGATGAACCCTCCCCCTCTCCACCGGTATTTATTTATTTATTTATTTAGTCTTCCTGCTAGTCCCTGCATCAAGGTGTACATAGAAACCTTAATGTGCTCATTTTGTTACTTCTGATCCCTGAAGTAGCTCAGTCTCAAACAGTATGCTCCTCTATCCAAATGACTCCTAGTCATACCACTCCAGAGAATGGTAGGTTCTGCAATAGATTTCTTCTTCGGAGCTAGCTACCATATGAGAAGAATCACTTTCCTAGTAAATACATGATGAATTTACAACTTGTAATAAAGGTTTTTACCGCTGGGACTGCTGACTCTCTGTGGGGTTACCTCATGCTTATGGACTCAGTTTCTCTCCACCCTGTGTCCATGCTTTTTACCTTTTCTAACTGGCTCTTCCCTTTCCCCTTGTTCAGTAGCTCTTTTCTAGTTGTCTCCATTATAGGTGATAGAAAGCCTATGATAGCTTACCAGCTTGTGCTCTACCATATTGCCCTCTTGATCTTTTTTAATTTGGCAATTTTAAAGATATTTATCTGGTTTAATTTGAACATGTAAATTTTATTGTCCCTTCCAGGCTCCTTTGACACCTTCATTAGGTGCAGGTCAGACCCATTGCTGTCAGTGAGTGTGAGGTGTGAGGTATGAGGTGTGAGGTGGTTGTTTTGGATTTTGCTGGATGTTGCTTTTGGCAGACTGGGTATCGAATATATTTTATTTTTATGTTACCGTTCTGTATATCTTTGTTTTATTGAATCACTGATTATGTTCCATCTTTAAAAATTGATTTAAAATATTTGTCTCACATGAATATATGATCTTCCTAGTAAGATTTGATAAAATTTCTGTTAAGGCTAAAATTTTCTTTGACCTTTAGTTATAGTTCCTTTATGTATGTAATCTTCCTTTTAACTTGAATCACTTTCTGGTAGTTATTTGTATACAGAAATTATACCAAGATAAATTTTATAGAATTACTTTCAGTGTGTAGTCTTAAAATGTTCTGTAAATTATATTACATCTAATCCTTGTTTTTAAATTGTTTAGTCTGCAGTATTTCTTGGATATGTTTCCACTTAACACACAAATACTTGCTTTTTCTTCTAAACCATATATTTTCTTTAAATGGGTGTTAGTTATTTGCTTTTGATATTAGAAACAATAGTATAAAGAGTACCTTTTTTTTTTTAATCCTTTTGAATGCTGCCTTAGCAGATAGAGCAGATCCTAGGACATACAGTTGCTAAGTCTGAGGGACACGGATGTTTTACGTTTTAGAAGATGATAATTGTTCTCCAGATAGCTGTTTTAATTTCTATTCCTAGAAGTTATATATGAGTGTAGCTTTCAGTGTATATTTGTATACGATATGGGGGATTGAACTCAGGTCCTTGTGCATGCTAGGCAAGCATTTTACCCCTGAGCTACATTCCCAGCCTTTTTTATTTTTATTTTAAGACAAATTTCACTAAATTGCCCATGCTGGTCTAAAACTCGAGAACCTCCTGCTTTAGCCTCCTGAATAACTGGGATTACAAATGTGTGCCACCCCCAGCTGCCTATAAATACCTATTTCTTTTCACTAACACCTGTCCTGGATACAATTAAACTTTAAACTTTTGGGTCAACTTGTTTAAAAGATATATCTCATCTTTTTAATCTCTTGGTTAATGGGATTATAATTTATGTTTTGGCTCTTTGGATATTGTTGGTAAGCACTGTATTTCACTTGGATGATTGCATTGTAGTGTGTTAAAATTTGGGGAGCACCAAAGTATTAATAATACCTTACACATTTTTTGAGAAACTTTTTGAGTTGTGAATTTTTACTGAAGCTAATTTAGGTAGCTTTTAGTAGCAAGAGTCCCAACACCAAATTTTTTTTCTTCATTTTACTTATTTCCATTTTTAAATTTAAGATTTTTTTAATTTTAATTAAGTTTATTGGTATAATTTAGGTATATACAGTGATCACATTCTTCCTAGGGAATGTTTACCTGCTAATGATATACCTTGATTTGTCTCTCCCCCACCATTCTCCTCCCCACTCTGTTCTACTCCTTTCCCTCCTTATTTACAAAACTTTGTTTCCATTTTATCCTTCTTTTCTCAATTTTTTCTTTTCCTTTACATCCCTCTCCCCTCCCTAGTTCCCCTTTCATATTGAACAATTTCTTCTTCTTTCACAGTATCTATTATTTGTAATTGTATTATCTACAATTTGGCTCTTATTTACACTTGCAGTGTCTCACACCAGAGAAGCAATGAAATATTTACATGTGTGTCTGATTTGTTTCACTTAAGACTGTGGTCTCAAAATCTGTCCATTAGCAATAAATGTCTCAAGCTTATCCTTTTTTACTCATTGTATTAAAAAAAAGACACATCTTTTTTATACATTGTTTGGTTGAGGTACATTTGGGTTGTTTTCAAGATTTTCCTATTACATACTGTGCCACTGTAAATATGGGTGCACATATATTGCTGTGCTATGATGCTTTTAATTCTTTGGGGAAGATACCAAGAAGGGGAATAGATGAGTCAAATGGGACCTCTAGTCCTAGTTTTTGAGGACTCCACACTGATTTCCACAGTGGTTGCACCACACTGCACTCCCACCAACAGTGGAGGAGGATTCTCTTTTTCCCCACAGCCCCTCTAGTATTTGTTATGGGTTAATTTTTTGAGAATAGCCATTTTTTCTGGAATAAGGTGGAATCTCAGCATTACTTAAATTTGCATCTCTTGAATGACCAGTGATGTTCAACATTTTTTCATATATTTATTTACCATTTGTAATTCTTTATCTGAGAAATGTGTATTTATCAGCTGCCCATTTTTGGCTTGGTCTTTGAATTTAGGGATCTGACTTCCTTTTGGTTCTTTATATGTTCTAGATATTATTCCTTTTTCTGAGGAGCAACTGACTGAAAAATTTTCCCATTCTGCGGGTTGTCTGTTTATTGTGCTGGTGGTTTCTTTTCCTGTGCAAAAAAATTTTTAATAAGATATGATCCCAGTTGTTGGTTCTTTGTACTATTTCCCAGGTTATCTGGATTTTGTTCATGAAGTGTTTGCCTTTATCTATGTCTTTAAGGGTTCTACTTATTTTCTCTTCCACCAGATTTAGTATTTCTATTTTAATATTTAGATCTTTGACTCATTTTGATTTTAGTTTAGTGCACAGTGATAGACATAGGTCTAGTTTTAGTATTTGGCATGTAGTAAGCCAGTTTGTACAGCACTGTTTATTAAAGGCACTATTTGACTTTTCACTGAAAATGTTTGGTCTCTTTGTTAAAGAGAAGGTGGCTGAGTGTGTTTGGACTTGTTCTGCATCTTGTAATGTCTGTCATTGATCCTCTGGTCTGCTTTTTGCCAGCATCATGCTGTTTTTATCATAGTAGCTCTGTAGAATAACTTCAGGTCAGGGACTGTGATGCTGCCTGCCTTACATTTGTTGCCCATAATTGCTTTGCTATTATATAGGTCTTTTCTGGTTCCAAATGAATTTTAGGATTGTTTTCTCAAAGTCTATGAGGTATGCTAATGGTGTTTTGGGATTGCATTAAATCTGTATAATAATTTTGGGAGTATGACCATTTTCACGTTAGTTCTTTCTATCCAAGAACAAGAGTTGTCTTTCCATTTTCTGATATCCTCTTTGATCTCCTTCTTCAGAGTATTGTGGTTTTCAATGTGAAAGGCCTTATACTTCCTTCATTAGATTGATTCCTAGGTATTTCTTTTTTTTTTTTTTTTTTTTTGGATGCTACTGTGAAAGATGTTGTTTCCTAATTTCTCTCTCAGTGAGTTTGTTATTTGTGTACAGGAATGTTACTGATTTGGGAGTGTCGAGTTTGTATCCAGCTTCGCTACCAAACTCAGTTATTAAATCTAGAAGTCTTTTGGTGGAGTTTTTGGGGTCTTGTATGTAGAGTACCATGTCATTACAAGTAATGATAATTTAACTTCCTCCTTTCCTATCCTTATTCCTGTTATTTGTTTCTCTTGTCAAACTGCTCTGGCGAATGTTTGCAGAACTATTCTGAATAAGAGTAGTGACAGTGACGTCCTTGCCTTTTTTTTTTTTTTTGAAGGTAGTGAAATACAATAGAACAAAACAGAACATAGCCAATTGATACAGTACAGTGAAATTGGTACAGAATGTTACAAAAGGTTACTGGGATAACAATAGGTGCTATAGTATATCTCGTTATGTTCACAATAGTTGCTCTTTCAATCAGGTATAGCAAGATCAAACCAAATACAGAACATTATAGAATTTATCTAAACAGAATATATTGACTAGAGCAGTACAATTAATCAGAACAAACCAAAACAATGATAACAATATTTGCCTTCAAAGAATTGGTAGAAGGAAGTACCCCTTGTTTGCTATATTGAGTATGGTCAAACTCCCAAGAGGTGCTCAGACCTCTGGCTCCCATTTGCTAATGGTTTGGGGGGTGGAGCATGGGATGTTTGATTGTCAGCCTGCATGCTCATAGGCTCACTGCTGCTTACCAAGGAGGTGGGCTGGTTTCTTGGTTTCACAGGGCCCTAAGTTCCAACATGGCGCAGATCTCAGGAGACGCTGAGTGGTTCTCCCCCTGGAGTAACTGTTGCTTGCCCGAGCAATGGCTGCTTACCAGGGAGGTGGGCTGGTTGCTTGGTTTCACAGTACCCTAAGTTCCAACATGGCACAGATCTCAGGAGACTCTGGGTGATTCTCCCCCTGGAGCAGCCGCTGCTTGCCCAAGAAATGGCTGCTTACCAGGAAGGTGGGCTGGTTGCTTGGTTTCACAGGGCCCTAAGTTCCAACATGGCGCAGATCTCAGGAGATCCAGGTTCTCCCCCTGGAGTGGCCGCCGCTTGCCTGAGCAATGGCTGCTTACCAGGGAGATGGGCTGGTTGCTTGGTTTCACAGTGCCCTAAGTTCTAACATGGCACAGATCTCAGGAGACTCTGGGTGGTTCTCCCCCTGGAACGGCTGCTGCTTGCCCAAGCAGTGGCTGCTTACCAGGAAGGTGGGCTGGTTGTTTGGTTTTGCAGTGCCCTAAGTTCTAATACGGTGTGGATCTCGCAAGACACTGGGTGGTTCCTCCCCTGGAGTGGCCACCACTTGCCCGAGCAATGGCTGCTTACCAGGGAGGCAGGCTGGTTGCTTGGTTTCTTTCACAGCGCCTTAAGTTCCAACATAAGTCCTTGTCTTGTTCCTGATTTTAGAGTGAAAGCTTTCAGGTTTTTGTCCTTTTAGTGTTGTTGGCTGTTGGTTTGTCAAAGATGGCTTATCAGATTGAGATAAAGACCATCTATTCCAATTTATTGTAGTTTTTTTTATCATGAATGGGTGTTAGACTTAGTCAAATAGTTTTTCTGCATCTATTGAGATGATCCTACTTTTTTTGGGGGGGGCACCGGAAATCGAACTCATGACCTCGCACTTGCCAGGCAGGTGCATATGCCGCTAAGCTAAAACCCCAGCCCTATTGATAAGGTATATTACATTTACTGATCTGTGTATGTTGAACCATCCCTGCATCCCTGGGATGAGTCCTACTTGGTCATGGTGTATAATCTTCTTGATGATTTGCTGTATTCTGTTTGCCAGTGTCTGATTGAGGACTTTTGCATCCATGCTCATTATAAAGACTGGCCTGTAGTTCTCTTTTTTGGTTGGATTTTTCTGTGGTTTCAGTATCAGGGTTGCGCTTGTTTCCAGGAATGAGTTAGGGAGTGCTGCTTCCCTTTCAGTTTCATTAAAGAGTTTGAGAAGTAGTAGCATTAAGTCTTCTCTAAATTTCTTGTAGAATTCAGCAGTGAATCCATCAGGACCTGGGCTTTTCTTTGTTGGTAGAGTTTTAATCACATCTTCAATTTCATTGACTGATACTGGTTTATTTAGAATTTTTATATCTTCTTAATTCATATGTACCTAGAACCAATATAGTGAAAATGGCCATACTCCCAAAATTGTTATACAGACTTAATGCAATCTTGATCAACCTTATCTCACAGAGTTAGAGAAAACAATCCTGAAATTCGTTTGGAACCAGAAAAGACCTAAAATAGCCAAGGCAATTGTGGGCAACAGTGGCAAAGAAGGGGGCGTCATAGTCTCTGACTTGAAACTGTCCTGCATCCTATTGTGATTAAAAATAGCACAGTACTGGGAAAAAAAAAAAAGGAAAGAAAGTAAAGAAAAACAGCCAAAAGGATCAGTGAAACAGATAGTTTTTAATTAATTTTTAATTTCATTAACTGATACTGGACCATTTAGAATTTTTATATCTTCTGGATTCATCTTTGGTATTTTGTATGTGTCTAGGGATCTGTATTTTTTGTGTTTTCTATTTTATTAAAGATTCTCAAAGTAGATATTGATGATCTGGATTTCAACAGGATTCATTGTGGTTTCACCCTTTCATTCGTAATTGCATGGATTCGAGTTTTTGTTTCCTTTTTTATTGGCTAACAGTTTGTCAGTTTTATTTAATCTTTCAAAGAACCAGTTCTTTGATTCATTGATTCTTTATGTTGTTCATCTCAGTTGTGTTAATTTTTGTTCTGATCTTTGTAGTTTCTTCCTTTATATGGAATTTGGGCTCAGCTTGTTCTTTTTCTAGAATCATGAGGTGTCCTATTAGATTGTTTACTTTATCTTGTTGTGTTTTTCTGATACGAGAATTCACCACTATAAACTTCCCTGTTCGGATGCTTTCATTGTGTCCCATAAGTTCCAATATGTTGTATCAGCATTGTCATTTAATTTCACATATTATCTAATTTCTTTAACTTTATCCATGACCACCTATTGGTTGTTTGGGAGGGTGCTCTTTAATTTCTATGGGTTTATGGAGCTTTTATGGTTTCTTTTGCCACTGATTTCCATTTTCATTGCACTACGATCAGATAATATGCATGGAGTAATTTCATTTCCTTTGCATTTACCTAAGCATGTTCAGCATATGGTCTGTTTTGGTTGGAGAATGTCCCATTCACAGCTGAGAAGAATGTGTATTCTGATGTTGGGTAGAATTCGGTAAATACCTACTAAGTCCATTTGTTCACAGGTTTGGTTCAGTTCTGATATTTTTTTGCTGTTTTTTTTTTTTTTTGTGGTGTAGTTGATCTGTTTGTGACAGTGAGATATTAAGGGTCCCCCATTAAAACTGTGCCATTGCTTACTTGAATTTTCATGTCCATTAATATTTGTTTTAAATAGTTGAGTGTTCTGTATTTGGTGAATATATATTCATGATTGTTACCCCTTGAAATTTTTGCTTAACAAGTATATAGTGACCCTCTTTTATCTCTTGATCATTGTTGATTTGAAGTTCGTATTGTGTGCAAATAGAATAGCTACCCCTGCCTTTTTCTGGGTTCTTAACTTGATTTTAGCCAAAAGGCTGAGAAGCGATTTTTTTTTTTTGGGTTCTTAAGGCATGGAGTATTGCTTTTTATCCCTTTGTCTCAGTTTTTGAATTTTTTTTTGAGTTAAATTGTTTGTTTTATACAACTGACTAGTGGATCTTGATTAGTTATCCATTCTGCCAGTCTGTTTCTTTTGATGGGTGAATTAAGACCATTGATGTTTATAACTGAGATGTAGTGAGTGACTTATCCTGATGTTACTTTACTTGTCTTCCTTTTTGTTTAATTGCTCTGCTTGGTAGGTTTTTCTTTTTTTTTTCTTTTCTGCTGTTCTTGGAATTATGATCACTTTTATTTGTACTATATGTTTCAATACACTTTGTAGGGCTAGTTTGGTGGTCATGAGTTTTTTTAGTTCTTTGTCATGGAAGTGTCTGGCTTCTCCATTAATTTGGCAAATAGTTTTGCAAGTACATCAATGTGTGTTGGAAGTTGTTTTAAGACTTGAAATACTTCAGTCCAAGCTCTTCTTGAGCATTCGTTTTGTGAAGTCTACTTTTATTTTGATAGGTCTTCTTTTACAGGTGATTTGATATTTGTTTTCTCTAATAGTTTTTAGTACATTGTTCTTGTACTGAATTTATGGGATCTTGATTATTATCTGCCTTGGTGTAGAGTTATTTTGGTCATGGCTAATTGGGGTTCTGTATTTTTTTCCCATTGTCTCACTGTCAAATTGTTTTTCCATGCTTGGAAATTTTTCTCTGATTGCTTCTGCCAGCAGTCATTTTGTATCATTTGTGCTGAGTTGTTTTTTTTATTGAGTCCAGTCAACTTACGTTGTTCTTCTTTACATCATTTTATAGCTGTTAAATTGCCTTTACATTGTCCCTTGTTAATTTTAAGAGCTCTTTCCTTTTGTGATTGCTAGCTGTAGTCTTGTCTTCTAGGTCTGATATTCTTTCTTCACTTGTATTCACTCAGTTTTGCAAATTTTTAAGTGGAATATTTTGTTTCTTGGATATCTGTTTGAATCTGTTTCATAGATTCTATTACTTTCCTATGTTGGGCATTCATGATTTCTATCATTTCCTTAGGTACCTCTATTTTTTACAATCTGTGTCTACTCTTGGTATGTTGAGCAAATCTTTCATTATAGTTGTTACGTCTTTTTTTTTTTTAACTTGGGAGATTATTTCTGATCTGATTTCCTCTATTGCATCATGAATTTTTTTATTTCTGTTGCAATCATTTTAGAAATTTCAGACGTATGGTTTCCATTTTCTTCAATCTTGTTATCTGCTAGACTTGTTATGGCTGAGCTGGAGGTCTGGGGTTGCATTTTTGCTTCTGTGTCTTGTCATTTTTCCTTTTTTTTAAATTTTGTTTTCTGTGTTGATTCTTGCAATTTTTTTATTTTAGATAGCTTTATTACTAATATTGAGGCTTACCTAGGAAATGTCTGTTCTTCAGGGTTATCTTCTAGGTATAGGAGGTTTTGTGTCTGTCTCAGGAGCCTCTCTTCTCAATTTATTAAGGGTAGATGTTGGTATGTATTTGGCTCAGTCAGCCCCAGTCCTTTGGTACTAGACTGTGGTGATAGTTATTACCTCAGACACTCCCAATGTTGTGTTATACAAGGGAGAACAAGTGATTATAACATCTATTACTTACTGATTTAGTACAGTTAGTAATAAAAATAATATCAAGTAGAGCTTGGAAACTGACAAATGTGGTAATTATTAATTTGATACCTTTAACCATAGAAGCAGATTTACAGTTATATGACAAAACCCAATATAAGTTGGGAGCTTATTTGAAAAGCATTTCCTCATTGTAAAGTGGTTTTACCCTGTGGCAGGGAAATTTAAGAGGGATAGTATATATAATATAAACATAGTAGAAGCAAGGCTGGAGGACAAAGGATGATCACAGAAGCTTTGGGAAATTAAAGAAGAAGGCAGAAGAGGAAGAATGAAGAGTAAGCAAAAGATATCAAAGCTAACTGTAAAGACAGAGATAATGTTCATTCACATGAAAATAGTAAATCAAAAGAGATAATGATCAAAGGGAGAAAGAAGAAAAATAGATTAGAATAAAAATTAGGTTAAAAAAAGGAAGGACAATGAAGCAAACCAGCAAGGAAGGAAGGAAAGAAAAGAAAAGAAAAGAAAAGAAAAAGAAAAAGAAAAAGACAGCAAGGAATAAAATACCTCGTGTCCATATAGAGCCCAAAACTACTGAGTAACCCCGTCAAGTCTGCAGTAGCATTAGTGCTGGATGTGGGGCTGATCTTGGCCTCTAGATGTGAGGGGCTGGGGCTAGAGTTAAACTAGTACTTTATGTTTGTTGGTGACTCCCCCACTCCTTACCTTATTTGTCTTTGAGTCTCTCTCCTAGTTGCTTTGCCAGACAGCCTGGTGCTGCTCCCAGTCTGGTATATAGTTGTCTCCTGGTTCTTGAACAGCCTCCTATGTGCTCTTTGACTAGCACATTTCTGTCCTCTTGGGTCGCTTGTTGCAGGGTGGAATGGGGTGCCAGGCTGTAGGCTGATCCTCCGCTCCTGCAGCTGCCATCCGAGGCAGCTCAGTCTCAATTTTATTTTCTCTCCTGAGAAGGGAGTGCTAACCCACCACTCATTGCTGTTCATGGTGCAGTGCTGCATCCCTCAATCAGTTGGTACCAGTGTGAGAGGGGTTGTGCTGTTCCACTCTGTGCTTTCACTGGTGCTTCTGCTGCCACCACCACTTTTGCTGTGGTTGGTAACCTTGCTGAATCACTACTTCTGCCACTACTACTTGTTGCAGAGTAAGGTGGAGTGGAGGTGCTGTGGGCTGACTTTCTACACATGCCTCTGGCATGGGGACAGCCCAGGGCTGCTCAGCCCTGTGATGCAAGGCTGCTTAAGTCCGTGTTTCTCTAGCCCATATTTCCATTTTTGAGGCAGTTGCTATAAATTTATTATTCAGGCACTCCTAGGAGGCATGATTATTTTCTAGGATTACATATGTTGAACCAGCTAGATGATTCGTCATTTTAAGATAACTTTCATTTTTTTTTCCTGGCAAGATATGGATTATGCAGAATAATGTTCATTGCACTCTGCAAACAGTGATTTGTTTCAGTAGCCTTTTGGAGCACCAGAATTGTTTTTGAAGTGATACTTTTTAAGGTGTGGATTACTTTGGTGAAACTTTCCCGAGTTGGATAAAGAGGGAATGTTTTTATTGTAAAGAAACACATTACTCAGCTACTAATACCATGGGCAAATGTGTAAACAGTGAATGTTTTTGTTCTGTTGTGTAAAGTTTTAAAAGGAAGGAGAAAAGGAGGTGGTTAAGTCATAACTTAAAGAATTTTCTTTCATCTGTAATTTAGTTCCATGGTATTAACAACCATGCCTGAACAGTTAATATTTAACCAATTCCTTTTTTCTGTACAGTCCAGTTTTTTCTTATCTCTTGCTTTGCATTGACATAATAAAAAGAGAAAGAGCCTAAAATGAAAACCCCATTAGAAGTTTCAGTAATTTTTATTATATTTCCATCTTACAGATGTTTGCATATTCTAATCAGCATATAGTCATTTCACATAGCTTTGATTTACAAAGGCTGGGTCAACACAATTTACATTTGTAACCGAGACATAAGATTTTACTTTTCATAAATACCATGAAAGTAAAAATAGCATTAATGAGTTTCCTAATGTTCTTTTCTGATGTTATCTTTTCTATGTAACTTTCTTAAATGTCCTTTGGTTTCTAAATGTATACTAAACTTCAAAATTGGATTTCACATCAGTTTGTGGGGCACTATAGATGAATAAAAAAATAAGTTGATTTCACGTTATAAACTATATGATTTTTGAAACACATGAAATTAACTGATGTTTACAAAATTTTTTCAGTTCATCCAGAGCAGCTTCCTCCGAGGCCATGGATTACATTAAAAGAACGAGACCAAATTCTGCCATCAGGTAGTTTTTTTCTATATTTTCTTGAGTGTTCGCAGAAATACATTACAATGTGATTTTGGCTCCTTGACCTATAGTAAACCTTTATTTTACCTTTTATGGGTAGGTAAGTTTAGAAATATTGATGGATAGTTTTATAAAATTAACCTTTTGGTAGTGAGATGTACAAGTATTTTGCACATTTCACAGTAATGCACCTCTTGGTTTTAAAATTATTTGTTTCAGGGCTAGGCATGTTGGTGCATGTTTATAATTCCAGCATTCCAGAAGCTGAGGCAGGAGAATTGTGAATTTGAGGCCAGCCAGGGATATATAGTGAGTTCAGAGTCAGCTTGAACTTTACGTATTGAGACCTTGTCTCAAATTAAAAACCAACCAAAAAATTATTCATTGTTACAGAGCTTTCCAGTTGGCATCTTTCTGTATGCTATTGGGTGATTTAACAAAACTGAATAATGAATTTTATTCTGAAATGAAAAATTCAAACAACTGTGGTACTTTATTTTTCTTGAGAGGTGGGCCGATAACAGTTTTAGATAGGTTAAGTTAATGGTCTCAGCAACAAAATATTCCATTCCAAGGTTTTAGAAATGAACAAGGTGAATATCTGAGTAAGGAAATAATCTCTCATGTCTAGAGCAGTAATAATGTAGAAAAATAAACCTTTGTTTTTGTAGGGACTAATCAAGGCTTGATATTTATAGGGCTTCTTTCTGTAATAGGTGTTTTAGACTTGGGAATTCTACTTAAAATAATTTTCATTTTAAAATTAAGTAAACACTTAAACTGTTTCAATAGAAGGTTATATCAGTCATTGAACATTGCTACTTCAATAACCTTGAAAAGTTAAGTCACTAAATTTATTGTGTACATTTTGTACAATATAAAGCTCTTCCATTTTTGTCTTTGTTTTTTATAAAAAGAGATTTTGGGACAAAACATTTGTCACTGTATTGGGAAATATAATTTCTTGTAACCTTGTCATGTTTCTGTTTGTATTTTAATAACTCAGAAATAGTCAGTACAGTTTTATGTCTACCAGAAGTAATAATTTTAGAACTGTGATGCTCTAGGACCACAGTATTGGCCTGATACGAGTGGCACTGTGTCATGGTAGTCCACACTTGTAATCCCAGCACTCAGGAGACTGAGACAGGAGGCTCACCGTGAGATTGAGGCCAGCATAGGCTACATAGTGAGTTCAAGGCCAGCCAGGACTCCATAGAGATTCTACATTTCTAAGTTCCCAGGAGATGCCTGATGGTGCTGGGCCTAAGAGCATCCTTTTGAGTAGTGAGGATGCAGACTATCTTCTCTGGACTGCTAATCTGCTCATAGTCTTTTTATTGTTCAATGAAAATTTTAAAAGAGATTTTTATTTTCTATTTTTTGTTTTATTTTTTGAGATAGTGTCTAGCTATGTAGTGCAGACTGACCTTAAACTCACTATGTAGCTTAGGCTGGCCTCCAGCTTGTAGTGATCCTCCTGCCTCAGCTTCTCAAATGCTGGGATTACAAAAGTGAATCACCACGCTTGGCTGAGAATTTTATTTTAGAAGTGAACATTTAGCAAAAGGATTTATTTTCAATAAAGTTTGTTAGTTTACATTCATATGGCTCAGAGCAGTAACAGGCCCCTCAAAAGTATTACTGATGGGTATTTTGATAAATAATAAAATTAGAGCCCTTTCATTAGAATGAGCCTAAAATTTACTTTTTATTCTACTTTTATAAAAAAACCTATGCTAATAATGTACAAAACATTCTTATTCTGATTTAATTTTGAATTTTTAAATTTGTTAATACAAATGTTCTCAAATATGAACGATCTTAATTCTAGACTACTAAGCTTTTGTATGAAGAATTTCAGTAGAGTTTTAGTAGATATATCTTCCAAAATCTTATAGTAACTGTGTAGGATATATATATATATATATATATATCCATCCTTGTACTGGTGTACACATAACAACTGCTTTAGAAAAAGTTGCCTAATTTTTCCCTTTTGTCTGTTGTTTTCTTCCTCACTTCTTAGCATCATTCACGGTTATGTGTTACAATGTGTTATGCGATAAATACGCTACCCGGCAGCTATATGGCTATTGCCCATCCTGGGCACTAAACTGGGAATACAGGAAAAAGGGAATTATGGAAGAAATTGTTAACTGTGATGCAGATATCATTAGTCTTCAGGTAACACTATAGAAATTAAATTGTCTTTAATATAAAAGTGAATTTAAAAAATATAGAAGGTCTTATTTCTGGCAGAGACCTATATTTTAAAAATTGAAAATTGATTATTTTTTTTCTCTTTCTGTCTCTCTTATTTATTTATTTTTTAGTACCAGGTATTGAACTCACCTCACTCTTGCCAGGCAGGCACTTGTGCCACTGAGCTATATCTCCAGCAGGTGTGCTCACTTTCTCTCTCTCTTTTTGTCTCTCTTAATAAAAAAGACAATTCTAATAAGCATTAAGGAGATTTCCACAATGAAACTGTTTTGCTGCGTGCAGCCACGCATTTACATTCATTATTTTCCAAAGTTGTAATAATTTTATCCATTATCTCCATGTTAACATTTCACCTTATGAACAAATCATTGATACTGATGAAAGAGGAAACTACAGGAGATTTCCAGTTTTACAGGAAAATAAATTTAACGTAAGAGTCCAGGAGGGGGAAAAATGCGTGCCACTTGTGGGTTCAGTCTCTAGCACTGAAAAAAGAAAAGATGAACAAAGAAAAAAAAATACACAGTTTTGCCTTATTTTATAAACCATCTCTTAAATTTAAACTTTTTTTTTTCTTTTGGTTGGTTTATTTTAGGGAGATTTGTAATATATGTTGGACTCTTCAGAATATTGAAAATAACAGTCTTGATTTCTTCAAGACCATCTAAGGGCTTATGTCTCCAAGGGAGTAAACCACTGATGAAGGGCCTCTTAAATGGCCCAGTAGTAGAAATTATGTAACCTGGAATCCGAAAGGGGGAGATATCACAGTCTTCTGTTTGATAATACTTTGTAATAATGAAGTTAACTGAAGAGGAAATAAAAGTTTTATGAAATATATTTTATCACTTCAATATTTGGCAAAAAGTTTTATGATAGTTTTAAATAATTTATTCCTAGGAACTTTCAAAGCATATTAAGTGCCTAAAGATGTTTTTAAAATCTTAATTAAAAAATAGTTACCATGTGTATATAGGATATATAGTGTTATATTTCAGTGCATGTGTACTTTGTAGAATGATCAAATCAGGCCAGTTAATGTACCCATTGCTTCATTTACCATTTCTTAAAAAGGCCTAAAAATTCTGTTTTATTTCACTCTTTTCAACATATCCTGAGATGAAAAATGATTTTTTAACGTATTTATTTGCTAATAGGGTACCTTGGTAAGTTCTGTTGCCTGTAAAATAACAGAAAATAAAAAGTCTTCCAAAAAAAAATTTTGTTTTTTTTGGTAGACACAGACTGCCACAGAATTAGGGAGAAGAAGCACATAAAATTAGGCTGTCCTAATTACATTGTATTTTGGTTGATTTATAGTAGTAAAAACTCCACATTCTTTTAAGTATAGTTTTAAGGATAAATCATAATTTAAGAAAATTCTGTTACATGAGTAATACTATAAATCGTTCATTTTAGAAAAGTTGAAACTTTTGACTAAATTTAAAATATGATTGAGGAAAATATCTATTCCCATGTGTTAAAAATACTTGCTGTGTTAAGACTTTGGAGTGCTTTCTTGTACACGTTTTCTGTTCACTTTTTGACTTATTTATGCACACATTTTCTTTCTTTCTTTCTTTCTTTCTTTCTTTCTTTCTTTCTTTCTTTCTTTCTTTCTTTCTTTCTTTCGCCAGTCAAATTTAGCAGTGAGGGGGGGTTGTATACCAACTTTAGTGACACTAATGTTAATAAGTTCTGATAACCCCACTGCCATCGGACCAAGCATATGGACACATTTTCAAAATAAATTTGAGCGCACACTCTTGGTATATTTTTGGTTTGTGTTTACTGCAGTTATTGCATTTTCCATGTCACTAAAATTCTTCAAAACCAGTTATATGAATATATATTGATTCAGCCTTTTCCCTATTATTGGACATTTAGTTGTTTGTAGGTTTATGGTGCTATAAAATCATGCTGTTCTAAGCATCTTTATAATATTTATTTCATATGGAAAGATTTGTTAAAAATATTTACAAGGTCAAAGAGTAGTCAAACTTAATGACTCATTGTGTGATTTGTATTCACTTCTTTGAAGTAGATTTTTTTTAGGGGGGTTGATTTTTGTGTTTCTCACTTTTGGGTGTCATTCATGTCAACTGTGATTCAGAAGAAAAAATGATCTTTGAAAAAATACTTCTTTATATATGAACTTTATTATTTCCTACTATCTTAACTATGCTCAATTTATTTGATTACTAGTCTTGAGGAAGTGTAATCTATTGGAGTCAACTCTATGTCAGGAGCCAAGAGACCTGGAATGTAATCCCACTCCTAGCTGAGTGAACATGAGAAAATCATGTCATTCTTCTCTGGTTCTTTTATGTTTAAAAAGCTGCCATTGGCAGCTTCCAGCCATAAAGTAAGATAGATAATACCTATTTTATGAATTGTTTTAACTTAATCACGTAATGCTGAATATTTTTATGTCTTAATCCATGTTTACTTCTGTAATGTAGATAACTTTTCTTTCATCTCAGGAAGTGGAAACAGAGCAATACTTCACTCTCTTTCTGCCAGCATTGAAGGAGCGTGGATATGATGGATTTTTTTCTCCAAAGTCACGTGCCAAAATCATGTCTGAGCAGGAGAGAAAGCATGTGGATGGTTGTGCAATATTCTTCAAAACAGAAAAGTGAGTTAAAGTACAATAGTGTAAACTTAATTATCACACATTTAAAATTTTCTTTGAGGGCTCACAGGTAGAATGTTTGCCTACTACACATAAGGATTTGACCCCTAGCACTACAAAAAATGAATAAATACATTTTTCTTTGTTTTGACTCTTAATAGATAAAGCTGTTAAGCCATTACTATAGAACACTGTTGTTAATGTTTTATTTCTTAGGCTGTGTTTTGGAAATAAAAGTGTTCATTGTATTATTTGTGCTTTTATTGCCTAATTGCACTAAAAGTTGTAGAAATTGTTGACTTAAAATATGGTCTTAGGATTATATATATATATATATATATTTGCTGCTAGAGATTGAACAAATGTATTTTCATATAGTAAAATAAGTTTTGTCTAAAAGCACCTTTTAAGATTAACCATAAGTGATTTATGTTTCTATTCATTTTTTTTCTTTCATGGTAGTAGACCTTTTTCAGAATCATCAATTTTATTAATATTTTCATCATTTTTAATTCACACTTCATAATTTAAAAAGTAATTTATTCACTTAATATTTGCTGAGCATTTGTTTTGTGACAAGCCCTAAGCTAGGCATGATAGACACAGAGACAAGACGTGGTTCCTGATCTTACTGAAAGCTCAAGTCCAGTAGGAAAAGATAGACACATAAGACAATTACAATATAATAAGGTGTATTTATAAGAGGGATATACATAGATATAGGTAAAGGAGGACACAAGAGAGCCACAGAACTTAGGGAAATGGGTACTTAAAGGATTGCTTGAAAAGGGCAATAAAAAGTAAAATGTTGAAAGTCAGAAGTTGAAATCTTATGGTTAATAATTTGAAGTTAGCATAATTAAGTAAGGAACCTACTTAAAGGAAGACATGTACATATTTGTGGCTATCTTCCAATATTTTCTTGCTTGATTCCTATTATAATAAAGTCATTCAGTATTTTTGTTAGTCAGATACCTTACCACTGTGGTTATTTTAAGTAAACAGATTTCAATTGAATTTGAAAGATATTTGGTCCATCATTTATTTGCACTTAATTTCCACAAAATTTTGGTAGAGATAATCTCATTTTGGTTAATATTTAGTGCAAATCCTATATTATTTGAATTTGAAGTATAGTGAATTCTGTAATTTATTTTGAGTTTTAGAATAAGAATTGCTGTTTTCCCGTAGTGTTAGACCTTTTTGAATTATTTATATGTATTTTAGTTTGTAAAGCAACCCACAAAGGCAAACAAGTATCGTTCCCCCACACCCTACCTTTTGTAAGTACTTTACCACTGAGCTACATCTACAACTCTTTTTATTTTTATCTTGAGATAGAGTCCTGCTAGATTGCCCAGATGGATCTTGTACTTACAGTCCTTACCCCACCACTCCTGACTATTTGTAGGTGAGAAAACTAATGCACAGACAGATTATTACTCAAGATTACACAGTAGTCTGATTTCATTGTCTCTGCTTTCACATAGCTATTATAATAGGTAAAATATTTAGGCTTTTTTTTTTTTAGCTACCACTATTTTACTACTACTACTTTTTTTTCTTGTTTTAAAAATTTATTAGTATATTCTTACCATACATAATAAAAATATGCATTCTGGGATGGATATATATATATATATATATATATATATATATAGTACTTTTTATAAGGTTACCTCATTTAGAAAAATTGCTTTGAATTTGATATTTTACTTGTGTTCATAACAAGTATTTTTGAAGTACCATAACTTTAAAAACAACTGGTAATATTGAGGCATCTAATATCAAGCTCATTTTCACTTTCCATTATTTCTTTCAAGACTATATAGATTGTTATTATTCTCATAGTTTTGAGAGGAAAGATACAAAATTCTGTAATAGTTTATGCAGGTGAGTTAAGGTTTTGAAAACACGGTTATAGCTGTTCTTTGAGAAACTGTAGAGACTGGATATTTGCAAATTGATTCTTGAATTATTAAAAATGCTGTGAACTGTTTCAGAAACAAGTACACAGAAAATAGATGCATATTCTATTTCTCTTTCCTTTCTCAACTGTTTTATTGTAAGTAGTACCAGGGACCCCACAAAAGATGAAAACTTTGAGTGTGATACATTATTTCATTGTGTATCTTCTGAACTTCTTTCCTGGAATGGCAGGATTATCTCCTATATAGAATAAAACTATGTTTGTCCTGGTACCAAATATTTTTCCTTGTCATATTTCCTAACCATCTGATACAAAACTATTCTAAATGTAACACAGAATTCATGATCTGCCTTTATTCTGCCTTCAGATTGGAGAAATGATAATGCAAAGAAGTCAAATGTTTCTATTCATCTAGATATATACAATTCACTTATTCTTGTTAAATCTATTTCCTCATTTGTGTATTCTTATTACGTAAAATGTTTGGTTGTTATTTGAAGCAGGGTCTCACTATGTAGTTCATGCTGGCCTTGAATTTATAATGCAGTTTAGGCTCATGGTAGTCATCCTACATCAGTTTCCCCAGTGCTGAGACTACAAGTGTGTACACTACACCCGGTATAAGATCATTTTTTAATGTTGTTTACAAAACTAATCATCAAAAAGAAAGCTGTGAGAGAGTGCTTTGACTCTGCATGCATTTTGAAACACTCATTCTTAGAATATCAGATAATTTCTCTAATCTTAATGAATGATTATTTAATTGTGCATGGAAAATAACGGTACAGAGTAACAATAAATAGAAACTATAATATTCTACTTCAGTTGCTTTTGTTTTTGTTTTTTATATTGGAAATCAAACCTAGAGTCTTGTACATGCTAACCATATGTTTTATCACTGAGTTATACCCTAACCCATTTAATTTAATTTAATTTAATTTAGGGGAAATTCAGGAGTTACCTCAAGATTTAGCAGCATCTTTTGGTCATTATTATTATTTTAAAAAAATTTTTGGTCATTATTTTGAACACCATTTGTGGGAGGTAATTACCTGCATTGAGATTGCAGAAAATAGAATTTTGATTAATAAAATACCAGAAATCAGCTTTTGCTTTCTTTTATCTCAAATACTATCTACAGTCCAAAATATTTGGACCGTATTATGTGTGACTAGAAACTGACTTCATAGACAAATTTATTTTTAGACTCAGAATTTGATTTCTTTTTGCCATGTTTCAACAGCAGTGATGGTGAATCTTTTAGAGCTTTCAATAATACAGACAACCTGCTGTGGCACACATGCCATTGTTTTGCCACCACTGTTCTGTACTCTGGATTGTTAGTAGTATGGTCTTGGAACCAGGGACATAAATTGAAGGAGTCCAGAACAGGAAGACATGGCGATGAGTATAGTTACTAGAATTACTTGCTATTCCTGAAATTAGCAGTTCTGATGACCTGATCTTGCTTTGTTTTGAATGTGAGAGAGAAGGGGAAAGATGAGAACAGCAGTTTATAACAGTGTGCCTGCTACATTATCATTAAGCAGTCTCTCATCATAGAATTGGAAATACAGGTTGTCACAATGCTTAGCCCTTGATGTATCACTTTGCTTTCCAGTTTCAAGTACTAGGGAAGGCCAGGTCTTTGCTTTTCTTCTCATATTATTTGGTACAACTAGTTCTGTGGTTGGGAAGAGGGGTTTCAGAGGTTATGATATCATTCCTAAATGTTATATTATCTTTTCAAAACACTACTGTGTTATTCCTATCTCATTTGTCTTTCATTAATTTCCTGTCATAGGTGATATTTGCATTTCAAACTTATTCATGTCATTTTCTTTTTTTAATAAAAAATGAGGTTTTTATTTCTGGCTTTATCTGTTAACTTTTGTTTCCTGAATTTATTTTAAAGACAATAAAAAACAATAAAAACTACAGAATTTCAAAATAAGATGACAGGAAATTAATAGTGGTTATTATATTGCATATTGTTGTCCTCAAAATAATTGTTCAGATTATCAGACATAGGCATGCAAAATTGATCAGATAATATAAGCACTAACTGTTCCTTTCATTGAAATAATAGAATGAGTAGTACAATTATCCTGTCTTGTGTATGTGTCTGAATAAACATATACATACACCTACACGTACACATACACATATACGTATGCATATACATATACATATATTTTCCCTGTTCATTCTTTTCTCCTTTTCCCCATCCCAGTTGCTCTTTTCTTTTGAGCAGTTTCTTTCTCTTTCACAATAGCCATTGTACCTTTTGGATATTACTCTTTCAGTTTCTTACACTAGGGAGACAATACAATGCTTACACATGCATGTCTGATTTATTTCACTTATAAGTGTGGTCTCTAGTTGTATCCATTTACCCATAAAAATCTCTAGCTTATCTTTATGACTGAATAGTACTCCATTGTATAAAAATGCCACATCTTTTTGATCCATTCCTCAGTTGATGAGCATTTGGATTGTTTTTATAATTCAAGATAGAACATAAAATAATGGCTTTGTTTCTTTACCCTTTGAATATGGATAATAATAACTCTTTCCTATAACTGGGCGATTTCTCATGGGGAAAAATGATAAAATAATGTGTTTATTCTTTTAGTGATTAAAAGAACTATGCAAATAGAAAATGGTGCTTATCCATTTTTCTTCTTTGTTTATCCTTGTCTTTAATAAGTTTACTTTTTCTAGTTATTTTCTGACACTTTCACGATTAAGAGATGCATGAATATTTTTAATAGAATTTTATACTAAATATAGACTAAAAATTTCTAAAGAGTGATACATTCCAAAAAAGGAAGATATGTATCAGCTTTGGAGTGATGATAGTTACATTTTTCCTGACTTTGTAGTGCATTGTTCCTTTTTGCTTATAAATGAATTTAGGGTTGGAATATTACTTAAAAACTATTGATTTGTTTAGTTGTTTGTAGTTGGCATTCATTGTCCTCAGCCTGGCATTAATGTATCACATTACAGTCCCCGGCAAAGTACTTTTAAATCACAAGTTTGTGAGAAATTCAGTTCTTTGTTGAAAGACTTGTTTCTGGACATGTTCTTTCTACCCATGAAACATTCAACATGATCTTTTCCAGTTATATGTAAAGTTTTTTGCTTTGTTTTGTGATCATATCAATCTTCATTATAAATATGTAAGCTTTCTTAAACCCACTTGAGCTTTTGTTTAGAATTTTCAAAAAGGTGCCTATGAAGAATTCTTACCATAAAATCAGATAGCATCAGGACTAGTGCTTACTGTATCTGCATATGAGCCACAGAGTATAAATAATAAATAAATTCTAAGTTCTGAAAGATAAGATTTGCGTATTGCCAAGACTTGGGTGGCATTAATGACAAGAAAGTAACTATAAACCAATATATCTTATACAAAAGAAATGTAAAAGAGACTGAAGAAGATGTATATTTCAAAATGTTTCTGTGAGACAAAAAGTGAAAACAGTGGAATGTTTGGTTGTGGGAAAAGAAAGTTATGTAAAAGTAGTATGGATCAAATGTGTACAAAATATAAATATACTGTATAAGATAAATAATGAAACAAGGTAAACTGTACAGAATTATAGCTCTCAGCATAAATGCTGAATTTTCCTCTCCCCCATTTTCCTTGTACTGAGTGACATTCCCAGCCCTTTATATTTATTTTTTTAAATTCTTGCTGAGTTATCCAGGCTGGGCTCAGTGTTGTGATCCTCTTGCCTCAAGTCTGTTGGATTACAGGTGTGTGCCACTGCACCTATCTGTAGAAATTTTTTTTAAGAGCAGAATACTTAAGAAATCTGTTATATTCAATAAACAAATGTATATTCTTATATTTATTTCTGACCAGAATAAAGGAACTCTTGTTGGTTCCTTAGTTTTCAACTATTGGGTTCCTTGACTTCTGGTGAAGTGACAAAGACTTAAGAGAGTGTGACTCTGTCCCCTTTACAGTTTTTAAATATCAAGAAAGAGAATATTAGTTATAACGATGTACATGTTCTATTTAGGAAAACTAGTTTTATTTTTCTAGACTTTGTGAAACCAAACACTGAAAAGAAGGTATCTTAAAAGGATTGGAAACTTTTAAAAGTGAAAAGTATGGCAGTATAATAATAAATTGTATTAGTCAAAAAGACATTTGGAGGTATCCAATAAATCCAATAACCATTTTTAAGATTTATTTTAAAATTATATTTTAAAAAGTTTTAAGTTAAAATTACTGTCAAGAAAATTAAGATGAAAAGGACTTGGTAGAGATGTTAAGGAAGACAGCCAATGAGGAGGATATTTTAAGTAAAATTATGCTTTTTAAATAACAAGAAAGAGATAGACCCTCTGTTTTTTGTGTGATTAGTTGCTGAACATTCAAAACAGATGCTCTTCCTTTCCAAGCTGGGCTTGGTAGAGTGATCCTGTAAAGAGGAGTAGCAAAACTTTCCACCATTAACTCTGAGGGGACCTGGGAATGTATTATCAGCATTTGTAAGCACAACCACGTAGTGGGCTTTAAGAATCATGTTCCTTTGGCATTCAAAATAAATTTGAATATTTTCCCTAAAGGAGATAGACTCTTAAGTGTACATCTTGATACCAGGTTCAGTAAGGTTGTTTGAGGTAAAGGAGTAAGAAATATCTGATACATCCATAAGTGGTTGTCCAGAAGATATAATGAGGATGAAGATTCACCACACACACGCTCTATACTTTGGTAACCTATGTCTGTTTACCACTTTCAGAAGTCAGTCAGTGTGAATGAGAATTGTTGATCGTCAAAGTTACAAACTGCCCCCGCCCCAAGAAACCACAGAGCTATACAATTTCTGTTTTGCTTTCATGATCTTGAGGAGCATTATCTTCAAAGAACAAAGACTAAGAGCTTGGTGAGATTGGTGAGCCACAGAGTCAGTAAACTTCTTTAAGTAGATTTTGAAATGAAGATTTATACCTCCTGACATTAAAGGTTCTGTAGAAATGTGGTCAGGCAGTTAGTATGAGTAGTATATTATGATTATAGGAAAAGTTCTAGAATTTAGAGATGGATGAACAGTCCTATTTTTGGAAAATGCTTTACCTGGGCTCAGTTTTCCTTGTCTTTATAATGGTAGTAATATTACTTGTTGAGTTCTCCAGCAAAATAGACCTTGAGATACTTTGGTATTCAAGGGATCTACATTTATGGGGAAGAGAGAAAGGAATCATAATTGGTTGTTGAACAAAGTGGAGTCGTGTTGCAAGTCTGACAGTCTTAGCTGATCCCACAGGGAATTTAAGAGCTAATTTGGCTCTTAATTCATGGGGGTTAAATCATGGGGGCCAGAATCCCTAAGCCTTTACCTTTTACCTTTTTTCTGCCATTAGATGTGTATTCATGTACACCATGTAACCTTGAGTGGGTAATAACTGACACATATCCTGAAGGATTGATGGAGAGTCTGCAGAGTGTGTCTCCATGTGCAAAATTAGGACTAAATGAAAATCCTGATTAGTATTACTCAATAAAATTGAAGAAGTGAATAACAAAAAACTATCAACTGAGAAAAGCCCAGATCCCAACAGATTCACTGCCTCATTCTAGAAAAACTTCACAGAAGATCTAACCCCAATGCTCTTCAAACTCTTTAATGAAATTGAAAGGGAAGCAGTACTCCTAAAGTCATTCCTGGAAACAATCATTACATTGATTCCAAAACTAGAAAAGAATCCAACCAAAAAAAAGCAAAGTACAAGCCAATTTCTTTAAGGAGCACAGATGCAAAATTATCCTCAATAAGATATGGCAAACACAATGCAAATAATCATCAAAGGGATCAGACATCATTACCAAGCAGAATTCCCTTCAGGGATGGTTCAACATATACAAGTCAATAAATATAATACATAAACAAAAACCAGCACAAAAACCACATGATTATCTCAGTAGATGCAGAAAAAATTTGACAAAACCTAACCTCCATTTATGATAAAACCCTAAAAAAATAGATATAAAAACTTTATCTCAATCTGATAGCATCCATTTATCACAGCCAGTGGCCAATATTGTATTAAATGGAGACAAGCTAAAGACTTTCCCTCTGAAATTGAGATCAGGTCAAAAATGTTCACTATTACCACTCCTGCTCAATATAACTCTCAAAACATTAGCCAGAGCAGTTAGACAAGAGAAAGAAAGAAAAGCAATATGGATAGGAAAGGAAGAAGTTAAATCATCATAATTTACAGATGACATAATCCTCTACATAGAAGATCCTCAAACCCACCAAAAGACTTCTAGTATTGATAACAGTAGTGTAGCAGGACACAAAGTCAGTACTCAAAAATCAGTAGTATTTCTCTACACCAATACAAAATGAGAGAGAAGTTAGGGAAACAATATCTTTTATAATAGCATCAAGAAAAATAAAATATTTAGGAATTAATCTAACCAAGGAAATGAAAGATCTCTAAAATGAAAACTACAATACTCTGAAAAAGATGAAAGAGACTATGAATCATTGGAAAGGTATCCTCTATTCCTGGATAGGCAGAACCGATATAGTGAAAATGGCCATACTTCAAAAACCGTTACACAGATTTAACGTATTCCCAATCAGAATACCAATAGCATTCCTCACATAACTAGAGAAAAGTATATCCCAAAATTTAAATGGAACCAGAAGAGATCTAGAATAGCAAAGCAATCCTAGACAATAAGAGCAAGACAAGAGGCATCACAATCCTGGACTTAAAATATGCTACAAAGCTGCAGTGATGAAACAGCATGGCATTAACAAAGGCAGAATAATACCCACCCACACAAACCAAAACAAAGTGTGGGTCAGTGGAAAAGCACAGAGGATACAGAAACAGTTCCAGGGACACCTATCTTTTACAGAGGGGCCAAATACTTTTGTTGGAGAAAGAAAGCTTGTGTAACAAGTGGTTCTGGGAAAACTGGCTGACCATGTTCACTTGCTAAAGACTGAACCCAGACTGTTGTGCCTCACCATGCACTAAACTAAAATCAAAATGGATCAAAAGTCTACCTATTAAAATAGAAACAATCTACTGAAGATAAAGTTAAAAAAAAAACTCTTGAAGATACAGGAATAGGCAAAGGCTTTTAGGACAGAGCCCTATTTGGACAAGAAATAATACCAAGAATCTACAAATGGAATCATATCAAAGAACTTCTGCGCAGTGACTCTCAACAGAGAAAAGAGAAAACCTATAAAGTGAGAAAGACTGTCAGCTACTCCTTAAGGGACTAATATATGTATATATACATATAAAGAACTTAAAAGAGGCCCCCCAAAATTTAAGGACCTAATCAAAACAGTCATCTGAAATAGATACTTTCCAAGTCAGGCAGTACAAATAACATGCAAAAATCTTCAACATCACTCTTCATTTCAGAAATCCAAATTAACATTGAGATTCCATCTCCAGGATGAATGGCTATCTTCAAGCAATCAAATGATAAAAATTGCTGGGGAGATTGCAGGGAAGGAAAAGGAACCCTTCTTCATTGTTGGTGGGAATTTAAACTGGTATAATCACTGTAGAAATGGAAATGAGTGTGGCGTTTCCTCATAAAGCTAAAAGAAATTCCATTTGAATGGATTATTCCCTTTTAGGTATCTTCCTGAAAGAATTAAAGACACCATACTATAGTGATACATGTATGCCCATATTTACTGTAGCATAATTCATAGTAGTTAAATCTCTAGCCTATGTGTCCATCAACCCAAGAATGATGAAGAAAGTGTGATTATTATACACAAAGGAGGACTATTCTGCCATGCAGGTGGATAAATTTGAGTCACTGTAAGAAAATCAATGTACCTTGAGATCATAAAGTTAAATGAAATAAATCCAAGCCACAAACTTAAATTTCACATGGTTTCTCTCATATGAAAAATCCAATATATGGTGTGAAATAAAATATAAAAAATTATTGTAATCCAGCATAGATAATAATATCTAAAAGTGTACCTTGATTTACTATGTTTTATATGTTGTTTGGTCTATTAATATGTTTTATATGTTGTTTGGTCTATTAATCTGACTGTTCATCTGTGTTTATGATAATTAACTTGATAAATAAATCTGATGCTGCCCCCCTAAAGGCCAAGGAAATATATTGACTTGCTAATGGAGATAGGTTTTAAATGACTTTTAATTTTTAAATATTTTTCCTTGTCCCAGAATCTCTACAATAAATGTTTAATAGATTTTTTTTCCACTTTTAAAAAAAAAATCTATAAATGCAAGATTGAGGAGACTTGGTTTAAAAGTAAAAAGACTAAAAATTTTAGGTGTATATTAGTTCCTGTTTGGCTTATAATTAATATGACTGTCTCCAAAGTACAGTTTTAGTTTTCAAAAAATGATGTGGTAGGGCCAGGGATTTAGCTCAGCAGCATAAGCGCCTGCCTTGCAAGTGTAAGGTCATGAGTTCAGTCCCCGGTACAAAAAAATAAACAAATAAATAAAAAATGATGTGGTAGTTCATTTATGCTTAGTTTTAGGTAGCACAGTGTACTACCATTACTGTAACAAAAGAACCTCAGGCTGAGCATTTCATAAAGAAAAGATGCTTACATAGCTTATAATGTTACAGGCATAGCACTGGTATCATCTTGGCTCTGGCAAAGCCCTCAGGATGGATAGCATATCAGGAATGCCTGCAAGAGGAAACGTTGAGATAGGCCAGGAGGGAGTGGGGAGAGGCCAGTCTTGCTTTTTTTTTTTTTTTTTTTTTGTCTTTTTGAGACAAGGTCTCGCTATGCAGTTCAGGCTGGCCTTGAGCTCGCTTTGTAGCCCGGGCTAGTCTCAAACTTGCAACAATCCTCCTGCCTCAGCCTCTGAGTACTGGGATTACAGGTGTGAGCCACCATGCCTGACAGTCTTGCTTTTTTCTGACCACCTTTTTACAAAACTTACCAGTGTTCCCAAATGAGGAACTGCAAATGACTGATAGATACGTGCAAAAATATTAAGTTCTCTTCAGAGAGTGATCCTTCCAGTGATAATCTCCTAGGCTACACATTTTACAGGTTCCAGCAGCTCTTTCACCAAGCTCACTATCCTCTTAACTCATCAACTGTTGGGGAACAAACCACATCCAAACCATGGGATGTACCTTTAAATACACTTTTGTTCAAATAACTGCCTTAACCCAAATACCATTTAGCAAATTGATCTTTTCTTTTCAGGAAAAGAGTTTAGGGTAGGAATGCATTGACATGTACTTTTAATTATTCCTATTCCTTTCATCTCCAACATTTAAAAAACCTTTTCTTCTGAAAGCCATATGTTTACAAACCTGTTTGCTGTCTCACAGTTTTTCATTTCTTTCTTTTACCTGGAGGACTCTTAATCCTATTTTTTATCTGATAACTCTTTTGTTCTTTATATTTCAGTTAAAAGACTGCTTCTTTCAAGTAGAGGGTATAAGCCATATTCCCTTTAAGTACTATGGATTAGAAATAGGAGTAACCTAACCCTTTACACTTACAAACACATTGAAGACGTTCAGAATTGGAGCAGGAAGGGGAGTGTTATTTCATCTAGCACAACATTCTGTAGCATAATAAACCTTTAAACAGTATTTTTGAAGGGATGTATGTGATTTTGTTCTTAAAACTAGGAAGAAGATGAGGTATTGTTAATGAGATCAAAGATGTAACATTCAGTGGAAAATAGTTTGTTCATCAGGGTTTGATTCTTTATAATTATTTCACAGAATTAATAAAATCCAGGTAAAACAGGTTACATGGTTTGCCAAATTTACACTGCTATTAAATGTTGGCATACTAATTCTACTAAATCCTTTAACTCTAAAATAATTTGTTACAAAGGAAAGGAAATACCAGGAAATTGAAATACTAGTTTAAGCGGGGGGGGGTGATTTTCTTAAATAAGAAGTGTAGAAATGGGCAGTTCAGAACTATTTTAGCTGCTTCGTGGTCACTGGATGATTGTTATTCCTCCAGGCATTAGTTGGAAGGAGCAAAGGTGTAAAAAGGTAAGGGAATGTCACTTGCCATCTTTGCTATGTGGGACATTTGGGAATGTTTTTTATAGAAAACAAACTTAGTTTCATTGGCCAGAACTCTCACGTGGCCACTTGTAGCTAGAAAATGACCAATGTTGGTAGATAGTGTTTATATTATACCCCCATTGCTTAATGTCTTTTGGCATGATAGTCCAAGTGCCTACATCATCATGATTAGTGTATTGTACCTTTCAGATTTACATTGGTGCAGAAGCATACAGTAGAATTTAACCAGGTGGCAATGGCTAATTCAGATGGATCTGAAGCTATGCTGAACAGAGTCATGACAAAAGATAACATTGGTGTCGCTGTGGTGTTAGAGGTACACAAAGAACTATTTGGAGCAGGTGAGTGCAATTTAAAATACGTTTACCAAAACTACCATCCCAAGTTTTCTGATGTCAAAACAAGTGAAGAGAACCTTAATTATTGCAAAGTTACCTTGTGTTTTAAGGAAAGTTTAGGATCAACAACAGTAACAAAACAGCACTAATAAAAAGCATCATATGGTTTTTGGGATTTGAAATGAGTTTCTGTCAATCCTTTTTACTTAGCAAGTAAAAGGTATAAAATGTTTTTAATGTGCCATTAATAGGTTTCTTTGAAAGAAGGAATATTTGGTTAAGCTGAATTTAGAAATTACAGTGACTGGTCCTGTTTTGAGTCATATTTTTAGTGTTTTGAATGTGAATCTTTGTCTTTAAAGTTAGTTGACGTGTTTCCTTTAATTTCTTTGTTATAGATTAGTCATTGTCATAGTAAATGTGCAATCTTTTATATCTAGGTGTGGTATATTTCTTCAGCTTTATGCATTATTTATATCTTCCTTCAGAGTCAGAAACTCATTATGTACTTTGCATTAGCCAGAATTTTTTTTTTTTTTACCTTTTGCATTGCCCACCTTTGAACATTTCATTGTTTGCTAATATATTTTAAGCCAGAGCATGGAGGTGCATATACACATCAAGAGTTTTTCCTTCCTTGCATTTTTTGCCGTGAATATTGGTTTGAATTATTTAGGCCAAGTATATATGTCATACTTCCTTTTTTTCCTGCTGTTTTTCCTTTTATCCATTAGTGAAGAATATAGTCTTTGGTATGAGATTATGAATTGTCTTTTGTGTTTTTTTTTTTTAAAGAGAATAAAGCCAATCAAAACAAACCAGTGTAAGTGACACAGGACTTCAAAACAATATGAAATCAACAATGATTACCATAATGTCTCTTGTGTACAAAATAGCTGCAGATACCTTCAGACGTAGTAAAAATTAAAACAGAACAGAATAGAACCAATAAAAACAAAACAATAAGTACAGTAAAGAACTTCAAAACAAGACAATAGTAAATCCAAAATGGTTACCATAATATCTTACTATTTTTGAAATAGCTGCCCATGCCATCGGATATAACAAAATCAAACAAAACAGAATAAAACCCAACCTAACAAACCAATGAAAATGATATAGGACTTCCAAACAAGGTAATAGGGAATTTAAAATGGCTACCACCCTCAGAAGGAGATCCCTAGTAGATGCCACACTGCATATTGTTATCCTCTGAATAGATGATCAGACCACTGACCCCAGACCTGCAAAGTTCAGTGAAACACCCAACAGCACAGCATCAAATTGCATTTCACCTCAATAGCTATCATCACAGCCTTTGTGTCTCTGGATCGGCCGGTCCCTTATGGATGGGTCCCTTATGGATGCGGGATGGGGGTGGGGGTGGAGGGTGGGGTGGGGTGGGGACAACGGACAGGAGGAGTGGAGGTGGATATTAGCTCTTCTTGTTTCCCAGCCCATGTGGCTGGGGTCTGGCTTTCCTCCCACCCAGCAGTCCACTCATGGCACTGATTCACAGAGAGGGCTTGCTTCTTATTTCTTCTTGTTCTCTTCTCCCATAGTCTATGAATAACACTGACTCATGGATAAAGGCTGGGGTCTGGCTGTCCCGTCAATGGCCTGATCATGGCACTGATTCACAGGGAGTGCTTGCTTCTTGGTCACTTCTTGTTCTCTTCCCCTGTGATCCATGAATGGTGTGACTCATGGGTAAAGGCTGGAGTCTGGCTGTCCTGTCAATGGCCTGATCATGGCACTGATTCACAGGAAGGGCTTGCTTCTTGGTCACTTCCTGTTCTCTTCCCCTGTAGTCCATGAATGGCACTGAAAAAGGCTAGGGTCTGGCTGTCTCCCTGATGGTGGTGGCCCATGCATCTTGTCTTCTGTTTTTAGCATTTCCATTTTTAACCTGTTCTTAGGTCCTTTTCAGTCCCATTCTTTTAATAGTTTTTGTTCTGGTTTTATAAAACTATTTTGGAGTGTTATTTTTCTTTCAATTTGCTGAAAATTATTCTAAATTATATATTAGATACCTCTACTCTGTAAACTGTAGATTTCTTGTACTCTTGGAAAGGCATTTTGGTAGTATAGAAAGTGATGATGGTTCCCTTGATGGGACAAATTTTTAATATTTCATGTCATAAAAAATATGCAGCCACCAATGACTATAAAAATTCTAGGAAAGCAGTTTATAAGATTTTGGCTGCAAGTATTTATCTCATGATCAGATCATATTAAAATGACTCCTGTCACATGTAATAGATTACTCCAATTAGTCACTTCTCAACATTGAAGATAGTTATCTCTGTAATATAGGAAGGAAAGTTCACCAAAACAGTAGACTTAGAAAATTAGGTCTTTTTTCTCTAGAGTTTATATTCAAATAGAAAAAATTAAGGGATATTTTTATAAAAATTTCAGGAAAATTAAATTTGAATATTCCCAGATATTCATTGATAGCAATCCAAAGGCATGTAAAAGTTAAAAAGTGTTAAAACAGTCTCCCACCCCATCTCAGTCATACTCTGGGAAACCTCTTGTCCATTTCTCTATACAGATTTTACCATGCATACTGAGCTTTATTCCTTGAATATTTTATAGGCATTTTTCTGTAAATATATTTTAAGTATACTTTGCACAGTTTTTAATGTATTATCTCTTGGTCTACCATTGGGAAAATACTATTTTGATGTTTATCTTGACAAGCATAGAATTGTGGGGGATAAAGAATCGAAGAGATTGTGTAGTTGAGTTTTATTATTTTCCATGAACATGAGAAGGTTAAGTGACTGGCCCATGATACCACAAATAATTAGCAAAAAAGCCAGGTCTAAAACACAGGTACCCGAACATTCTAAGAGCACACGGCACCCTAATTAAGTTTATTGGTTCATTTTAGATGTACATGATCACATTCATCATAAGGAATTTGTACCAGTACATGATATATCTTGATTTTTTTCTCCATTCCCCTACCCTCTCTGCAACCTATCTTGCCCTCCCTATTTACAAAAGATTTGTTTCCCTCCCCTCCTTTCCCCCTTTTTCCCCCTCCTCACTCTCTAGTTCCCCTTCCCATTTGAACATTTTCTTTCCATCTCACAATATCTGTTATACATTTTGGTCTGTCTTTACACTTCTGGTTTCTCACACCAGAGAAACTGTTTACATATGCGTTTCTGATTTATTTCGCTCAAGAGGATGCTCCATTTACCTAGAGATGTCTCAAGATTACCTTTTATGGCTGGCTGAGTAGTACTCTGTTGTGTAAAAGAACCACGTCTTCTTTATCCATTCATTGGTTGATGGACATTTGCATTGTTTCCAAAATTTAGCTATTCAAGATTGTGCCACCATCAACATGGGTGCATATATATCACTGCGGTACAATTCTTTAATTCTTTTGGGACAGTACCAAGAAGGGCAACAGCTGGATTCAATGGGACCTCTAGTCCTATCGTTTTTTGAGGAATCTCCACAGTTGTGATTTCCACAGTGTTTGCACCAGTCTACACACTTTCCAGTAGTGAAGAAGAGTTTCTTTCTCTCCACATTCCAACTGGCATTTGTTATTGATTGATTTCTTGATAATAGTCATTCTTTTGGGGTTGAGATAAAATCTCAGCATTGTTTTAATTTGCAACTCTTGAATGACCTGTGATGTTGAACACTTTTTCATATATTTATCTGCTAATTTCTATTTCTTCCACTGAGAAGTATCTCTTCATTTCAGATGCTCATTTTGGAAATGGCTCTTTAAATTTGGCAGGAGGTGCAATATTTCTGAGTTCTTGATATGCTCTCTATATTAGTACTTTGTCTGAAGAACATCTGGCAAAAATTATTTCCCACTCCAGGTTGTCTCTTCATTCTGTTGGTGGTTTCTCTTTCCATGCAAAAGCTTTTTAATGAAATGATATTCCAATTGTTGACTTTTTTGGTGATAGTTCTGTGCAATTGAGGTTTTCTTCATAAAGTTTTTGTCTATACCAATATCTTCAAAAGTTTTAACTATTCTCTATTCTAGCATAATGTTTTTGGTTTAATATTTAGATCTTCGATTCATTTCCATTTTAAGTTTAATGTGTAGTAAAAGTTTTAATCATTGTTATGTGGAAAGCCAGCTTTTCCACTGCCTTTTGTGAAAGAGGCTATCTTTCTTCCAGTGAGGAAAGGGGTTTGGCTCTTTTGTCAAAGATAAGGTGGCTGAATATATTTGGCATTGTTTCTGCATTTCTAATCTGTTCCACTGATCCTTGGGTCTGTTTTTCTGTTTTTGTTTTTCTTTCTCCTTGTCTTTTTTTCTTTGCCTTTTTTTTGTTTTTTGTTTTTTTGTTTTTTGTTTTTTGTCAGTACCACACTGTTTTTATCACAGTAAGATGTGGGACAGTTTCAAATCAGAGATTGTGATGCCCCCTGCTTTGCCATTGTTGCCCAGAATTGCCTTGGCTATTTTAGATCTTTTCTGGTTCCAAACAAATTTCAGGATTGTTTTCTCTAACCCTGTGAGATGAGGTGTTGGAAATTTGATTGAGATTGCATTGTTTGTATAACAATTTTGGGAGTATGGCCATTTTCACTATATTGGTTCTAGGTACATATGAATTAAGAAGATATAAAAATTCTAAATAAACCAGTATCAGTCAATGAAATTGAAGATGTGATTAAAACTCTACCAACAAAGAAAAGCCCAGGTCCTGATGGATTCACTGCTGAATTCTACAAGAAATTTAGGGAAGACTTAATGCTACTACTTCTCAAACTCTTTAATGAAACTGAAAGGGAAGCAGCACTCCCTAACTCATTCCTGGAAACAAGCGCAACCCTGATACTGAAACCACAGAAAAATCCAACCAAAAAAGAGAACTACAGGCCAGTCTTTATAATGAGCATGGATGCAAAAGTCCTCAATCAGACACTGGCAAACAGAATACAGCAAATCATCAAGAAGATTATACACCATGACCAAGTAGGATTCATCCCAGGGATGCAGGGATGGTTCAACATACACAGATCAGTAAATGTAATATACCTTATCAATAGGGCTGGGGTTTTAGCTTAGCGGCATATGCACCTGCCTGGCAAGTGCGAGGTCATGAGTTCAATTTCCGGTACCCCCCCCCGCAAAAAATAGGTGGGATCATCTCAATAGATGCAGAAAAACTATTTGACTAAGTCCAACACCCATTCGTGATTTAAAAAAAAAAAACTACAATAAATTGGAATAGATGGTCTTTATCTCATCTGATAAAAGCCATCTTTGACAAACCAACAGCCAACAACATACTAAAAGGACAAAAACCTGAAAGCTTTCACTCTAAAATCAGGAACAAGACAAGAATGTCACTATCACCACTCTTATTCAGAATAGTTCTGCAGACATTCGCCAGAGCAGTTTGACAAGAGAAACAAATAAAAGGAATAAGGATAGGAAAGGAGAAAGTTAAATTATCATTATTTGTAATGACATGGTACTCTATATACATGACCCCAAAAACTCCACCAAAAGACTTCTAGATTTAATAACTGAGTTTGGTAGCAAAGCTGGTTACAAGCTCAACACTCCCAAATCAGTAACATTCCTGTACACAAATAACAAACTCACTGAGAGAGAAATTAGGGAAACAACATCTTTCACAGTAGCATCCAAAAAAAAAAGAAAGAAAGAAAGAAATACCTAGGAATCAACCTGATGAGGAAAGTAAAAGACCTCTACATTGAATGCAACTCTGGAGAAAGAAGAGGATATCAGAAAATGGAAAGATATCCTTTATTCTTGGGTAGGAAGAACCTAATACTCTTTTTTGAAGTTATTTTGTTTATATATGTGGTATGATTTGTTTGGGTAGCGAATTTAATTTTATTTTGTGTTAGTAAATATACTTTCTTTGTATAGGTAAATAGTACTTTTACCACTAAGCTATTATAGCTAAGCTTAGGAAATGCATGATGAATGAGTACTAGGCAGTGCACCCTATTTTAAGTGAGGGCATAGGTAACTTGGATAATTAAAAACCTGCCTCACCAGGTTATTGTGCCATTTAAATGGCAGAGACATTTAAAAGTGCTTGCTTAAACTAAGAACCCAGCAAATGCAAAGTACTGTAATCCAATCTTGATTATATCATGATAAAATTCCTAACTTGGGTGTATAGAGCATGGGTCACGAAAGTTGTTCTGTAAGAGGCTAAATAAATAGTAAATAGGCTTATGGGCCACATGTAGTCTTAATCGCAGTCCTTTTATGTGGGAGATGAGATGGTGGTGGTGATGTTCTTGTTGTAGTAGAACTCTTGAAAAATGTAAAACCATCGTAAGCTCACACAGATGTGATGGGTCAGATTTAGCCTATACATTACCACTTGTCAATCTAACTTGGAAGAATAATTCCCATATTAGAATTACCAGAATCTCAGCACTTCACTTTCTGTCAACTAGTTTGAGATAGAAGAGCCATTAATTCATGGAAAAGGTTAAAAAAATAACTGTGGCTCCTTCAGATAGAACCTAAGATACCACTTTTTTTGAGGCAAAGTATAACTTTTTTTTTAATGTCTTAATTATAGGTGTGAAGCCTATTCATGCTGCAGAAAAACAGCTGCTTATAGTGGCAAATGCCCACATGCATTGGGACCCAGAGTATTCTGATGTGAAACTTATCCAGACCATGATGTTTGTCTCAGAGGTTAAAAACATTCTGGAAAAAGCTTCAAGTAGGCCTGGCAGCCCAACTGCAGATCCCAATTCCATCCCGCTGGTGCTATGTGCAGATCTTAATTCATTGCCAGATTCAGGTATTATGTTATTTCCTCCTTGCATTCAGTTTTGCTGTTAGGCTTAGTAGAAAAGCCAGCTTGTCCCTAATTTTGTGTGGGAGGGTGCGGGAGATTAAATCCAGGGTCTCATGTATCCAGGCAAGTGCACCACTACTGAGTTACATTCCTAGCTCCTCTTCCTTTCTCTTCCCTAATGTTTGAGTAGAGATTTTGCATCTAAATTAGGAAGTATATCAGTGAGAATTCCAGAGATGGGATAATGGGTGATTGAGGAAAGTTTTATAAAGAAACTATTTCTATTGGTGTGATCAGAGTTAATAGAAACAAAACATTGAATACTGCAGTACTCTGTCACTAAAGCAGTTCTGGTCTCTGTGCACCCTTACTTGTAAAGGGGAAAGTAGTGGGAGCTTTCATCAGAATTTAGAAAAACTAATTGTTCTAGGCGATCCTATGTAATATAATGCAATCAGTGTCCACTAGACCAACAAGAAAGGAACTCATGGGGAAAATAGACCCCTACCTAACTGTTTTTGTTCACGGATTTCCCAGTGATGCTTATTGTCAAAATCCAAGTGGAACCTTTAGGGGTGGGGTTTGTCACTTTTGCAATAAAGATGATCTTCCTAAAGCACAGAGTATAGTGGAGAAGAGTAACCTGAAGTGACTACCAGAAAATATCACAGGTATCTAGTTAAATAACTTATGCAAGTTTTCAGTAAATTCAGTAAATTATAATTGAATACTAATGTTAGGTATTGAAGAATGACCACAAATTCTCCTAGGATTTTTTATTCTTAACCACTGCTGAACTACTTTGTCTAAAACTGTTTAATTTCATTTCAGATACTAAATTTCTCAGTTGCAAAACATTAAAATATTACTCATTTGCTATTATCAAAGCACACTTTAAAGTTTTGTACATTACCATTATTAGGCTAGTTAAAATAATCATTCAACAAGAAATGTAAAAAAACAAAAAATCTATATTTGAACTACTTTTTAAAGTTACCGAGCTAACCACTATCTTCTCCTTAGCAAATAAATGCTGAGATTTTTGTTTACAAATACTTGTTTTCTGACCTATAGGCCAGATGGCACTTTAACCATATTTTCCTTTCTTTGTCATCTTTTTTTAAAAAAATAAATTAAATTGATTTAAAGTAAAATTTTTTTCTCTTATTTCATGTGATTTTTTTAAAAAGCTGATTAGTTATCATTGGTCACAAAAAGTGGTGATCTGGCTATGGAGCTAGACTTTTAGGGTTGAGTCCTGGTTCTGCTACTGATATCTATATCCAAGTTCCTTTTGTGTATGTGCATGTTTGTGTGTGATGCTAAGGTTTGAAACCAGGGCCTGGTGTGTACTAGGCAAGTCCTGTACAACTGAACAATGCCATTACCCATAAATTCTTCATTTTTAATAAGATAATCATTTTATCAACCTCATTATTTGTAGAATTCAAGCATGTAGAGTACATACAATACTTGGAATTTGCTATTGGTATTCACAGTTACTGTCTGTTACTCACTATTATGTTGCTGCCATTGATCACAAATAGAGATGACTTCTGATATTAGTTTTAACTAATCCTTGTCATTATAAAGGTTATGATAATTTTCATGTTTGCTAATTCACTGTGAAACTTTTTTGAATGTTGCTGATTCAACTTTTTAGAAATGACACATCTTAATATTTTTAACTTAGTGTGGGATCTGGCATATAAGATTCTTTATAGTGTCAGACTGAGAAAACTTATGCTATTTCAAAATGATATTATCTAACTGACTATGGACATTGAAATGACGTGACATCTGTTTTTGTTGTAAGTGTTTAATACTTGTGATATATTTGAGATATGATCAAAAGGTACATTGTCATTTATTCTTCTTACTGTACTCGCCCTGTTATTGATCACAGTTATAATTCTTGCCACTTCCTGAAGCTATTCTGGGAGTCATCTTTTGTGAGTGTCTTTATAAGGTGTGATTAAAAAAAAATGCACAGAATACTGCTGTCAAGTGAAATCCATTGGAAGGGCAGGCTTATAAAAACATGATAGTGTGTCCTTACCCATCTTACCTCCTAGTTCTGGCACCCCATGTGACTTCCAACTCTTTCTTCAAAGTCAAATGACCAAGAAAGGTAAGTGTTTTGAATCTATTCAGGGCATTGAGACACCCATGGGAGCACAACAAAGACTAGCTTTTATTCACATTACCTTTTTTATCCAAGAATGTGTCTGAAACAAGGGAAGGTGATCATCCCACTCAAAGTTCTCATTAAAGTTATTAAACAAAAATAAACCAAGTAAAAATATTTATCTTATTACTAAATTGTAATATAAGCGAGGGTCTTCAGTTGTATTGATGTGGCTGTCTTGTTTTCAATCAGTTAAAAAACATTTGCCTTTCATAGTTATTTTGACTTTGGGGAAGAGGAAGAAGTTGTGTGGTGCCAGATCTGGTAAAGCAGGTGGATAAGGACAATACCATAATTATTATGAGCCTCTCTTTCCATATTTTTGACATTTTGGAAATAGCTTTTTTAAAGTGCTTCAGATTGTGGCAGAAATGATGAGACAAGTGTGTTCAAAGCAAGGGGTAAGTATTTTGAGGGGGATTAATGGCAACATGTCTTCTACCTAATACATTTTTAAAAACTATAAACATATACTGTGAGTTTTGGCCACACCTCTTTGATATATATTCCCAAACTTGTTGATTGACTGTGTAGAATGAAAAAATACTAACAAGAAAGTGGTTTAGAATAATATTCGCCAAACACTTAAAGTTAAAATTTTTCCATTGAATGCCACCTAGCTCCTGGAAATATCTGAAGCCAGAAGAATCACTAAGAAACTGAACATCTTCCTGGGTGATCCTGATTCTTTGTCTTGAGATAGGCAAATATCTTTCAATATGATACTTGATTTTTTTTTTCTTGCTTTTGTATAGTGGGGATTAACACATCCTTTGCATTGACCTATATCTTCAGCCTTTTTATTTTTTGTTTTAAGATAGAGTGTCATTAAGGTGCTAAATTACCCAGGTTGGGCTCAAACTTACAATTTTGTTGCCTCAGCCTCCCAGTGAACTAGGATTATAGCTGTATGCCACCAGGCAGTCTCATATGATTGAACCTCATAAACCACTTTGAGCCTGGTGCTTCTGTTTGGAAACAGGTTTTAGGCTTATAACCTTGTATAAGGACAAAATGCTACATGGTGGTGATCCTTACTTCATTCTACTAGGTGTTGTGGAATATTTAAGCAATGGAGGAGTAGCTGATAACCATAAAGACTTCAAGGAACTAAGGTACAATGAGTGTCTTATGAACTTCAGCTGCAGTGGAAAGAATGGAAGCTCAGAAGGGAGAATCACACATGGCTTCCAACTTAAGAGCGCCTATGAAAATAACTTGATGCCTTATACCAATTACACCTTTGATTTCAAAGTGAGTAGCAGCCTCTGCACTGGCATAGAAATTATATATATGAGCATGTAAACTTTTTAAATTAATTGTTTATTAATACATTTTATGTGTAATGTTAACATTCATTTTAAGGAATCACCCTTTACTTATAATTGATTATGTAATGTTCAAGAATTTTTAAGTTGCCAAAATGTCTAGTCTACATATATACCAAATCATAAAGAATTTTGTTAGGTTATGCTTATTATTGTTGTCTTGAGAATTTTTTTTGAAACTTCATTTGTTCAAGTTCAAATAATACTGGCAAATATTCCTAAAATGCTTACTTGTGTGCAAGGTACTGTTTAAATCACTTGAATGTAGCCAGGAATGGTGGTGCATACCTGTAATTACACCACTTGGGAGGCTGAGGCAGGAGGTTCACTGAATTTGAGACCAGCCTGGGCTACAAAGTGAGTTCAAGGCCAGCCTGAACTACACAGTGAGACCTGTCTCAAAAAGACCAAAACTGCATTAATAAATAAGTTCACTGCATTAATAAATAATGGTGTAATTATTCCTCATATCCAAATAATAAGCAACTAATGTAACTAAGTTCACCTTGAAAAATTTATGTAGTATATAAAATTTTATTAGCACTTTCTCTGGATCTTTTTTTTTTTCTACTGAGCTTTCTTATCTTTAAATTTTTCCAAGGTTCTTTTAGGTATACAGTATGAAAGGTTATATTTCACAGTTGTCTTACAACTATGTAGTCATACTAATGCATCCCCATGCAGTGCAACACTGAACCTTTAAAACAGGAAAAGAAAAGCACTTTTTTATAGAACAAAAAAAAAAAAAAAAGGAAGTGCCCATTGTACAGGACCTGTTATTTTTTAAAATGAGTGATTGTGGTTGTTTTATGTGCTCGCTTTACCACTGCGTATTTTGTAATGACTTTGTCTATCTGGAGCACTCCTGTTTTACTTTACTTCTGTTGACATTTTGACATTTCAGGCATCTATAGTAATATCTTACACTATCCCCAAAATATAGAGATGTTAAAAAATGGTTTGGTAAAAGAAGCCAAGAGAGGATTTAATACAACACTAAGAAATTTATGAAATGGGCTCTTTCACAGCTCCAACATTCTTCTTTCCAAGAAACAGATAAGAGGAAATAGGGATTCATGTGTTGATGTTATTAATCAGATTTTATAATCAGAAACTGAAAGTTGCTGAGAATTTAATATTTTTACACTTAACCTTATTCAGTGATAGTTCATTTTATTTTAATCACTCATGCATAATGTGCTGGTAAATATTTAATAGCTAACTTTCAGGAGAAGAAGCCCTGATTTGTATTATTTGCAGATTTCTGTGATTTGAGGACTTTTGCTGCTATAGATTCCAAGCTCCCAATATGAAGCTGTTGAAAACAATGAATGGAAAGGGGTACAAAGATAATTGGTACTAACCAGCTGTAACACACCACTGTTTTTATGTAAGCTTAAACATTTTTTCATTGAATAAGAGTTTTAAGTTAAATCCTATCCTTGTAACGTTAGTGATATATAATACATGTGCCAGCATAACCAAGAAAAATCTGTAATGAAAGTTCCTAAAAATAAGTGTTTTGAAATTCTGCTACTGTGTTACTGTCTTGGTATTTGTGTAGGTAAAAGAAAATATATGTTATTTCTAACTCAGTTTTTTTAAAGTTTATCTTTTCTGTGTGTATAAGTCAAAAATCAGAAATAAAATTTTGTGTATTAATCTAGTCATCTTAGTCATTTGAATAGGTCTAAAATTCTTTGTTCATTATATATATGTTAATAATTGAATCAGAAATCTTATTATGTCACTTACATGGCCCAAAGAAGTACAATAAGAAAAAACCAGACATACCTGGTTGATATTTGGATATACAGGATGGGATAAGATAGAACAGAGCTAGAAATAATGGGAGAAGAGAAATGTAGAGACATAGGCTTGTTGGATCAGTGAGTGAAAGGATGGAATGGCTAGAGAAGCAAGGGCCCAAGTGACTAGAGAATTGAGCTTTTCGTACAAGCAACAGACAATGAACTTTTCAGGTTTATACATAATATTTTATGAAATAAATACTATTCTAGTATTGAAAGCAATCAGTACAAATGAGTAGGTAACATCAAGTATAAAATATCTGTGATCAGCATTAGGTCCCAACACAGTATTCTGCCGTTGTTTAAATGAGATGTTTAATTTCAGTTGGTTTAACATTTGTTTGCTTTCTTGGTTGTTGAATAGTATTTAGAATTTAGAATCTAAATGGTATTTAGAATTCAGAGACATTTAATCTAGATCTGGTTTGGGATGAAGGATAAGCAGTTAGGAGAATTCTCAGCATGACTGACCAGCAGGTTAATAAACCTAATTCAAACTGGCTACTGCTTCACTCCATCTCCACATCCAGTCCAAACGCGTAAATCGTTTAATGAAAAGAGAAAAGATAGCTCTTCATTATGTCAGGTCATAAGCCTTTCCCTGTTACCTTGTAAAATTTATAATTTCTTTCATTCTTAAAAAAAAGCAGCATAACACTAGTCATAAAGTTTGACTTTTTTTCTTAAGTTCTGCAAACTTATATATACATTAGAGTTTTTGCTAACATACAAAATGTATTTTCCCACATTACAGTCTTTTTAAAAAGAAACAATCAAAAATGCTAAAAATAATTGAATCTTATTATTGGATTAATCCATGACGTTCTTTGTAAATACAATCAGAATTTATCATGTATAGTGTTTGTCTTCTTGGCTGTTTTTTCTTTTTTAATAGGATCTCTCACTGTATAGTCCATGCCGGCCTTGAACTCACTGTGTACTGGCCTCAAACTTGTGGCAGTCCTCCTGCCTCAGTCTCCTAATTCTGGGATTACAGGCATGCACCACCATGCTCCACTTATTTGTGAATAGTTTCAGGGGTAGAAGTATTTCTCCCTAATTGAGTTTCTGCTCTCTTGATTTAGGTAAAAACTGTCTGGAAAGAAATTTGGCTTTGCTCTCTTATATACACAGTCTGGAACAGTCAAGCCTACATTGGTTTTGAGACTTTTTGATCCAATAAATCATCTATCTCTGAAAAATACAACTTTTATCTGTGGTTCCCTGCTAAATGATTTTTCATTTAAGTAATCTTATATAGTAAGGAAATCAGAATGTATAGCTTACCAAGATTTGTGGAAAATTACTATCTTTAAAATAAAGAACAGAGTAGAACAGTTAAATGTGCACTATTGTGTATATAGCAAATTTGGGAAAACTGAATTATGATTACAAATCTGGAAACGTTTCATGATGGCTTTGAGTGTGTTTGGATGTCTCAGTGTATAAATAATTGAAAATATTCTCATTAAAAGAATTTCAGTACTATTCATTAACTACGTTTTTACAAATATTAGCTTCTACTTTTGTCATTGACAGTACAATTTCTATAAAATTTATGCCAATATATTAGGTTTTATTAAGTCTGGCAGGCCAATTCTAAATCTGCTTAGATGTAATTTGGTATGTTTAGCTTCTCTGTTTATCAGTTATGCCCAAATGATTCAGTAGGATACAATGTGTTCCTATTGTGCCAGCTTTATTTCTTGTAATTCCCATTGAAGACTTGAGCCTTCTTTACCCACAGTCAAGATAACAGGAACCAGAAATATAGTTTTCTTGATTATTTGGCTTTTATATATTATGGATTGTTCTTTATATCTAGTTTTTTTTTTCCCTAAACATATATTTCTCTTTCCCCCCCCCCAAACCCCCACTCTCTTTCCAGGGTGTGATTGACTACATTTTCTATTCCAAGACTCATATGAACGTGCTTGGTGTCCTGGGGCCTTTAGATCCTCAATGGCTGGTTGAGAACAACATCACTGGGTGTCCACACCCTCACATCCCTTCAGACCACTTCTCACTGTTAACACAACTTGAACTCCACCCTCCAGTCCTGCCTCTTGTCAATGGTGTTCACTTGCCTAATCTGAGGTAGTGGAGTACAGTCCCGCAAAGATGGGGACCCGTTGCTATGGACCTGTACAGTTGTAAATCAAAGTATGTAGGAGTGAAGTATGGCCATCCTTAAGCTGCTTCTTCAGGTTCCTTTCATTATGTGTTTTCTATAAGACTTTGTGCATTTTTGTGCATACTGATATCATTTGGCGCTAGAGCTGGAACCAGAATAGTACTGTCTTTCCAAAATTTTAATTTGACATGTTTTTAAATTTGGACTTTCTTCATAATTATATTGTCAGTATTCATAATTGATAAGTCACCAATTTGAAGCCCAAGAACATTGTATTTGCTCTCTTAAAACACATTTTTGTGAATGGTTTCAAATGAGCCAATCATTGTATAACAAGAAATTTTTAAAAACTATACAAGATTTTAAATTGAATGATGGCATGCCTTACAGGGGAAAATTTCTTGAATTTCTGTTTTTCTTCATGATAAACTGACTTTTGGCTTCCCAAGTCATTTGCACATTAATAAAGCACTTAAATTTTCTTTGTATATAAACTATAATATAGCCTCTAGCTATAAGAAAATTTGAGAAATTAAAAGATTATTGCACAATTGCCTTCAAAATCAAGCATTCGGTAGCACTGATAGTTTGTTGGAGATTCACCAGTTGCTTTGAGGAATCTTTTTTATTCCTGTTTAGTTATAACCTTTTGAGAAGTATTAATTTGTAAGCCTCTCTCTTGAGTTCATTTATAGGGAAATAGCAAGTAATTTAGAATTTGGTATATTGAAAATGCATACAAAATTTGTATCTGATGTTTTTCATATTTTTCTACCCTTTTCTGTCTGATTCTACTGAAAAAAGAGATACTACATGATCTATTGTCATTTTTGCCATTACAGTCAAATGTTTATCAAACTGCTGAAAAGAAGCCCTGATCAAAATTTCAGAAGGGGAAAGCCATACAAATATTTCATTAACTGTCTGTTGGTTTGGGGTAAAAATGCAGATGATTGGAGGGAGTGAAAGAATAGATTTGGGGGCAGTAGTTGAAAACTTTGGATCATTTTTCCTGACTCTAGCTGCCAAATGGCCATCATATGCTTTTTATCTTTGTTTCTATTGTCTGTCAGGGTTGAATTAAGATGCTACTGGTTTATTCTCAACTGTTGATGCCTTTAGACAGGTTGGCTTTTCTTTTCTTTTCTTTCTTTTTCTTTTTCTTTTTTTTTCCCCAGGAGGGGCCATTTTAAAATCGATGGCTCAAAAGACAGTGAACATAACACTGCTTTCTGGGGAAAAAATTGATTGCCATGTGATGTTAATTATGGCACAGTAACAGGAAAAGGTTGTGTCTGTGTTTTTAAGTTTTTCTTTATTCTGCTTTTTTGCTGCTATAAGAATTTTCTGAAATTTATATTTTAAACTTTTCATGCACTTTACTGTTTCTAGTCTCAAAGTGTGATATTTTTAATAAACAAATTTTCCATTATGTGAATGAAATTTTAAAAGAAATAACCTATATTTGTGTCTCGCTAATATATAAAGTATAAGTCAAATTTAAATTATTTAATTAGTTTTAAATATATACATTTTGTCTCCTCTTTCAAACCTGACATGTTAGGTTGTTTTATTAGTCTTAAATGATGCATTTCCTTTGGTCATTTCTTGCATAAATCAATCAGGCTATATATGATAATATTTCCCTAAAGGGTAATTTTAGTGGGATGAGGGTGGTGGGATGATGTAATAAATAACTTGTATGAGACTGTATCAGTAGGGTTCTGTACAGCCTAAACCTAAACCCCCTTTTAAAAGTGCCTAGTGATAGAGGCGTTGTTTGTCATCTATTATAATTGGAATATCATTGTAGTTCAGTGAAGTTTCATGTAAATAAAATATTCTTTTAAATATTTTAAAGTATCAGAATAAACAAAAACAACCCTTATGACAACAGATTTTCCTCCATGTGCAGGTACCCCTTCTTATATACCTCAAACATCCAACATCTAGCCATGCAAATTGAAGCATAGTACTGGAAAGTAGAATAGCATGAAAAACTTAATTTTGTGGACATTACCTTTTTTTTGTAATCAGCTACTGTATGTTTTATTTTGGGTCTTTTATTTTGGGTGGGTTTTCTGCTGGGAGGTATATGCACTAACAAAACATTTTCCTCCTTTCATATGCGCATGTTAATTAGCAATGTGAGCAATATTTCCTACCATACTTCACTCCCAATATTTTTGAGATGTTTGTATAAAATGGAATTTAAAGTTCACTTATGATTGTATATGAACCACAGAGGAGCCCATTTATTAATAAAAAACTTTTTTAATAGTTAAATGTAGAGGGAAAAATAAAAAAAAAATTGGGAAACATTGTAAGCAGCTTAAGTTTATTTTGTGTATGATTGAGGCACTCTGTTGCAGGAAGGTGTGTAATTGGGTTCTCTCTGCTTCCAAATGCACTCTTTCAAACCAGTCATTATCCTGTGTACTTTTAATGTGGATTAAGTAAATGTTGGTAGTAACTTTGTTGAAGTAGGTAATTGTGTTACGTTTTGGGTGGCGCACACAGTTGGGGCATGGTAACCCAAATTTCATGTGCACGGTTTCCCTTGAGCCCACTGCCCAAATTTCACAACACCCTTCACCCTCTGTTCCCTTTGTAAAAGGAGTGGTATCTGTTTTGAGCTGCCAGTTCAGATGATCAGAAGTGCTGCTGTCCTCAGCATTGTCTTGTTAAAATGCATGCCATTTGGAACTTTGGCAGTAAGAAGCCTAAAGGAAGAGGTGAATGACATACGGTATATATTCAACAAAAGTAAAATATATATGCTCATAAACTTTCTAGTTCCCAGAATAAGTTAAGCTTTATGCCTTTGGACTGCTGCATATTTTATGTGAACATAAAAGACAATTGGAATTTTAAGATTGTGGTATGTTTTCTTAAAAACTGTTAAACATGATTTCTGATATTTAAGAACTGGAATGTTCTTTAAATTTATTAAAAACAGTGTTTGAAGAAGGGAAAACTGCACTGTTTGCCATTATCAGTCATACAAGTGCATGTCAAATCACCCACTCTCTCAGGCATCAGTATCTGCCTCATAGCTTTACATATTTTGATGGGGAACATTGCAGCGTCCTCAGGACTGACGTCTGAAAAAGGCTCAACTCCACTTACTGCTCCTTGCTTGTTGACTTTGTTTTAAAATATTGTGCCTGGTGTCAACTTTTAAGCAACAGCACTGCCTAAAAGCAAGCAGAGAACAGAATCCCAGCACCATTCTATAGGCAACTTTTTAGAATTCAGATGTAGTAAATCTGTTCAAGATTTATGATGTTTTATGTAAAAAATTTTTTGTACAACATAGCTGAATATTTTTGTTTCATTTCTTTAATGTAAGGTGTGTGAACGTTCCTTTGAATATCACATGTTAAAGTCAGGTATGGCACAATGGGTTCTGAGACCAGCTTTTTCCCCCCTCCCATTTGCCTTTTCCAAGCTCTTTCTTTTCAAATTACTTTTCTGATATTCATAGACAGATATTTGATTTTACTGTTAAACATCTTGTGTGAATGTATTTAAAAAGCCACTGTGTTTTAGTGTTGTAGTTTGCAGAAAATATAAAGCTCTGTTTCTTATTTGCTCCTTTTTTTGATGTCTTATAAGTTATATATATTAAATCACAGAGATGAAAAGGAGAAAGTTGAACAGTATCTAAGACTCATATCACTTGATTCTATGACAGACTAAATTAGAATGGAGGGTATAGTACATTTAAACTGGAACTTGAACAAACATACTGTATTCTATTTAAAAATTCTGCCTCCTAAATATGTTTTGTTAAATGGGTGAAAACTTGTATATCTAAAAATCACTAATACTGTCTATACTTCCAGTATAAAACAGCAAGAAGTAGAAAGCACAAGGAGAAATAGGTTAGATAAGTTCTTTGAAGGAACCAGAGGTACAGTATATGATTTGTCATTCCTAATACAATTTTCTAATGTTAAAAATGGACTCTGTCCCAATACTTATTTGATTTTAAGATTTATATTTTAAGTTTGAAATATTTGAATAGCTTTGCAAAGTATGCTGACTGATCAGTTGCTACAGTCATAGAAAAACCTGATCAGTTTTTGCTACAGTAATGGTTTTATAGCAAACAAAGGCTTTATAGCATGTTTCAAAATGACAGCCATGCATCTGTTTTGACAGAAATGTGAATTTTCACATTTGTAAGACTCTTTTCCCTTACATGCCCTTTCCTCTTAAAAATATCACCTTTCATATGTGTTGAGATTCACTTACCTCTTTTCCTTTTGCTATTTGTATGACACTGTCAGGTAGCAAATTGACTTAGAAAAGTTAAAATTATTTTTCTAAGCCAGGAACTTCAGCTGAATGTGTAGACAGGTGGGAGCTTTTATTGTTGCTTTGGACGATTATAATTTTGTAATGCCATCAAGATCACCAATTCAAATTAAAAAAAATAAATTAGTGTATCTTTAACCTGGCTCACTTACCAAAGTTGTAATCTGTTTAAGAATAGAATGCACAGGGCATCTTTCATTATTGCCACCTAAAAGCTAAGGGTGAAAAGAAAGAAAGCCCTTACATCTTCACTCCAGGATATTCTGAACAAGAGCCACAGAAAGAAGAAAGCAAAGCAAAACAAAAACCACAATGATTTTCAAGAAGGAGGTAAGGGAGAGCATGCATATTTCTTATTATAAACAAATACCTTCTTAATGCAAACTTCTCTGTTAAAAGTCCTGAAGGAAGAAATAGGGAAATAACAAGAAATACATTTTGGTATAAGTTTGGTTAGATTTGAATTGTTCTTAGTCCAAAGGAAAATAATGTTACAGTTTTCATTCATCAATATGACACTGAAGTAATAGAACATTTTAAGTAAAAGTTTTTACTTTCAAAGTTTTACTTTCAAAGCAAATGAATTAAGAACATGTCTATTAAATGTTAATTATTATGGCCCATCATACAAAGTGAGTAGTGTTGGACTGAAACTAGAATTGTCATCAGAAGTAAATTATATTAGGTTAAGGGTGTGCAAATGCCAAGTGATATGACTCTTTTGGCACAGTAGCATGGTACATTTGGCTTTTAGAATCTTTTAGAAGGCATAATTTGGCTCCTTTTACTAGTTAATTTTGTTACAACAATCTCATAATTTCTATTTCTATGTCTGTTACTTTTAACTCTAAAACATAACAATCATGATAGTCTTTCCAGAAATGGTCCATTTTTATTCATTTCAGTTTTGTGTTAATTTTAATTTACTGATGTTTTCTTTAAAGTTATCAGTTATATGTCTGTAGAACATTTGTTTAATTTGCCTGTAGTTACCTAAACTCACAGAATTGGCTCAGCATTGATGTGTGAAACAGTGGCTTTGCTTCTTATTTGATGGGCTTGGTAACCTACTACTTGTTTCAATCTTGATGCAGTGAGTAATGCAGTATCGGGATTTGTATTTGTTTGGAAACTATACTGTCTTTCTCTGTGCTTGACTTGCTAAAAAATATATTCCCTTACCTGTGAAATTTCTGAGCGGTGCTCTGCCAACTTTTGGGGTGGGGTAGTTTGGATGACTGTGTTATGGGTCTGGAATTGTTCAGTGTTGTGAGTGGCAAATTTCTTAAAACACCAGCAGCACTGAGAAGTGCACTATGGGCATTGGTACAGTTGTCCAAATGCAAACAATTCTTTCATCAAAGAGAAGCTGAGTTACAGAGTTCAGTAGGAGTATTTGCAGTATTTCAAGAAGGATGAATATTTCAATTTTTTTGCCTCTGAAGTGGGACAATAAAGAGGGGTTTCCCCCACCCCCAATTTAAGAGAATGTACTTATGTTTTCTCTTTGAAAGGGCCCAGATGTTTGGTCAAATTCACTATGGATTAATTTACATCTTCTATTGTGATTTCTTTCAACCAAATAATAAGTGCCAACTAATTTTCCATGTGGCTGTCTACTCTTCTACTCAATTTACCATTTGAGTAGGGAAAATTCCATTCATTTTCATTACCTGACATTAAATTAACTAACTAATTCATTGTTTTGCATACATTTTACTCATTTTATAGCCTATAAAATGCTTTTGTAACTAATTCCAATGGTCAGAAAGCAAAGCACATGATTTGCTCAATTTTTAAAATTGAGCAAGGTGTTTAGTAATTTTTTACTAAACACTTTTGATAGTTTCTGTTAATACTATTCCAAAATCTGTTTTGAGTTTACTTTGATTTTGTTTGAAGAAAAAACCAAACATTAAATCAGTTTGTTGCTGTGTTCCAATAATTGGTTTAAAATCTAAGGTTTTCTTTTTTAAATTAAATGATTTTTAAAAAGTGCCATGTAATTGTAGCTTGCTAGTGTTTAATGTTTAATAGACTGATTCTGTAGTGTTCTAAACATTTTACCTGTCATCCCTGGAGAAAGTGGTTCTATTCTTATTGAACACATTCTTCCTGACAAAATCACCAGCTGCTTTATTTTTCTATTTATTAAACAATTGATGAGTCTGAATCTTGACCAAACTGCTTAGCTATTTTTCACAATAGACACTATACAAAATGTGTGTGTAAAAGGACACAGTTAGGCGATAGTGTCTTTTCGTTAATGTGAACATTGACTAAACAAAGCAGTCCTGCCTCTTATATCTTGTGGCAGCTCAGAAGGGAGGTGCTTAAGAACCTTAACTACTGTCAGATGACAAAAACTTTTTCCATTTTGGAGATTGGGTACTGCTCACACATGATGTATAGGGCTAAATATATGCTTGTTTCCTTGCACCTGTGTACTTCTCCTTTTCTCCCTCCCTTTCCTTCCCTGTAGGCAATAAATGGCCATTTTGCAACTGCGTACTTTTGTCTTGGTTTTTGATTCGTATTTGTGCAGTGTAAGTTTCTGCTTTTAGATTGGTACTTCTCTTACAAAGTAAACTAGGGAGCCAAGGTAATTTAAGCAAAATGTTTACAAATTTATGCTACAATTTTTTCTCACAGGCATATTACTTAAACAAAAACTTTATTTAAAATGGTTTGTGAATCTTCTCATGTAGTTTTCTCAGCCAGAAAGAAATCCAAGAGAGGGACGTGTCATTTCTGAGTGGAATTTGAAGAATAAATATGAGATTTGATATGTTCATTTGTTGTGTATTGGCAATTATGGAAGTGTATGTTGAGATAAACATCTCGTTCTAGATCTTTAAGTGACTTACATGACCAGGACTCTCCCTGATGACCTTTAGACATAACAGTATAATCAGTAAGAAACAAATGCTAGATTTGTTTCTTTAATATAATAAAGGTTACTAGTATTTAAATTTAGCTTATTCTGAATGACAGACAACCATCAGATAAGCTGAATTACCAGAATTGCCCACACTCTACAATTACAAGACCTAGACCTAGAGTAAATTCATTCAAAACACATTTAGGTGTCCTCTGTGATCAAGGTTCTGTGGAAGATAAAAGATGAAAGACAAGCTCCCTATCTTCAAAGAAACTGCAGTATGAATGTATAACACAACATGCTGAAGTATTTTAGTTGGAATAGTGATCTTAGGGTTTTGGAAAAAGGGTGGGGAAGAAAGGAAGATTACACAGTGGAATAATTAGAAATCCTACAAACTGTAGAGATATTCAGCTGAAAAATGACTTAAGTTGTATGATTCAGAACATTATTACAACTGTGAAACAAACAGATCAGCTTATTAAATGCTGGTGGAGACAATGACATTATTTTGGAACATCAATAGCATTCTCTGGGTCAAAAGCTTAGTACCTATTGACTCAGCCATTTTAACTGAGGACCGGATGTGAACTGGCTGTTGACTGTAAGGGCTTTGTTTTTATAGGACCCATTATGTGGGCCAGCCTTTAATGAGTCCTCCAGAAACAGGCCCCTGTGAAGTTGATCTTGAAGTTCAGGGTTTATAGTAACTGCCTTTTTGGTAAGACTCCTGGGCTACAGCATCAAAGATTTTCATCAAGTGTCCTGGCATTCACTGTTTCTACCTTTGGCAAAGTATATCCTCATTGGTGGAATGGAGATAAGAAAATCTCATGAACGAATTTTCTTCAGGGCCAGGGATTTAGCTCAGCGGTATAAGTGCCTGCCTGAGTCATGAGTTCAATCCCTGGTACCAAAAAAAAAAAAAAATAGAATTTTCTTCAAAAGCAGAAACCAAGACAAGTTGATTTGGATAAATGATCCTAGGAAAAATGTATGACTAGTAATAATGAAATAAAGAAGGGAAGCAGAACTTATTGTGCTTATTACCACTGTGGGTTTACAGGGACATAAACTTGCAAAGAACCCTGTGAAGACTGAAAATATTCTTTTGCATTGTTTACATGAGGGATAGGAGAGGAGAGGATTTATTTATGGATCCCTATCTCCGTGAGAGAAGGGTTACTCAATGAGTGTGAATTCTTTTTTCCTCCCATTAATATTTGTGCATGTATCAAATTAACAGATTTCTTCAGGTATCCATGTAATAATAGTGGAAAAGTAGGTTTGGTACTGAAAGCAAGAAACTTGGTATGACTCTAGCAAAATGCATTAAGCATTAGGTTGTACCTGTATGCATCAAGTTGCTAAGACTGGTGAGAATGATGAAGTGAGCCAAGGGCATGAAGTGAACACAACAATATTTTGCTGCAGTGGACTAGTTGTACTACTGAATTGTGTTTGGACCCATTAAATCCATTTCAACACAGCCTTTTAGCTTCTGATAGGCTGTGATCTCAACAAAAATAGACAAGGAATCAGGGTAGGAGGAAAGCCAACATAACTGTAAGTTATTGAGTTAATCACTTTTGTAGACAACTGAGGAACTATGAGGAACTTCCACACCTAAAATGCACCTCAGAATGTCCACCAATGTAGAAAAGTATTTACCCAGTGACCCGTATGCCCCATTAATCCAGAGTTACTTACCTAGATGCTAACTTCACATATCCAGATTTGGCTTTTTGATAGATACAGCATAGCAAGGGAGTTTGAATTTCTGTTGAAGCAAATCAGATATGCTCAAATACAACAGTAAACATTGAAAATCCAAACACAGTCCTGTGTTTTCTAAGCATAGTATAAATACTTGTTTGCAAAGATACAAGGGATCTTGTTTATAGATCTTGGCAAATATATAAATTAATACAAAAATAATACCATTGAAGGATTGTATGCCAGACACTGCATGCTTCATATGCATTAACTCAGCCTTCACAATAAGTCATTATATAATGCAATTTATATATACTGTAATTCTCTTTCAGATAAAATTGAGGCCAGAAAAGTTGGTAAGTCAATAGCTGTGTGATCCTGTGCACAGGTTGCTGCAGAAAGCAGAAAAGGGTTGTGCAGTATGTCTGTGCTGTAGTGCAAATGGCTTTCCCATTGAGCCATGGAACCCTGCAGACCTGTGTATTAGAGGCTCAGCTGCTATTATACAGTGGCAGCAGTTGTATTTGGCACTTGGGCGTGTATATATAGGCAACTCTTGATAATCTTTTTCCCTATATTGATACCAAGTTGATGAGTGCTAAATTGTGTGAAAGGGCACAGTACTCAGGTTGACCCCCTACTCAGCCACCAAGACCAAGGATCTAGCCAAGGAAGAGGGGACATTGTGGGTAATGGAGGAGGGAGTTAATGAGTATCAAGTTTAACCCCATAACGGCTGCAACCCATGAGGCTATGCATTGTCTACCAGTCTTTTCCTTATACATGTCCCTGGGTGTTTCTGGAGAGGGGAAAACAGATGTTTCACAATGTCTTAGAGAAACCCCAGTAGCTTGAGGTAATGCTGTGGTACACTGTCTTGATTCCCTGCTTTACGACTCACTTTTTCATCTGTGAGGAGTGTAGGAAGCTGGAGTTAACATCCAAGAAGCTGAATTGATCTTTCAGAAGCTACAGCTATGGCAGGAGCTGTCCATCGGGGGGAGGGCAGGATGAGACAGAGACAGACATTACTTCTGGGGGCTGGGATGCTAGAAGATGCAGAATGCTAGAAATGACCCGATGCAATAAGAGGAGCAATTCCCTAGCTTTCCCTCCTTCCCCTTCTAGCTTTGCACTGTGTCTGTTATTGCTAACCAAAAGTGATTGATAGACCCTGGAAGATGCCTTTGCCTCGATCCACTCAAAAGAAAGGAACCACAGGGAAAGTATAAGAGCAAACAAACCTTGTCTTCTACTTGCATTATGTGTCAAGAAACCACAGCTTATAGTTTAAATAATTGTAAAATCACTGAGTGCTGTTACTGTCCTGTTTCTTGCCTGTAAGGAAGTTATTACTTAATTCAGAGATGACAACACAATCGTAAGAGTTCTATGTTGAGTATGTATTTCCCTGGACTATTCCTGGTACCAAGTGTTGTATCAGTAAAGAGTAATTCAGTAAAACAAAACTTACTCTAGGTATAGCAAGTAGAAGCTAATTAGTGCAAGGAGAATGATTACATAGGTAATGGAAGAACTGGACATCAAACTATTGAAGCAGTCCTAAAACTAGGAAAAACAAATCTTTTACCATTGTTTGGGCTGGGAGGGTATAGTGTTACAAGAGCTTATACTGAGCCATCTAGTAGGAAAGGGCAGTGATGAACCATTTAGAACTTTTAATGCTAGCAGCCAGTCTAGCACACATACCATTGGTTCACCATCACTGAGCTTAGAAACACTCAGCTGCTTTTTTTGTGAGATGTAGAAACAGAATTATCCCATGGGAGCTGATGCTATGGAAGGAACAACCATTGCCAGAGATGTCACACGAAGTGTGAGGAGGAGCCTGGTGTGTGTATTGGGGTGGGGTGGGATATGGTACTAGGGGGAGACAGCAGGAAGGGATTGGAGAGGCTTCTTTTTTTCCACCCCCAGGCAATGCAGTCAGGATTCCTATTTGCCAAACCTACTCAGAAGCAGCTTACCAAGGCATCTGGAGAATGTTGACCCAGAAATGCAGGCAAAACTAAGGAAAAATAGGGATGGATGAGCAAAAATAGGCAAATGATCACAAAAACATATCTCATTTTTATAATTATGTATGCACTAGATGCTGTGAATGGATTCATAGGAGATGGTACAAGTCTTCAGAGAAGCTAGCAATATATTAATATTTATAAATATAAAGTGAGTATGTCAGTATATTTATACAACATGTATTTATATAACATGCTTATATCAGTAGTATGGACAGCATGATTGCCAAATCTTGTATAATCCCAGTATTTCTGATAACTCTACTTAGGTATATTTTATATATGGAAGAAATCATTACAATAGTAAGCATTTAAGTAAAAATTATGTAATTTCCTTATTCTAAACCCAAAAGACAGCATGTGTTTCCCCTGTTATAAACTTGGTTTTCTTTAGTAATTTGCAACTACTTAGCCAAATGATTTGTCTACATTTAGTAGAGCATAAACATTGTGTGAGGGTGAACCTTTTAGAGCTTTGAGATCCTAAACATACGGGAGGAAAGAGTATGGCATATACTACTTAGAGATACTTATTTCCACCTCCTTTATTTTTAATGTTTTCACGTCTATAAATATTTTGGGGAGGAGATAAAGAGAATCTCCTTCTAAGAGTATTAAGCCAAAAATACTCTCCAATTTTTTGCTCATTCCTTTGATCATTTCTCAAGTATTTTACATGAGAAAATGATAAATTCATAACTTTGTATTTAATTTACATTCTGTCACTTTTTAAAAAAAAGAAAAAGGACTTTTATTTCTGAATGTATGAATCTGTTCGTGGTGACCATAAAGTTAGATTCAGACATTGACTTAATCCATGACATGTCTTCTACTTTTTTCCCCAGTGGAAGGAAGAAAGATTTGTTAGACTGATAGCATAAGAGTGTACTACTTTTCTTAGTGTCTCCTAGCTTGAGTTGTTACTGACACAACTGGCCAAGCAGTTATTTCTAAAGAGTACAGAGTCATGCCTTCTTTCAGAACCAAAAGAGTAGCTTTGATTGATCACCCATAAACATCTGACTTTTCCAACCCACTACTTACAAAGTATGTGACATTGAATGCTAGATTCAATGTGAAGAATATTTCTTCTACCTTCCTGTTGCAGGTGAATATCTAGCATATTTTCTAAGGAAAAAATGTGAGAGAACATAAAGCCATTAGGAAATACAAAGGGTACATTATGGAGATGAGTGTATATTAAAGTCTAGATACTTCTTGCCACTTATTTTTTTAGGTTGTGGTGGTTTTTTCTTTCATCTTTACACAGTATTTATTAAACGAACTTATTAAAGAAAACTTAGAAATAGGACATAGCTTTATTTGGAAAATAGTACATAGGAAAGAAATTAAGTATTGAGTCCCTTTATAATAGATACCCTAGTGTTTCTCCCTGGAATTCCCATAGAATAAGCTTGAGAGCACTTAAATTATTATGTTTAAAAGTTGACCACATAGAGACTTCCTTGCTATTACTTTTGGAGAAGAATACATGGTTTCTATAAATGATGAGGTCAGTGATCTCTGATTGGCCTCCTCTAGACTCTGCCTTTTAGAATCATAGTGTATTCAGTTTTCATCAAGATACTTATGTTTATATTCTTTAGTAAAAATGCCTCCAAAATCTGCAAAAAATTAAAATATAGGTTGGAGAATTTGGAGACAGACCTTTCTCTAGGGCTGTACCTATGTGCTGGAAGACATAATGTAGACGTAATATCAATTTATGGATAAGGAAAGATGGTCACAATATGACATTAACAAAAAGTTCACCAGATATGTGATATAAATATATTTGAATGATCACTCAACCTCTTTTCATTCTGTAGAAGTTAATTTGGTTCCATTACCTTTCATCTTGAAAAAAGATGGGATGGGAAGTAAAAAAAAAAAACTTGATAGTGAAGGAAAAGGAGGAGTTTTCTATTGTTTCCTTCATACCCTCATTCAATTCCTTTGGATCTGAAAATGTGTCAGTGAATCCAGAAATCAAAGAAGGTCTGTCAATTTCTGAGCATCACATCAGTGATCCTGGCTGGTCCTCTTCTGACTTTCTGCATTACTTCAACCATGATAAGTATCCTTTTATTACCATTTTTAAACTGTTGTCTTGACTTCAGTGAGCCTTCAGAAAAACTGAAGACGACTTGGGATCCTCTTTCTGCCTCTTTGGAAATTCCTAGGGAAACCTAATTACACTGCTTTAGAAATTAAATAAATGTTCCATCACTAGGCCTGTTGTTCCTCTTGTATTTCTTAGCTAGGGATAAAACGTTCCAGTTAGACTAGTATAAGGTTTGAAGAACCATGGAAAGGAATTCAGTCAGGCATATTGTAGATGAATAGTAGGACATGTTTAATTCTTATCTTTCTTCTGTCCATTCTAGTAAGTAAAGGCCTATTATTATCAGTTATATTGTACAAAAGGTCACTGATAATGTATTTACTGTGCTATTATTTATAAGGAATTTCTATAAATTCATTATTAATCTGTCCTATTTGTGTTTTAGGGTTTTAAGTTTCTCAAATTCAACTTATATTTTGTAGATATTCAAACTCAGTCAACAGTTGGGGGGTGTTGTATGTATGTGTTTGCTGTACCAGAATAAGAGAAATCATATAGAATCAAGTGTAGGAAATCACTTGATTGGGAAATTTATCAAAGAATTAGTTGAGTCTACATTTCCTTGTATACATCTTCCCAAAATTCCAAGCCACAATGGTGGTCTTAGTTAACGGACCTATGATGACCTCCCATGTTTGCTAATGTTGTTTAGTAGAATTTCTTGATTTGCATATGTTTTGAATCCTAACAGAATAATTGGAAATGACTTTGTTTGATGGAGCTGAACTGTTCTTTGAACACTTGCTCAAATACACATTAAAGAGGCTCCTTCAAGTAAATGCCATTGTCTGTCCATGGAAATACTCAGCTGTTTGGAGGGACAAGTGTTAGGGACTCTTGGCACTTCATGAAAACAAATGTCAGACAGAATTTTTTTTTTTTATAAAATGCTTTGAGCATTTGTGGCAAAGGATTGAGAGTATCTTACATTATGGTTTTCAAAAGTAAATGTAGGATTTTGCCCATTTTCCAAAATTAGGTAATTTATTATAAAACTTCTGATCTTGTCTATCTGAAATTATAGTGGTAGAACTGTCACAGTCCAATAGAGTTCCATACTCATGGGTCATTATCTAGCTTTTTTCTGGTGACAGTGACTTGTGAATTTTCAGGGGTATGAGAAGAGAAAAGGGGGGACACATTTTGTTATGTTCTATTCCACTTATCTTTGACAGAATCTAAGAAGAGGAACTGGGATGACTCAAGAAGAGAGTGTAGAAAGAAGAGAAATAAAAGTGTTTGTTCATTTATTTGTTTGCTTTTGTATTGGTGGTATTAATAGAAGAAAGACTTCCAGGAACTGGTGGAAGCAATAAAATGCTTTATCCCTCCTGTTGGCTGTGGGGTTTATTTTGTTAAACTACTGGACTTACAATACAGCTACCAGATTGACTTTGATTTGTTACTACTATGAACACACAAACATGCTTTCAAAACTTGTAAGAGTTCTTTTTCTATGTTTTAAAAACATAGAAAAATAGTTTGATGAAAGTACATAAAATAGTTGCTTTCTAAGTTTCTCCCTACCATTGTTAGGCTCTACATATATCGAATAAAAAGAATTTGTTATTTGGTACAAAGTAAAAAAAAACACATAAAATATATCATGGTACCTACTTTTCAATTCATTTTATGCATTTTTTCCAGAATAACATAAGTGTTTCTCTATGTTAATAAACACTTCAAGCCCACAGAATAATATGACATCATTCAAAATGTTTTGGTTGTGCTATCAAATGACCAAAGTTTATATTTATTGAGTATTGAAATTGCTTCTAGGGCCAGGGGTTTAGCTCAGTGGCACAAGCCGCCTGCCTGGCAAGCTCAAAGTCATGAGTGTGATTTCTGGTACAAAAAAAAAAAGGTACACTAGAATTTTGCTTTTCATTATCAAAATTTATTTTGTTAACACTTTGAATCAGTGGAATTTCAGGGGAGCATTTTGATATTATGTGACTGATACCTATTTTCTTTCTTTCTTTCTGTTTTGTTTTGAGAGGTTGAGTTTCCAATCTGCCTCTACCATTAAAGTCCAGGGAGCCAGGGGTTAAACTCCTAGCAAATGGTGCTGCTGCTAATGATGCTGCTGACTGAGCATGCCAGGAATTTAAAGAGTTGCTTAAACAGGGTTAATATATAGCCTGTGGGAAGGCAGCTGATCTGTAGCAGAATTAGAGGTGAAGAGGTTTGCTGCTTATCCCTGAAAACAGAGGACATGCTAGAGTCAGGATTAGTGAAAACCATTTAGGGAAAGGAAAAACCAGAAAGATTCTATTTAAGGGACAACTGAATGAGGATAGATGATGTTAGAGTGGAACAGAATAAATACTAAATACAGAGGAAACGATGGGAAAATAAAAGATAAAAAGGTGAATGATCATGGCAGAACACTGTTCAACAGCCTCCACTCTTAGATGTGGAAAGAGATCATACCTCTTGCCCACTTCCAAATGCAAAATTTGTTGTCTTATGCTTCCCACAGCATGTGAATGTGAGTTGGAGAGCTCCGATTCTGCCAACTATCAGACATTTAACAGTTTATATTGTAAGAGGGCACAGTGAGATGTTACCAAGTGGGAAGAAAACTAACCTCTTGGAATTAAAATCTCATCGAAGATAATGGCTAACATTTCAGTCCAGATTCTGCAAATGTCTTAAGGGTCTATTCTTAAAGGGGCACTGTGAGAGGTGTTACAGAGGTTTGAGATTTTAAAAGACAAATCTCAGCCCTTAGTTTATTACACAAAGTTTGTGGACAGAAGAATCAGATAAGCCACAACTACTGCCAAGTGAGAAAATGTGTGGAGAAAATGATAGGAATATCAAAAGTAAGAGAGGCAAGGATCAGTGAAAAGGTTAATTGCTATGAAAGTTTAGGAAAATATTACCAAAAAATGTAGAAGGTCATTGCTGGATTAAGAAATTGTATAAGCACTTGTATCATGGGACCTCATCATACTTCATTTTAAAGTACTCTTAGATTCATTTTTAAAAATCATACATGTGTTCAATTTTGAAAAAAAATTAGAGAAAAAAAGTAATACAGAATTTTTAAAAAGTAAATCACTAGTTGATAAATTACATATTGTTATCTTAGCAGTAGTTGTTTGTTACAAAATCAGCATAAAAAGTGGACAATCAAAATCTTTTTATAAGGCCTATACAACAATATAAAGACAGACCCAGAACTTTTAATGCTAGAGTAGTTAATTCAAAATCACACAGTGAAGAAATGGATTGAAATCAGAATATTTTTTTATTTATAAAAATGAGGACTGTAAAAATAGGCTATGCAAAGTTGTTATAAGGATTAAATAGGAATATGTGTTAAATGCATTTGCATTTAAGGACCAGTGTTCTGTAAGGGATAGTGTTCTACTTTTCCTTAGCTCCTTCATCCTTGCCCTGACCAATGCTGTTCAGTGGCTCACTGCCTCCTTGGTAACACCAGAGGGCAACAACAGCCCACTCCTACACCATATCAAAGGCTTCTAGGAATAAATCTTGTTTATTGAGATAGAATAGGGAAGGGGAGAAATAGAAATAGACCAGACCTAGACTTCTCAGTCGGAAAATGACAGATTTATCTGGGTTAAAATCCTGCTGTATTTGTACATTTTCTCAATTTAACCTTTTCAATTCTTGATTTCCTCAATTTGATGCATAGATTAGGGATAATAAGTCTCTGTCCCATATAATTGGACAAATTAAAACGCTTACCAGAATCTCTACCCTTATGATTTTTAAGATTTAATGTAGGACTCAAGCTGTTACCTTAGCACTATTGATTAATTTTTTAAAGGTGAAGGAATTGAGGGCCAGACTAAAATGCATTGCTCAAGATCACAAAACAGTTGAGTCCTCAAATTCAAAGCCAAAGCAAGCACTCAGAATTGCATGTTTAGTGCACCAAGGTGGTTGCTGCTTCTACAGAGATCATAGGTTAAAGATGCGACACATCTTCTGTCTTGAAGATTTTAGCAAATACTGGGATTATACTAGAGCATAAAAGACAATAGATATTTGACTATTCTATAGTTTTCTTTTTTATTTCAAAATGTTTTAAATGTATAAGAATAGTCTTGGAATAAACTGATACATCTTCTGTCAAAACCAACATTTTATACTTTTTTAAAAAAAATTAGATGCCCTGAGACCTCCTGTGTACCCTTCATGTATATGCCTCATTTATTTATTAGTACAGATTTTAAAATTTTATTAGGAATTATAACCACAAACTGACGTTCAGGATCTTGAGGTGTGAGCATTTTTTAATCTTTATTATTTAGTTAAAAAGTAACTGTAGTTATTCTAGCAATCAAGTACCTAGAAAAGCATAATATTAAAGTATATGCACTTTAAAGAAGTAGGAAGATAAATCTTTACTGGATGTCTAAACTGGGTGAATTAATTCACTTTTTAATTAATCCCATTCTCTATGTTGTAGCCACGGTTTACAAGGGAAAAGATTTAATATAGAACATATAATTTATAGGATTATTTTATAAGATTCACTTAAAGAGTGTAAGAGATCTGTCCACACACTAGAAACCCAAAGAATCCAGCTGAGGGCCTGGATCCTACAACAATGTCCTCCTTGAGTCCAGTGTCCATGGAGGCCTAGTGTCCATGACAATGTCTCATGGAAGTCTGTATCAAGTATCTACACTGGGAAGGCCCAAAGGTCAGTTGTAGAAGGTAGAATGTGTGCGCCAGCAGGATGATAGGTCTGTGCCAGTAGGCTGAGGAATCTTCACTGGAGGCAGGAAGCAGTGTTCAAAATAAGGACCAGAACTCCCCTGAAGAGAGCTACATCCATACTCAGCAACAGCAAGGACCTGAGCTCGATGACTATTAGAACAGCTGAGTTCATATCAGGAGAGCCAGCGTGACAAGCCAGGAGAACTGCCAGCACAGCATCTACCCCTCCAGTTCTTTTATGCTGCTGGCAATAATCTTCAGGTAAATCTTCCATACCCAGCACCACACTGATTCAGTTCAGTGAGGTGTTTCAAACTGACCATTAGTTAATCCAACACAGTCCACCCCTGGTAAACTTGGATCACCAGACACATTTCCTTAAACCATAGTCTCCAATGGCAGATTTGTGAAAAGTTAACATGTCTTGGTCTGTTTAGGTGTAAATGAACAATTACATATATTTAATTCTTATTGCACTCATTCCCACACCAAGCAAAATATTCAAAGGGTGATCAGTTAAATACAAGATAAGGTATATGGTCTCTTCATCCATGACAAATAGCTGGCTCATCCAGTTAACCCTTCTTTTTTGAAGCAACCCCATCTAGCTTTCCTCCCTGCTTTATACAAAACAAATCATTCAAAACTGTTATGGTAAAAAACCTTCCCAACATAAAGGTGGTGAAAAAACACTCAAAGTTTCATGGCTTTGCTTATACTCCCAATTTGAGAAGTACAGATCCTATTTGGGCAACTAGTTCATCTTGGGTGGCAGGACAAGGAAGGGAAAAGAGGAAGGTGGTGAGGGTGGAAAGCCCTATGGTATATAAACTTTCAAAATCTACCTCAACTGAAAAATTGGAAATTTAACCTCTGGTCAATGAAAATTCCCCAAAAAGTTTCAGCAGACAGGAGGATAATATCCTATTTATACTTTTAGGAAAATAATTCTGACAACTGCAGAAGATAGAATGTTAAGGGAAAAAGCTTGGTTTTACTTAGCACATGTCATCTGTATCTTTTTAACAACTTCTTAAGGAAAGGATAACTTTGAGATGTTTTGGGGGTGTAAGAGATTTGGTGACTGATAGAGTGTAGTGGTTGGTTGATTGTGTCAACTTGAGAAGTTTAGAAGCCAAACTAATCAGCTCAGCAATTCTATACATTAGGGTATAGAAGACCTGCCCTACAGTAGTTATCTGTACCCTAGGTTGTAGAAGACCCACCCTAAGGTGGCTCATCCCACAGAAGGTAGGGAAATGAGAAAGGATGGATTGGCTTATGTTCTTTGGAGGAGCTCCAGGCTTCCCCTTCAGTTTGGATGTCATTTCCTGGCTTCTAGCATGGACTCTTTGGCTTTTACCTTGGATCCTTCAATCTTCTGGCATAGACTAATTAGCCTTCTGGCGCAGACCCATCAGCTTCCTAATGCAGACTTGCACAGAGTACTGCAGTGAGCTCCAGACTTTGGACTGAAACCTTTAGCTTCCAGTGTGCAGGCACACTCTGCATGTTTCCTCATTCAACATTGGTTGATTATCATAAATCAATCTTGTAACTTCTTACACATTTGTGAATCTCATTTTATATTTGTTTCTGTAGTAAGTCACTGACATATACACAAATTGTTACCAGGAAAGTGGGGCAGGCAGTGTCATCACTGTGACATTGCCTGTACATGTGGCTTAAGAGCCTTGGGAATTAATTTGCAAAGGTTTTGAGAGACTGGCCAAAGAGGTGGCTTCCATATGCTGTAAAGTATATGGGAGACTCTGGTCAGAGCCTGGAAAATCAGAGTACTGACAGAAATGTGCTGGGTAGGATGAGCCTTAGGATTGTTCTACTGAGAAGGACTGTATTGACTACTGGATCCCAGAATGTATATGTTGTACTTTGGCAGGAAGCTGGTCTGCATTTTGCTTGTGTCTAGAGATATTGCCTGGGTGGCAGAAAAATTTCAATGTAGTGAGCTGTTGGGACAGTGGCCTGATTACTATTGAGGGCTTTTGGCTAGATCTATGTTGGAAATCAAGAATGAAGAGTCAGAAGGTGATTTGAATCATTTGGCTAGAGGGAAGATTTGGTGGAGCTGTGACTTGCAAGGATGAAACAGGAGAATGTGATTGTTGAGAAGAACAGGACAATGGGAAATGAACTGAAGTTTGTAACCTGAAAGGAAAAGTATATTTGAAATGCAGGAGATTACTGTTTCTTAGAGTTGTCATGCCCTGTTGTTAAAAGTTAATGGGGAACAAGGATTGTGATTGTAATAGCTCTTTTAATATGATTTTAATGTAGTTTTTAGATATGTTTGTAATCAGGTTAATCAGTCAAAGTTTATGATTTAAACCTTGAATTTTGATAACGAAATAAAAATATTATAACTAAACTAAATTTTTCTACAATGTTGACATTTTAAGATGAATTTACAATAGCATTGAAACTGAGAGCTGTTTCACTTTTGTCGGAATGTACTTCCAACCTCAATTTCCTGTAGATAAAAACAATGAGAAACTATTACTGGACTTACCCTGACTGTCTCTTTGAAGCATCTGAAGACTTGATATAAAACTGGCATCATTAACTCTTTGAGATGTTCCTCTACTAATGGTGCTAACATATCACCTCATTTTGTACATGCAAAGGACACTTGAAAATAAGTGAGATAATTTAGAACTTTGATCTAAATAAAACGTTATGCTTCACCAGGGATATGCTAGCACTAACTTCAGAAAGCTGCATATGTTAAATTGACTTCTTTGGACATAATTTTTATACAATAATTTTTTTGAAAGTAAAATCTTAAAAAGTAAACCCTGTATTAACATAAAATTCACCTGCTTTACAGGAAACTGCTTAAAGTATAGAACTCAATGAGCACACTTTTACTAAAAATAAAACATTTGTAGCACACAGTGTCCTCCTAATTCCTAATATTATATTGTGAATTTCACGCATGTTACATAAAGTGATTTCTTTGCTCCAAAATATTTATTTGTGTGAATGCCACAATTTAGCCATTCTACTACATACTACATTCTTTCTAGTTTGGAGCTATCATGAAAAATACTACTGTGAACACTATTGTATTTTTGTGGACCACATATGTAGTTACTTTTGTTGAATATATAATTGACAATAGAATTGCTAGGCCATACGGCAGTCAGATGTCCAGCTTTAATAAATATTGCAAAACATATTCTGCATCTGGATTTCTCAGGCATATTTATCCTCACCTGTAATTTCCCACATTTCTTATCTGGAGGCCTGCTGGCTTCAGGCATCTTGTAGAATGGGAAATGAGTGACTAGTTAATTAGTTGATATATCAAATGACCATTGAGGACAGCAGCATGAAACAATTCCCTTCTTTTATTTTTTTATAGGAAAGAGGCTTTAATAGTTCTTTCTGAAGTCCAAGAAGTGGTACATTGTTAGCCAAACAGTTGCTGGTAAATACAAAGAAGTGTGTCTGCAGACTGACATCTCCTTTCTTATTTGGATGTACTCTCTGCTGCTAGGCTTTTGATCTGTTTCTCTGGGAAACAGATCAAAAAAGAGGAAAGATGTCACAGAAGAGATAGTGTCTGTAGTACCAGCCCAGACAGGAAATAAGAGTTTTCCATTACATACAGAAGGTAGATCTGTTTCATGTTGATACCCTCCAGACTTGGGACCATGATGCGTAATTAAGATGTGGGCTTGTAGGCTTGCTTATTCTATATGGGGAAAAGAAATGTGTGTGTTCGGGGAATATGGTACAGGGTTGCCAACAGGAAGATGTGTCCAAGTCTCTCAGGAGACCACCAAAACTGCTGAAGCTACTTGCACGAACTCTTCATTTGTAAGCCAGTAGCAGGGCAGTGGCTCCCTACAGCTTGTCAATCATGGTATCTATCATGGTTTCATCAGGGATGGTAACAAGAAAAAGAAATCAGCATTATCTGAGTTGTCCCATATCTGGACTTTATTTTTCACAGTTATAGGTTGTACCTAGAAGGGCAAGACTGTAGAAAGGGAGATATGATGTGAAAGAACCCACCACTTCCCTAAACTGTAAATCTACTCACATGGGAAGAAAAAGAGTCCTTGATTAAGTAAGTAATTTCAATTTAGCACTCAGAACAGAACTGACTGTTAAGCAAAACATTATGTTTTAATAACTGAAAAGAACAGCAAAGTATGGACTAGGACCAAGACCATACTAGGGTCCTGCTACCTACTAAAAAGGATGAGCAGAGCAGATTGAAAACATTTACTGGAAAACAAAATGGTCCTATGTTTATCCTCAAGCTGTTGAGACTGCTCAGTCAAATTGGTTATGTAACTTGACACAATTCACTTGCTGAATGCCTTTCAGCACAAGCACATGCATCTGTTTGTTCTTCACTGTGTTCCCTGTGATCAGCATACGGTCTAGGACATAGCAGATTCTGACTCAATGTTTGTTGAATGAGTAGCATGATTGATCTGTTTTTCTTGTTACTGTGGGTTTTTTTTATTCTAATTAAAAAATTTGCTCACTCTCTTAATGATAATTAAGCTTTCTCAGCAGGAAATCAGTTGTAAAAGTATAATACTATGTTACTAAATTTGCAACATTTTTTTAAAACCTAGTTTTCCATTCTAGAATCAAAGATGTAATGGAAACAAAATTACAAGATTCTAGTTGCTTATTGGAAACTAGTATTAGTCAACTTATAATTTTACCTTATTATCTAAATTGAGAAAAAAAGAATGAATAAATGGTCAGCATATTAAACAAACACTTTATATTTTTAAGGTTTCTTTCCACATTGGTTCATGCTATTTGGGAGTAGATTGGGTTATTGAAACTAGACTTATGTCAGGTATGGTAGTACACACTTGAATATGAAGCACTCAGGAGTTGAGGCAGGAAGATTGTGAGTTTGAGGCCATCTGGCCTATCCAGTGAATTCAAGGCTGGTCTGGACTACATAGTGAGACCCTGTCTTAAAAAAAAAAAAAAAAAAAAAAAAAAAACCACTATTGTTCGGTTTGACATTTTATGATATTTTTATTGTATTACAAATTACCTCCCCCAGGAAAATGCAAGCATTAATGACATTAAATAAAAGTGATTTGGCCAGTATTAGAATAGGCAGTCTAAGGACCAGGATGAACTTTTATCAGTTCATACTCAATGTGATCCATAAATTTACTTAATTTTGTCGGGGATGATGGAAGATATACTTTTGGGGTAATTACCAATGCATAAAAAAAACTTTCCTAAAATTATGTTATAGTTCAATTGCATGAAATTGAGAATATTTTATTTTGTATCATTGTTTTGTTTTTTTCTCTTTAAATGACATCAACAACAAGTCATTTATATACATTTCCTTAACAGTTGTGTTTAGAGCCTTCAGTGGGGAAAACAAGTACATTTTATTTTTATTTTACATAAGCTTTCTATTGTAGAATAATTTTAGGCCAACATGGGAAAAGAGAGTTCTCTTATATCCCATAACCAGGTTTTTTTATGAATATATTTCATTGTATACTTATTTTTACAATGAGTGAACCAAAATTGGAACATTATTTAGTTGAAGCCCAGAATTTATTCAGATGTATTTAAGTTCTTTTTCTGCTCCAGCATCACATTCAAGATACCACATTACCTTTATGTCATATGTGTTTAGGCTCCCCTTGACTGAGGCTGTTTATCATACTTCCATTATTTTTATTTTTTATTTTAAAGAGGGTAAAATTAAACACCACAAAACAGAACATAAGCAATGTAAGAGACATAATTTCAAAGCAAGACAACCAGAGATCTTCACTATCTATCATATTGTCTCTTCTTTTCTTCCAAATAGTTGTCCATATCTTCACATACAGTGAATTCATACAAAACAACATAGTGTAAAACTGATCCAAACAGGATGATGAAGATGTTTTAGGTCTTCAAGACCAGACAATAGGGAAGTCACTTCCTTTATTTTATTAGCCTGAATGTTTCAAAGAGTACTGGTTAGGTATTTTTTTAAATGTCTATCATTTGGGATTATTTTCGTGCTTAGACTGGGGTTTACAGACTTGGGCTCACAGAGATAAAGGATCAGATACTACAAACATGACTAATCACTGTTTGTGCTGACTTTCGCCATCTGCCTGAGATAGTGTTTATCAGGGTTCTCCACTGTAAAGTTACTCTTTTTTTCTCCTTCCTTTGCATATTGTACTCTTTGGAAACAAGTCAGATTCACCTAATATTGAGAGCAATTCAAATTATGCTGAAGTCCCAGTGTCATTTAAATTTTATTCTGATGTTCTTTTCTTTATCTGTCATATATAGGTATCTACAGATGCAAAAATGTTCACACACAATATGCCTCCTTGGCTTTCCACAGAGGAACCCCAAAAGTCTACACACAAATGTCTCAAAAACCTAAGCTATCAATGAGACCATCTGTTTACTATCGAAGTTTGTTAAGGACTATAGATTGAAATGGTATTTTTCTCCTCGCTTCCCGTTCAAGCATATTCAAAGATGAAACTCAAAGGTGAAACCAGAAGTTTAAACAAGCCACTAGTGTTTATTTTGCTACAATGGAGATAAATTTTAGTAAAATATAAATCCCTAGTTCTTTTTCTTCGTTAAAGAATAAAGGGACCTGTATCTTGGGCCCCTGAAGTGGTTAGCAGTTGTTTTTCTCCTACACATCCCAAGACTGCTGGCCCTTTGCCAACACATTTGAACTGTTGGCAAAAGGCCAGCATTGGCCACTTGGAAGCTGGATTTAGCTCTCAGTCCCAGGAGGAGAGAAACATAATTTCCTTTCTCCCTACTTCTTCAAGGAGGTTACATGTTTATCATTTCTTCTTTACCCTTTCCTGTTAGCAATTATCCAGAATCAAAAAATACTATTAAGAACAATAAATAGCAAAATCCCTTTTGTAACATGAATAGTTACTGGTCTTCATGAAAAGCATTTCATTCATAGCTTCATCCTCCAAATTCCAATTTAGTGGACTATCTTAGAATGATTTTGGAAATCCAGTCAGTACTAAATTTCAGGTCAAAGTTCTTATTACTTAGCTAGATATAACTAGTAGCAGTGCGAATGCTGATCTATTATGGGTCAAATACAAGAAGTGCTGAGGAGTATGGAGCAGTACTGACCAGTAGATACAGATGAGCCCCATAAGGGATTTGAAATTTTCTAGCAGCCACATTTAAAAAAGTAAAAGAAAACTTGTAATACTAATTTTAACAACATAATTTCAAAGGCAATCTATATGAAATACTAGTGAAATACTTCCCATGATTTTTCCTAAGCCTTTGAAATTCAGTGTATATTTCACAATACATCTTAATTTAGAAGCTAAATTCAATGATTAAGTGAAGGAATCAAACTAAAAAAAATAACATGTTGCTTCAGGTTTTACATTTAAGTTAAATCAAAAATTAAAATTTAGTTCCTTGTCAACATTAGATATTTCTCAATTTCTCAAAAACTATGTGTAGCTAGTGCTCACCACATTAGACACGGAAGGCAGACAAAGATATATAGCACTTCCAGATTGTAGAATTTAGTGTGGTCCCTATCATCTTGCCAAACACAAGTGAAATATATTGGTTGAGAGTCAGATAAAAATAATTTGAAGCTTCAACAACTATGAAAATATTCCAGCTGATGAACATAGGCTAAGAAGTCAATGCTGCAAAGCCTGCAGGCTCACTGCAGGACCTTGATGAAGCCACAGAGTTCACTGTGTGTCAAAATGACCTGCGCCATTGGTGTGAGATTGCCTTGGCACCTCTGAGCAGTCTGGGAATAGGAAAATATTCTACTTCACTGAATTTCCTGAGTCAGGAAACCTGGAGAAGGTCAAGGGATCGCTGGACCTAGGATGAAGGTTATGGCAAAGCTGAGACTGTGGTCCAAGTGAGAGGAGAGGACTGAGAAGATGCAGTTACCTAACCCATTAGGTCTACAGGGAGGAATGAAAAGATGGGAGGGTGTAATGATGCCAATGAGGCTGATCAGGGTTGTGAGAAACTTAGAAGTGCCAAACAAGAGAGTTTAGCTGCAGAGAGGGTGTTGAACATCTGCTATTATACCAGGACATTCAAATAAGTCTTTCTAGTTGAAACAAAGGGTACCAAATACCTCCCTTCAGTCTAAACCTTCCAAGTGATTCTAGAGTAAACTAAATAAACCAAATCAGCCACTATTTTTATAATTAAAGTTTTATTGGAACATAGCTATGCTCATTTGTTTAGTTTTATGTGTGACTATTTTCATACTTTAATGGAAGAACTAATAGTTCCCTTAGAGAATATATCAGACTATGAACCCTAAAATCTTTACTATCTGCCTCTTTTGAAGAACAGTTTATTCACTCCTGGTTTAGCCATCTACTACTGTATCTATAAAGGACTTCCAGTTCAATTCTTCCATTATCCCATTACCAGTTGAGTCAGAGAGGGCTAACAACCCAGGATTTCTCAGACACAGTAAAGATTTATTTGAAGAATTAGTTTACTATATCATCAGGGGAACGTTGGGGAGATGTATCCTGATCCCCATTGTCAGAATGAAGCCAGGTGAGGGAGAGCTGAAAGTCACTCTGTGAGTTTAACATGTGCTTCCTGAAACATGGATGACACAGAGACTAGTTCTTGTTTCTGAAGAAATAAAAACTCATTAGAAGGGGGATGTTTACAATAAGAAGGGGCCACAGTGACAGTGACAGTAACCTGATATAACAACTTGCTTCTCATCTTCCTTACTCTTCTTTTTTTTAAAGTTTTATTGGGATGTAACTCATGTACTGTAAAAGACATCCTTCAAAAGTATACAATTCAGTGGGTTTTAATGTACTCATGGAGTTTTACAAATATCACCATTATCTAACTGTAGAAACTTTCCATAAAATTAGATACTATATCCATTAGTCACAACCCCATCCTAACTAGCTGTAGGTAGCCACTAATCTACTTTTTGCCTCAATATGCCTATTATGAGCATTTATAGAAATGGAATTGTATAGTACCTTTTTGGTCTGATCTCTTTTGCTTAGTAAAATATTTTCCAGGTTCATTTATATCATAGCATCAATCAGTAATTCATTAATTTTTATAGCTGAGTAATATTCCATTATATTGACTATACTACTATATGGATGTACTTACCACATTTTGTCTACTCATTTAAGGTACACTTGGGTTATTTCTACTTTATGGCTATTACAAATAATGCTATGAACACTTGTACTACAAGTTTCAGTTTGAACATATTTTTAGTTCTCTTGAGTACATCCCTGGGAGTAGAATTGGGTAGGGATCAATGTAAAAATGCCACATGTAACTTATGTTCACCCTTTTGAGGACATTGCAGACTGTTTTCAAAGTTTCTGTACAGTTAAACATCTCACTAAAATAGAAATACAGAATGTGAGAATTTGAATTTCTCAGTATCTTTGCTAACACTTGTTACCATTCATCTTTTTGTTAGGGTCTAATGGTACAAAGTGGCATCAGATTATAGTTTTGATTCATATGTCTCTGATAACATCGATGTTGAGCATCTTTTCACATGTTTATTGTTCATCTATATCCTTTGGAAAGTTATTCAAAGTGTGGGTTCAGTTTTTAATTGAGTTATTTTTATATACTTATTTTTTAAATTTGTCAATAATTATTTGGTGGTACTCAAGATTAAATATAGGGCCTTGTGCACACTAGAAAGTGCTCTGCCACTGAGTCCCACCCCCAGACTTTGAGTCATTTTAGATGTTTCCCATACATGCTGTTGGCTAAGTGAGAAAGTCAGAGGGAGGCTACCAAAATCCTGGGACTAAGAGTTCTGATATGTGTGGCCATCAGGAAGTGATGACAATTCTTACAGGAATGGGTGTCTTAAAAACCCACAAAAGACCAAAAAAAGGACCAGCACCTGAGAGAGAACACAGAGATTTCACTGACACCAATGTTATGAGACTTCTACTTGTCCTTGAAATTTACCTTATCTCCTTCCCTGGGAGTCAGAATGAATTACTAATTAATTAATAACAGCTAAAGGTAGAGGGAAGTAGCCCAAAGTGGGGAAAGGGAAATACTGAATCGACTGAGTGATTTTGATTTAACTGTTTAATTGAGGATTTTTGTTTGGTTTGGTTTGGTTTGGTTTGGTTTGGTTTGGTTTGGTTTGGTTTGGATTGGATTGGGTTGGACTGGGTTGGGTTGGGTATTGTTTTGAGACAGGGTTTTTATAAGGTTCAGGTTGGCCTTGATCTCATAGCAGTCCTGTCTCAGTCTCCTGCATGCTGGGATTCAGTCGTGTGCCACTACACCTAGCTTTAGCTGACCATTATGGTTTATGTCTGGGCATCACTCATGGGATCATGCAATCATGGAAGGGGGGCTTTCAAAGATGGATGAATCTGGAGTTTGTGATTGATTCATTGTCTAGTGATAGAATCCATGGTATGAGTGCTGCACCCGACCTGGGGCAGGTAGTTTACATATAAGGGCAGGAAAGTGGCTTGCTTTTCTGTTTTACCCTTTTGCTGTTGTTGCTTTGTTGTCTTCTGCTGCAACCACCATGAAAAGTGTCCTTTCAGTCCTACCACCCTGCCTGTAGCCCAGCTGAGTATGGACTGAAACTTCCACAAACTGTAAACTAAATAAACCTTTCCTTCCTTCATTTTGGGCATCAGGTATTTTGTCTCCACAGTGAAAGAAAAATAACCAAGACACTGACTCTTTAGTAAATTAGAGGATAAACTATTTATTAATACCTGGCAGTAAGTAAGTTGAAAAGTTAGGGCATCTGCCTAAATTTTTATTCAGGGATGGGGAAAACTGAATGACCACAGTAGTCAAAGACAACTGTGTGGAAACAAACATCAAGCTAGTTTTTGTCACTTCTGCTGAGTCTAGCTTGTTTACGTAGGCACTATAAGACTTAAGACCCTGTTGACACTCAATATAAAGCTCTATTAAAGCATGACTGTGTGGATGTGTGTGTGTGAATGTGTGGTAGGGAGGCACCAAGGATAAGTTACAGAAGGCAAAGTTCTGAGAATGTGGAAACCCAGGCTGTCAAATGTGATACTGTGCTCTACCTATATAGTGATAGAGAATGTGACAGGAGTGAAAATGGTCAGCTTGACTTCTAGGAAGGGGAGTGAGGGCACTGGAGGCTGATGGAAGACAACCATAGGAATGTTGGAAGAACCTTGCATGAACAGAGAAATTGAGATTACACTTTCAAGCTATGGTTGAAGCTTTCTGGAATGCAAAGTGTGCCAACCACATCTCTTGGCTTGTTTTTCAAGTTGAAGTACAAAGGCAATCCCACTAATTGGGAGGCTTGAGAAGAAAGAGAAAGTTGGAGTTGGAAAACAAACAATGAGAGGATCCCACAGAGGGTATTGATAAGAAGCAGCAAGGAGACATGAAAATCTCAGAGTCATGCATGAGGCCAAGGGGATACCAAGCGCAAGGCCTGGAGAGGTTCAGGTAGAAGAGCCAGTGACTTTAGAAGTGAAGAAAATGGAGGAGGATTGGGCAGACAGGGAAGTGGGAACAACAGAACTGTTTACAAAACTATTTTGTCCTAATTTTTCTGTTAAAGTTTAATGTATTGGTATCACTAGTTTGGTCATATGAATACCAACCCCATTAAGTAAAGAACCTCAAATACTATGCTACGGAGAATTTAGCGTTTAAATGATTCATAGCTCTTTTTTTTTTAATTGAGAAAGTCTTCAATTTAATAAAGGGACTTTCCAGTGGAAATAATAGGCTGTAAATTGTTTACTTGGCAAAACACCATTAGACTGAGCTAAGGGCCTTCATCTACAAGAATATAATGAAGTTTACCTTCCAAGTGCTTTCAGAACAGGAAGGTAGGAAAATTTTCCCTTCTGTGCAGAGTGAAGAAGTTTGAAAGACACTATGTTTTAAATTTAAGAAAAACATATTCATGAAAAATTAGAAGGAAAAAAATGGTCAATTAATAAATAAGCTATGTATAAGTCAAACCAAACACTAACTGGCATAGTTTTAAGTTATTACCCAATGATGTATAACCTTTAAATCAGAAAAGATAGAAAAAAGGCTATTTAGGGCTGCTTTGATTAGATTTATGGCCCATTTTCCTTCCAGGAAATACTTAATTCTGTAAAAATTCAAAGAGAAAAGGATGATATGTGTATAACAGTAATAATTGCAGCACAAAACCACTTAAAAATCATCTATCTTATCGTGCACATTGAAATGTAAAGCCTTGTTTATAAAGTCTGCTTCTGCTGCACTTTTTTGAATAAGATATGCTTTCTGGACCCTCATTTTGCATCTGACATGCATCATGGATATCTACACATGATTTGGTAAAGGTATACATGTGATTCCTACCATTATGGAATTTATATGTTCTTATGTAAATGAGACTAATCACATAAAGTGCCTCAGAGAAAGTAATACAACAGGCTTTCAAATAAATTAATTGAATATTAGCATCCATGTTGGCAGATATAACAGATAAAAGGCTTAGGGTTACATCAATTGCTTCCAGGCTATAATATGATGAAGAATGCATTTTGAAAGATGCTGTTTGATAACTTTCATTAAGAAATTGCCCCATGGTCATGTCATTTAAATAGCCATTCTAACTCAAGAAACATACCTAGGTGATCCATTAGAATATTTCCTAGAGGTTGGTTCATGAATTAGCAGTGTCATGAGATGCATTGAGAAGAAGTATTCTGTGGTCAAATTTGAGTAAGGTGGCATACCATGTCTCTCTCTTGGGGAATCACAGTACACATTTATGTATTAAAGGCTCCAAGGAATCCTGCAGCAAATGATTCATGTTAAACTATACATCCCAATACATCCCAAGTTTTCTTAACTATAGAAACCCCTTTATTTTTAATTCCTGAATTCATGTTGACAGATGTTGTATTGAAGGGTACACTTGAGATACTTAGGATTTGATGATTTAGAAGAGCAAAGAAATCAACTGATAACAAAAGTTGGTGAGGCTGCAGGGGGAAAAAGGAACACTTCTCCACTGTTGGTGGGAGTGTAGACTGGTACAGCCACTGTGGAGATCAGTCTGGAGGTTCCTCAAAAAGCTGGGTTTGGAAGTCCCATTTCACCTAGGTGGGCATATTCCCAGAAGAACTGAAAACTTCATACCACAGTGATATATGTGCACCCATGTTTATAGCTGCACAATTTATAATAGCCAAATCTTAGAAACAACCAAAATGCCCATCAACTGCAGAGTGGATGAAAAAGATGAGGTATTTTTATACAATAGAATATGACTCAGCTATGAAAAAGGATGATCTTGAGGCCTTTATAGGTAAATGGAGGCAACTGGAGACTATCCTCATAAATGAAATAAATAAGAATCATATTTGTAAATATCACACTGTCTCTTTAGTGTAAAAAGTACTAAAATCTGTAGGAGTTATAAGATCCAAAATGTGTAATAGTTATTGTAAAAAAGAAAGGGAAGGAAAGTGCTCTAAAGGATATAACTGCATGTATGTTTAAGGCTATAAGATAGATAGCCATATTACTAAGTTTTTATTGGATCATTAAACAGAATGGTTTGCACTCTCATTGTTTGATTGTCCACTTTTTATGCTTTAATTTTGTGACTTGAACAACTATTTCTAAGTGACAATATGTAATTTATCAACTAGTGATTTTTTGGCGTTAATTTTTTTGAAATTCTGTACTATTTCTACCCTTTTTCTGTTTTGCTTTTTTCTTTAAATAAATAAAAAATAAAGAAAAGCTTTGTAAAAAAAAAAACAGCAAAGAGAGTAAAACTAATTTATTTACCAATATTCTGAATAAAAGCCAAACTCCTAGTGGCCAAAGACTGGCACAGAGTCACAGGAAATGAAAACACAAATTTGACTTCAGCTGCCTTGGGAACAAGATAGACCATTACTGTAGAATTTTACACTGCATGCAATTTAGAGGTTTTTTCCGTAATTTTCTCTAGATATTATTTCTGTTCTCTAAAAAGTCTGAATTTATCCAGTTATCAAGCTATCTCTCTTGCTCTGTTCCATGGATGTATTTATGTCACCATGTTGCTCCCCATCCTTATCTGTTTTCCTCTTCACTCTATGCCTTTTGACCCACCTTCTATCTAGTCGTGACTGCCAAGATGTCAGCTCCATCTTCTAGCTGTACTGCTCTGTGTGGGGAAGTTAAGGTATGTACCCAGATGCTACACTGCTCTTGTACTGTTTTTCTGCATAGAAGGACTTAAGCAAAGATTTTTTGCTTTCAAAATTTTTCTTATAAAGTTTTATAGGAGATCATTTTTAGTGATGGGTTCTTCATATCCATCAAAGGCAACATTCCTCTTGGAGTTGGATGTTCCTAAGGGTATCTTTCTTCCTCTGGGTAGTGCAAATAAAACTCTTTGTGGAAGGACTTAGTTCTGTTAGGAACAGCTAAAAAGTTTTGCTAGGTTCATACCTATAAAATAGTTTCTATTCTGCATTTAAATTTAGAAAATATTTCTTTTTATCTTTTGACAAAGAAGGCAAAATAATCAGAGAAGTTGCATCTTCAGTAAAATCCAGTCCCAGAGGAATGTACAGAAGTAGACAGATGTCAAAGCAGCTGAGAAATTAAGGAGCCAAAATGTAGTTGAGGCCGAGTGTTGGAAGGAAACAGTATACTAGAGTAGAAGAGGATCCAGAGCCACTGATGCAGAGAGGTCAGGGGAAACCTTTATACCCTACACTGTCTCCACCTTGGTGGTTGAGCTGGACAATTGACCATTACAATACTTTGTGGAGGTGGAGACAATACAAGCCTGGTGATAGGATAATACCTGGAGTGAAGAATAGATATCAGAAATGGCCACAGATCCCCCAGACTATAGATACTTCCTCACCCTGACCCTAAACCCTATATCTTGAGATTATGTGGGATACAAGAGGTTTCTCAGAGAGTTACTTCTATTAAATCTGATTTTATATAATACATATAAAATTAAATGATTGAAATAAAATACTCAGTATAAAGACAGATTTCAAAGTACCCACAATTAAAGAACAAAGGATGAGCTAGGGGATCATGTCAAGGTTACCATTCAAATATACTCATGAATAAATTCTGATGACCTTCACTGATCTTAGAGGATACTAGAACCCCAAAGCTATGTCAGGACTGCCACCCACAGCATTGTAGGCTTCTCTTGGCTGTAAGACTGCCTCTCACTACTACTGAATTAACTGGAACATACTAAGCCACAGGCATACCCAAGATCATGCTGAACCTGTCATGGCCTTTGCTGATACTCCTGGAAATTGGCTTGCTGATGCCATTTCTGTCCTTTTTGGTATTGGCTGTCTTCTATTATGCCCCCAGTCCAGGATGTCCTGGGTCATATTGTCCTCTACTGAGTCTAAATGGGTTTATGACCCCTGTATTTATCATAATCTGACTTCATTCCCAAAGCAGTGTGGACTTATGAATCTAATATTGCAAACAGAGACATATGTTTAAAACAGCTTTCAAGAAAACTGTCATGAGTAATGGGTCTGGGTCAGAGCACAAATTCAAGTATTCAGACATTAGTTCTCCTTTTAAGCCAAGTCCAATATACTGCTATAGCCTAAAAACTTGTCTTTATTTTCGCCTTTAAAATGCCCTCCCCTCTCAAGAACTCCTTCTTTTGACATGTGGTCAACATGCTTCTGGTCAGAGATGTCTGTACTACTTTGTTATTGTAGCATTATTGATATTAGCCAAGACATAGAATCAAACAAAGTATCCACCAGTGAATGAATTTGAAAAGAAAATGTGGTACAGAGGTTGGAGACTTATCCTGGTGGTACAGTGCTTGCCTAGTGTGTGGATGTCCATGGGTTTAATCCTCAGAACCAAACATGGAAGTAAGGAAGGGTAGACAAAGAAAATGGGGTACATACATGCAATGGAGTACTATTCAGACTTGAAAAGAATGAAATTCTCTCATTCGTGACAACGTGGGTAGAGTTGGAGACTATTATGTTAAGTAAAACAAAACAAACACAGAGACAAATATTGAGAAACCAAAGACAGCTGAATAGAGCCACCCAACACTTATCACTTCCTTCTCAAGAGCTGAAGTATAAGCGTGTAGTAGAATTTTCAGTTCAGGAACTATGAGAAAATTAGACACACACACACACACACACACACATACACACAGAGAGACAGACAGACAGACAGACAGGTAGGCAGACACAGATTTAGAGACTTGACATTGTAAGATTCAGAGGCCTGGGATAATAATACAGTATGAGCAACAAAATACCCTGGCATGTGTCACCTCAGCTCCACAACTAGGGAGAAGGAATCTCCCCTTTGTCAGGCTAAGAGTGAAAGAGATTTGCAACAAACTTCATTAGTGCAGATGCTGGCAATACTAGCCACTGGAAAGCTCCCATCTCACAGGTTTGTGTCCTACTTAAATGAATAACTTGAAATCTTCACAGTGGCCTTGCACTGAACAAGAACCAACCAGTGAACACCCATAGAACACACAGGGTGCTGTAGCCAGAGCTGTCTTAAGAACAAAGTTACTGTCTGAGCTTGGGCTGTTCTCAGGTCAGAAACCCCATGTTGCTCCTCATCCTTATCTGTTTTCCTCTTCACTCTATGCCTTTTGACCCACCTTCTATCTAGTCGTGACTGCCAAGATGTCAGCTCCATCTTCTAGCTGTACTGCTCTGTGTGGGGAGATGAGGTCTTGCTGTGTAGTTGAGGCTGACCTCACATTCATGTCAATCCTCCTGCCTCAGCCTTCTGAGAGCTGGGATTACAGGAATGCATGACCACACTCATCTTAATATTCACATTTTCTGAGTACCCAAAAATGAGGAGAAAAAAGTTAACAGTATAGAAAATGTACTGAGGGAAATGATGGAAGGAAACTGCTCAGTCTTAGGAAACATGTAGACATCCATGTACGTGAAACTTACAGGACCTGGAATAGGCATGACCAGGAAACATCTTCCCCGTGGCATATTACAGTCAAACTCAAATATGTGAGACAAAAAAGATTCTCAAATTTATAATAAAAAGTTCCAAGGCACATTAAAAGATAGCTTCACTGGACTAACAGACTTCTCAGGAGAAGCCCTGTAGGTCAGAAGGAATGGAATGAAGTATTTCAAGTTCTGAAGCTAAAAAAGTGGCAACCAAGAATAATATATCCAGCAACGTGGTTATCAACTGAGGAAATTGATAACCACCAGACTAGACTTACAAAAGAGTTAGAGAGTCCTTCAACCAGGAGTGAAAGAAAGGTAACTACCATAATGAAAGCATGTGAAAATATAAATTCCACCAGAAGGATAACTGTCCAACAGAGAAGCCAGATGTGGTAGCAGATACTTGCAATTTCAGTACTCTGGGAGGCTGAGGCAGGAGGATTGCAAGTTTAAACCCAGTCTGGGCAACTTAGCAAGATTCCATCTCAAAAAAAAAAAAAATGTAGGTCTCAGTATATAGTTCAATGCAAAGGCCTTGGATTCAATTCTCAGTACCACAAAAAATATTTTTAAAGAGGAAAACCAGAAAATATTCAGGTATTATCAATAGGGCAAACCACTAAATCACAAAGATGAAAAAAAGAAAAAATATTTGAAAAACTAGAAAAAACTTATGAAAATGATAGGCATAATATTTACCTATCAGTAATAAACTTGAATGTAAATAGATTGAATTACTCAGTTAAAAGATATAGATTGGCTGAATGGATAAGGAAAAAAAGCCCAACCATATAATCTTTATAAGAAGTATGTCTCACTTGTAAAGACATACAGACCAAAAACAAAAGGATGCAAAATCTTATTCCAAGCAAACAGAAACCTAAAATGAATAGGAGTACTGTAGTTGTATCTGACAAAATAAATTTTGAGATAAAAACTGTAGGAAGAGGCAAAGAAATTTAACATAGAATGATCTAGAGACAAGTCAACAAGATTATCAACTTACATATACCTAATGTCAGGGGAACCAATTTTATAAAAAGTATAAAAACAAAACCTAAAGGGAGAACAGGCCCCAGTATAGTATAGTAACTGCAAACCAAAACAAAAATGATACAACACATCATCAGAATGAAAGATAAAAATTATATACTCAATAAGTATAAAAAAGCATTCAATAAAAATTTAACATTCCTTTATGCTATAGATCCTGAACAAAGTAGGTATAGAATGATTGTATTTCAATATTATAAAGATTATATATGACAAACCTACAACAAACATGACAAATAGGTAAAAGCTGAAAATGTTTCCTCCAAAATAAGAACAAGAGGAGGGCTCATCCTCAACACTGTTGTTTAATGTAGTGCTGGAATTTTTAGCCAAATCCAGTACGCAAGTGAAACACATAAATGACATTCAATAGTAAGGCAAGAAGTTAAATTGTTACTGTTTGCAGATATGATTCTATAGATAGAAAAATCTAAAGATGCATCTGAAACAATATTGTAACTGATAACTAAATTAAATAAAATAGCAGGATAAAAAGAAATCAATGTAGAAAAATTGGAGTGTAGCCTTTCTACATCAGAGTTTGCTGAGAAAAAGAAAAAGGAACCATACAATAGTAATACCACCACTACCACCTAGGAATAAATTTAACCAAGGAAGTGAAACAATCTACAATATAAATTATAAACCCTAGTGAAATAGACACAAAACCTAAAAAGTCCTCTCATGTTCATAGTTTGGAAAAATTAATATTGTTAAAATGGTCATACTATCCAAATCAAACCCCAGATTCAATGTGCAATGACATTCTTTATAGAATTAGGGAAAATCCTAAAATTCATATGGAAGTGCAAAAGACTCCAAATAACCCAAGCAATTTGGAGCAACACTACCACCAAATAACTGTAAGCATTACCTTGATTTCAAGATAGTAATAAAAACATCATGTTTATGGCATAAAACAGACATAAACACCAACAGAAAATAATAGAGACCCCATAACTGAACTCATGCATCTATACCCAATTGATTGGTGGCAAAGGTACCAAAAATATACATTGGATAGAGGACTACCTTTTCAATAAATGTTGCTGAGCAAACTGGATATCCACAGGCAGAAGACTGAAACACGACTCTTGTGCTGCATAGAAATAAACTCAAGATGGATTGATGACATACATCTAAGAAAACATTGGGGAAATGGTTCAAAACATTGGTTCAATCAATGATTTTTCTGCATAGGCTTGTGAGAGCAAGGACACAAAAGTAAAAGTGGACAAATGAGATTACATTAAACTAAAATATTTCAGAACAGAAAAAGAATCAACAAAATAGACAACATACAAAATGTGAGAAAATATTTGCCAACTGTGTATCTGACAGAAAGCTGAAGTCCAGGATCTTTAAGGAACTAAAAAACAAAACAAAACAAAAAGCAAAAAACCAAGCCAGCCAATTAAAAATGACCTGAATATATTCTTTCTCAAAAGAAATACAGGTGACTAAGATATGAAAAGTAGTCAATATCATTAGCCATCAAGAATATACAATTCAAAAGTATAATGAGATGCAATTTCATTCTAGTTAGAATGCCTACCATCAAAAAAATTAAATGCTAGCAGGGATGTGGAGAAAAGAGATCTCTTACACACTTTGGGAAATGTAAATAAATACAACCATAGGTTTACCCCAAAATTAAAAATCTATATAGCTATCCCAGTTCTGAGCATATAAAGGATGGCATGAAAGTAGAAGGGAGATAAGAGAATGGGAGAAGCATGTATATGATCAATGTGTGGCACATGCATTTATTAAAATGACACACTAAAGCCCCAGTATTCTATATAATTAATATGCCCTAATATAAAATATACATATATAAAATATTTACTAAAATAAAAAGAAAATGTGGAATTTTTTTTGGTCTTTTTGAGACAAGGTCTCAATATGAAGTTCAGGCTGACTTTGGGCTCACTTTGTAGTCCAGACTGATTTTGAACTTGCAATGATCCTCTTAGTCTCTTGAGTGCTGGGATTACAGGCTTGCACCACCCTGCCCAGCTTATTTTATTTTGTATTATTTTATTTTATTTTTGGAATTTATACACAGTACAGTATTATTCAGTCATAAAGAATTAAATCTTGTCATTTGTAGCAAAAGCATAGATAGAACTGGAGGTCATTTTGTAACTAAAATAAACCAGAAAGAGATCTGTTTTGTCACAGAAAGAAAAACCACCTATTTTGTCTCATATGTGAAAGCTAAAAAATGCAACCTGAAACACTATGAATAGTGATTATTAAAGATTAGGAGGTGGGGAGAAAGGTAAATAAAAATAGGCTGAATTCGAAGCATATGCTATATGGAGATATGGAAATATACCGAACCTTAGTCTTAAAAATTAATAAATGTTAATAAAAATTAAAGATTAAAAAGAAAAAAAGACAAATGTGCTTTAGTCAGGAATTGCAAGGAAATAGATTTATAGGACACATAAAAATTAAGTATATAGGGCACATAATTTTTAGGATTATTTATAATATTTGCCTGAAAAGTCAAATGCAGAAGAGTGCAGGAGATCTGTCCACACATTAAAGATCCACAGAATGAACCTGAGAGTCTGGAGCACATGGCAGTGTTGTGCATGAGTCCAGCTAAAACCCCAGAGCCCATGGCAATGTCCTCCATGAGTCCAACTGGAGTCCTAGAGACCATGATAATGACTCAGGCATGTCTGTATCAAGGGTCTGCATGGGAAGGCCCAAAGGTCAGTGGTGCAAACTAGAAAATTTGTGCCAACATGGTGAAGGATCTGTGCCAGCAGGCTGAGAAATCTGCACTGAAGCCAGGAAACCATGTTCAAAATAAGGATCAGAGCTCACCTGAAAAGAAACACGACCATTTTCAGTGACAGAGAGGACTGAGCTCCTCCAATAATAACAGTTGAGCTCTTATCAGGAAAGCCAGTGTGACAAGCTTCTCCAGGAAAATCAATAGCGTTACCATCTTCCTCTCCAGTTCTCTTTTTATGTTGTTGGCAACATTCTTGGGTGGGCCTTCCAAACCCAGCACCACAGTTTCAGTTGGGGGTTACCAGTTGATGATTAGTTATTCTATCACATCGTGTTCTTCCTTAGGAGTAGAATATAAAATTGAACTCAGAAAATGGTGATCACAAAGATTACATGGGTGGAGGCATAATCGATGATAGTCAAGGTCTAAAAATCTCAAAACAGGAAGAAGAAGGTTTTGGAGATTCACTACATGGTGTGGCAAACATAGTTAATAACAGTTTTTTGCCAATCTCATAATACTCAGAGGAAATTTCAAGTGCTTCTACCACAAAAAATGTAATTATCTGAGATGTTAATTAACTTTATTTAGTTATTGTACCTTGCATTCATAAATCACTTTGTACTCTATGAATATAATTATAATTTTTCAATTTATAGTACAACATTTAAAAGAAGAAAGACAAAATAAATAACCAAATAAGCCTGAACATGGGTGTAATTTCAATTGAGAAAACTCCATCCTTCAAACCTACCCCTACTTGATAAACACACATTCTTTTATCTTGATACTTTTCTGGGAGAAATTTTAAGGACCCCCTCCATACAATTTCCTCTATTATTTCAATTTTTTCTGGGGAAGCCCTGCCTTTAGTTAACATCTACTTTTCTCATATTTTCATTTTCTGTTTTTTAAAAATTGATATGATAATCAGTTCTATGCTGTTACATAGTTTCCTTTTTTATTTTAAAGAGGAGGGGGGAACACAGACCAGAGAAACAAAAAGCAAAAGAGAGAAATAAACAACAACAACAAAACCCCAAAACGGTGACAATATAGGTTTTCAAAACAAGATGATAGGAATTTAACAAAGGTTGTTATACTGCATATTGTTAAGAGTCACTTAGATTACCAGATATAGGCATGCAGAATTGATCTAACCATGAGTATTAACATTTCTTTTCTAAGAAGTAACACTAGTATAATCATTTTAGCTATCTTATGTATATATATCCAAATTTATATCTTTTTTTTTTCTCCTTTTCCCTGAATTATTTTTTCTCCTTTAAGCAGTTTCTTACCCTTTAACAATATTGTAGATTTGGATCTTATTTACTCTTTTATTTTCTTACACTAGGGAGACAATACAATATTACATATATGAGTCTGATTTATTTCACTTATGAATATGGTCTCAAGTCACATCCATTTACCTGTAAAAGCTTTGGTGTGATCCTTCTTTATAGCTGAATACTATTCCATTATGTACAAATATCACTTCTTTTTTATCCATTCCTCAGTTGATCAGAGTTTAGGTTGTTTGCAAGATTTGGCTGTTACAAATTGTGCTTCTATAAACATAGGTACACATATATCTCTGTGTTATGATGTTTTTAATTCTTCTGGGAAGATGTCCAGAGGGGGAATAGCTGGGTCAAACGGGACCTCTAATCCTAACTTTTTGAGGAAACTCCACACTGATTTCCACAGTGATTTCACCAGTCTACACTCCCACTAACTTATGAGTATGTTCCTTATGAGAAAAGTTCCTTTTTCCCTGTAACCCCTCCAGCATATGTCATTGGTTGATTTCTTGATTTTGGCCATTCTTTCTAGAGTGAGATGGAATCTCAGCATTGTTTTAATTTGTATTTCCCTAATGACCAATGATGCTGAAATTTTTTTCATGTATTTATTTGCCATTTGTATTTCTTCATCTTAGAAGTGTGTTCATCTCAGATGCCCAATTTTGGATTGGGTCTTTGAATTTTGGGGACCTTATTTTTAAAATTCTGTATGTTCTAAATAGAAGTCCTTGTCTAAGGGACAGTTGACTAAGACTTTTTCTCAATTCATGGGTTTTCTTTTTGCCCTGTTGGAGATTTCTTTTGACATGCAAAAACTGTTTAATAAGATGAGATCCAAGTTATTGATTCTGGAAAGTATTTCCCATGCACTTTGATTTTTGTTCATGAATTCTCTGCCTACCCTTTATCTTCAAGATTTCTACCTACTTTGTCTTCCAGCAGCTTTAGTGTTTCTGTTTTAATATTTAGACCTTTGATCCATTTGGACTTCAGTGCATGGTGATAGACATGGGTCTAGTTTTAGTTTTCAGCATGTGGAAAGCCAGTTTTTCTAGCATCTCTTGTTAAAGAAGTTGTATTTCTTCCAGTGAACAAGTTTGGCCCCTTTGTCAAAGATAAAGTGGCTGAGTGTGTTTGTAATTTTGTGTGTAACTTCTAATTTATTCTATTGATATTCAGGTCTGTTTTTATGCTGATTTTGTTGCATGGTTTTATAACAATTCTTTTCAACATCCATATAATTTTCTATCAAATAATTCCAATATACTATATTTAACATTACTGGATCTCTGTATTGCTTTGTGTTCTGTATTAAATAGTTTGCTGGGGGTGGTGGCACATGCCTGTAATCCTAGCAGTCAGGAGGCTAAAGCAAGAGGACTGTGAGTTCAAGATCAGCTGTGTTACATAGTGAATTTAAGATGGGGGGAAAAAAGGCAAGGTATTATTATGTATCCCAGTCTGGCCTTATTTTGTTGGGCATTATTTCATTTTTCAAATAAGTGAAATGTTTACATGGTTCCAAAATCAAACAGTACAAAGAAGTATAAAATAAAATGTCTGTTTCCATACATCTCTCTCTCATCCATACTTCTGTCAATGCCATGGTTAATATTTTTTAAAAAGAGATTTTATTAGTATACGCTTGTGATACATAATGACTACTTTCATTGTGGGTATTTGATATATGTATGTGACACATCTTAATTCTTTTTTATGTCTCCTCCCCCTTCATATCCTGGTCCCCTTCCATTTGCAGTAGATTTATCTCCCTGTTTCCTATTATTTACCTTTAAATTTGTTTTTTTTATATTTTGGGTTTCTCATATAAGAAAAACCATGCAATATTTAAGCTTGTGTATCTGATTTATTTCACTTACATTTTGGTTTCAAGGTGCAGCCATTTTTCTACAAACGATTCAAAATGATCCTTCTTTATGGTAAGAGTAACACTCCATTGTATGAATGCCACATTTTCTTTACCTATTCATCTTTTGATGGAAATACAGGCTGCTTTGAAGATTTAGCTATTATGAATTGTGGTTTTATAAACATTGGGGTGTATGTATCACTATAATATGATTTTTTAACTCTTTCAGAAAGGTTTCTAATAGGAGAGTAGCTGAATCAAATGGAATTTTTATCTGTAGTTGAGGAATCTCCATAGTGATTGTCCTTGTTTACATCCCTGGGAGAGTTCTTTTTCATCACAGCTTAGTCAGCATTTGTGACTTGATTTCTTGGTGATGCTCTTTTTTCTGGAGTACAATGAAATCTCATAGCTGTTTTAATTTGCATTTTCTATTGGCTAGTGATGTTCACAGTTTTTTTCATGTATTTGTATACCATTTGTATTACTTCTTCTGAGAATTGTCTATTTCAGCTGCCACTGTACTAAAGAAAAAAAAAGAATATAGATAGCCTCTGTTGACCCATGGATATTTAGTTGGTAAAATTTTGTTATAGCTACTTAAAATAGGCTAAGGAAGGGTAATGGTGATGTCAAAATACAGTAAAAGTTCACCAGAAATAAAAGAAAAAACAGATGTAAATTTTTCTTCCATGTTAAAAAATTTGTTAGTGATCAGCTTAAAGTTGGTTAGGCATTTTTTATGAAAATTTTATTATGAAAAATTTAAACATTTACCAAATTAGAGTAGTTCAACAAACTAAAATACTTACAACTTAAATTCAACAATATTTACCATTTTGTCAATTTTTTTCATTTATTTTTTTTCCTTTGCTGAAATATTTTAAAACAAATCCCAGACACAAAATAAATGCACCCTTCTTTACTTTACTCTTTCATAAAGGTGGGGATATTTTACATCATCCCTAAGCCATCAACACCCAATGAAATAAACAGTTCCTTGGTATTTAGATCATAGTCAACTTTCCTGAGTTGTCTCAAAATGTCATTATCTTGTCTTTCTGAACTAGAATCTAAACTCAATCCACATATTAGGATGGATTATGTCTCAGAGTCTATTGTTTTCCATGGGAGCATACTTTGGTTAATGACACAATCCAGTGGGAGTGGCAGTCTCTGGGATGTGAGGGATGACTGCCTGTCACTAGATGTCTTCCTAGATATATCAACCAAATGCAGTGTTTGGGATTTTGGGTGGACATTGATTTTAGCAAATGACCTGTGAAGGAATACTTTCTCAGACAGTGTAGCTGAACATAACCCATATACTGAGAGATTGTCAACTTTGGGGGTGTGATTGTTGGTTCTTGTGCTTACGTTAAATTTTCCTTACATATTTGTGGCATATATCAAAGGATTTCTGGGTGAAATGATATGATACTTTAGTCACATTTTAAAAACTGTCACAGTACTATATACTGTTGAGGAAAGTACTAAATACTTCTCATATCCACTCACTCCTTCCTTCTGTCCTCTATGGAATCCCAGCTTTCAGCAGAACAACTAGTCACTTATCTAAAACATCATTTGATGCTAGGTGAAATTACTAAAAGCTGGGCTGTGGTACGTAATTAGAAAAGTTATATGGAATTTCTGGTAAGTCACCTCCAAGGTGCTCACACGTTTTCTTTCTGCATCCATCATGTAGTCTCAGAGGCTAGAAATCTGTCCTCATATCTGTTTATGAGAAAGAGGACAATACTGGCATAGGGCACCCCACGGAGGCCATGACCAGGGTCAGGTGTGGAGAGCCCTTCATCCTCTGAAACTGGGTGCAGCAGGAAGGGAGGACCCTCTCTCCTGTCATATAACACAGGTTCATGGGGAACCTGGTGCTAAACCATTCATAGATGACTTGCTTGTGGGATGAGGTTTCCTGTATAGCAGAACAGCCTCTTCACTGATCTCTAGAAAATAAAAATCAGCTTTCAAGGTACCACGGTCAATGAAGAAATGTGATATGAGTACTGAACTAAAGTTCGAGAAGAATAGACATTGTGTTTTTTGAGAATGTTTAATCGTATGAAACAAAATTGATGATATGATGTAAATAAAGCATCATCCAGTCTCATGATTTAAGGCATGCCACTCAAATCTCTCTAGTCATAACTGTTCCCAAAAAAGGTTTATGAAACTGTTAAGTTAGTGTAAAGATAATTATCCTATCTTTTATATAACATCATCATAAAAAATTCAGAAGGAAGAAAATTGCTTTAAAATGTTTTACTTAATAGGCATTTTATGATGTCCAGGTACAACTAGTTTTCTATGTTTTTTATAACAAAATATATATTGTGGTAGTTAGCCTAGACTGCCTCAGTTTAAATTTTAGCTTACCTGTCATTTGCTGTAAATCCTCAGCAAATGAAACTTTTAAATTTAAATTACTTAAATTAAAATCTGAGATTACTCATACATAAAATAAAGGCAATAGTAGTACTTTCTTCATAAGGCTGTTTTGAGAATCAAATGAATTAATGCATGAAAAGCATTTAGAGTGACTGGCATATTAATAAGCTTTGGAAAATATTAATTTGAAAATAATAAGTGCACACTTATGCATTTTTATGAAGGCCTAGTGATTACCTGCTGTGGTAAGCAGCTTCTAAAGTGAGTCCCAATCATCCCTGCTTCTTTTTATTCATATCCTTGTGTAAGATCAGTCCCTTCAAATATGAGTTGGGCCAAGAGGGTTGCTTACAATGAATAGCTTATGAAAAAAAGTAGTAGTATGTCACTTCTGAGATTAGGTTATGAATGATGGCAACTTCTGTCTTGTTTGAACTCGTTGACTTTTTAATTCTTTACTATGATAAATCAAGTTCACTATATAGTGTACTGCCCTATTTCTGGGACCATAAAGAAAACTACTGAGGATGTTGTCTGTCCAACAACCAATGAAGCAAGATCCCCATAGGCCAACACCTTGCCAGGAGCTCAATTCAGGCAGCTACTCCTTACAGGAGTTCGGAAGAGAGTCTTTTCTATTCAAGTCTTTAGAAGATAGCAGTCCCTTCTGTAACCTTAATCCCATCTGATAAGAAACTTCAAGCCAGAGCACCCAGCCAAGTTGTACCTGGATTCCTGAGTCTCAGAAATCATGACATAATGCTAGTTATTTTAATCTACCAGTTTTAATTTTTTACTTAATATTATTTTTAAACTTTTTTTAAAACTTTGTTTAAAAAAGAGAAAAGTCAGAAAAGAAGAACTAAAAGCAAAAGGCAAAAACAACAATGGTAAATGAAAAACAATAACAATATAAAATTTCAAAACAGAATGAAAGAAATTTAACAATAGTTGTTATATTGCATATTGTTCTCTTTTTTTTTTCAAAGAAACAAAAGAGAATTAAACAAAGTAGAAAAACAGAAAAGAAGGGTAGAATAATGCCAAATTAAAAAAAGTTATCATCATAGAATCACTAGTTGATACATTATTCATTGTCGTCTTAAAGACTAGTCACCAATGTCACAAAATCAGAGTATAAACAGTGGCTACACACTCAAACATTGACAGTGCAAATCCTTCTGTTCAATGTTCCAACAGAAGTTCAGTAATATGGTCATCTGTCTTACACACTATACATACCATTATACTCTTTAGAACATTTTCGTTCCCTTTCACTTTTACAATATCTATTATACCTTTTGGGTCCCATTATTGTGTCAGTTTTCAATATTTTTTACACTAGAGAGAAAATGTGATATTTACTCATGTGAGTCTTGTTCATTTCACTAATGAGGATATTTTCTTTCTTTTTTTATTTAAAGAAAAAAATTTGAAACAGAAAGAGGGTAGAAATAATACAAAATCTCAAAAACAAAGCAAAACAAACAAACAAACAAAAAACCCAGTAAGAAAACTAACCAGTAAGAAATCACTAGTTGATGATTACATATTTTCCTCTTAGAAGTAGTTGTTCAAGTTACAAAAGTAAAGCCTACAAAGAGGACATCCAAACAGTGAGACTGCAATCAGTTTTGTTCATCCATCCAACAAAAACTTAGCAACACGATTATCAATACCACACACTCAAACATACATGCAGTTATATCCTTTAGAATACTCTTTTCCTCTCTTTTTTTCTTTACAATAACTATAATCCATTCTCATAAACTACTTAGAAGTTCTACACATGTATAAGTCTCTACATGTATACCTAGACTTTCTGTATTAGAGGGAGAAACAAATCAAAACAAGTCAACAATACAAATTCCTAGAGAAAAATGAAATGAAAAGGACATATAAAACCACAATACTAGGTGATCTACAGTAGTTATTATGATGTCTCTTATTGTTTTCAATAAAATTGTCTATATTGTCAAACATAGTATAATTAAACTTAGCATTGCATTACACTATTAATAAAATCTAAACATTGGAGACATTATAGGACTCAAAAGGCAGTTAACAATCAAACTAGAATGGGTATCCTATTGAATCTTGTCATCTTCAGAGTAGTTGCCTCTGCTCTCAGACTTGATACTCTCAAGCATACCAGATTCAAATAAAATCAGTCAAGATAAATCAGTGATATAACCAATCTTCTCTGTTTCAACTCTGCTATGCTATTTTTCTGTCATTGTTGTTTGTTTACTTTTCTCATTTCACTGTCTGCCCCTTTCTTTAAGGCCTTTCTGCCATTGTTCCTGGAACTCTGGTGATTTTCTTCTCTCTCTCTAGAATGTCCTTCAGTATTCTTTGCAGGGTTGGATTGGAGGTCACAAACTCCCCCAGTTCCTCTTGATCGTGGAAATATCTTGTCTCTCCATTAATTTTGAGAGACAGTTTTGCAGGGTATATCATTTTGGGTTGGAGGTTATGTTCTTTCAGGGCTTGGAATATTTCACTCCAAGCTGTTCTTGGTTTAATGGTTTGCATTGAGAAGTCTGCTGTGATTTTGATGGGCTTACCTTTATAGGTAATCTGTTTCTTTTCTCTGACTGCTTTTAATATTCTGTTATTGTGATGGATTTCTGGGATCCTGATAATATATTATATGTCTCGGTGTAGCTCTATTTTGGTTGTAGCTGGCTGGAGTTCTGTATGCCTCATTTATCTGAACTTCACTTCCATTACCTATGTTTGGGAAGTTTTCCTTAATTATTTCTGTGAATAGACTTTTTATTTCATTTGTATTTGTTGCTGCATCTTCATTCACATATTTTATTCTTAGGTTATAAATCCTCTTGTCATCTTCTAGCCTTTGCATTGTTGCTTCCTGGTTCATTGTATTTTTAAGAGATCCCTCCTTTCACGATCATATGTTGCAAATCTGTCTTCAAGTTTTGAAAGTTTGTCTTTAGTTTCTGTTAAAAGGTTTTGCCAGCTTTCAATGGAGTTTTTAATTTCCTGATATTCTCTTTGGATCTGTTTCATGTATTCTAGATTTTGTTTATATTCTTCATCAAAGGCTTCTCTCCTTTCTCTGGGTTCCTCTATTCTTTCATTTGTGTCTATTTGAGGATTACCCAGGACTTCTTTTATTAATGTTTTTATATCTTGCTTCACCTGGGTTAGAATTTCAGATTTAAATTCATCGATGAGGTCACAGAGGTATTTCTTTATTTCCAATGAGGCTTTCTCTGACATTACAGGTTTGCTGCCCTCAACTTCCTCTGCATTACCTCTGCTGAACTCATTTTCCCTGGTTCTGTGGTTGGAGACCTTTTGTTGTTTCTCTGTCTTGTCATGTTTCTGGCCCCCTTCAAATGGGTGGGTGGTGGAGGTCTCCAGGCCTTTCATATTGCTTACAATTTTTTCTGCAGCGCACTGGCTAGGGAAGTGCTGCCCCCCCAGTCCCCTGCATGCTGTGAGCCAGCCCCTCCCCTTACATCAGTCAACCAGGGGATGCTTCAGCAAGTTTGTGTGTTCCCTGGGGATGCCATCGACTCAGAACAGCTGCATCCCAGCTATTGGGTTTCAACCAGGGGCCTGGCCACCAATCTGCTTTGGACCAGGGGCCTTCGACCAATGCCGCCTAGGGTTTTGATTCAAGCCGGCCCTGCCCAACTCCAAAATGTGGTCTAGCTGGTCCTCCCCCTCTGGGGAATCCAGTTCCCATCACTCACCAAAGTTCACGCAGCTTGACTGGCTGTTTCTACTCCCTGCTGCAGTGCTTTTCTCCAGCTGAGGGTCTGGAGCTCACCAACCCCTGCTCTTGGCAGGGCCCTGATCTTAGCTTGATCGTGAGTCAGCACTAAGACATGCCAGTTCAGTGACTGGGGCTTGCCCAGCTCCAGCCCTCCATCCACACTTCTTTCTTTTTTTTTTTCTTTTTCTGTTTCCTCAGTTTCTTCCTGGGTCATAAGAATTCCTCTCCTTTTGTCTGGCTTTCTCAGATTCCAGTGTCTGAGTTGGTTTTTTTCTCAGAGAGGCTCTCTTATCATGCCACCACTCAGTCAGCCATCTTGAAATTCAATGAGGATATTTTCAAGTTGTCTCCATCTACCTATAAAGGCCTCAAGATCATCCTTTTTATAGCTGAGTAGTATTCCATTGTATAAATATATCACATTTTTTTATCCACTTCGCAGTTGATGGGCATTTTGGTTGTTTCCAGGATTTAGCTATCACAAACTGTGCTGCTGTGAACATAGGTGCACATATATCACAGTGACATGACCTTTTCAATTTTTCTGGGAAAATACCCAGGAAGAGAATAGCTGGATTGAATGGAGCTTCGAATCCTAGTTTTTTAAGGAATCTCCATACTGATTTCCATAGTGACTGCACTCCACCAACAGTGGAGAATTGTTCCTTTTTCCCCACATCCTCACCAACATCTGTTATTAGATATTTTCTTGATGGCAGCCATTCTTTATGGGCTGAGATGAAATCTCAATGCTGTTTTAATTTGCATTTCTTGAATGACCAGTGATGATGAACATTTCTTCATGTATTTATTTGCCATTTGTATATTTTCCTCTGAGAACTGCATATTCATCTCTGATGCCCATTTTTGGAGAGGGTCTTTGAATTTGGGGGGCTTGATGTTTTTCAGTTCTTTATATGTTCTGGATATATGTCCTTTGTCTGAGGGATTGTTGGCTAAGATTCTTTCCCATTCTGTAGGTTTTCTTTTCACTTTGTTGCTGATTTCTTTTGAAGTGCAAAAACTGTTTAGTAATATGAGATCCCAGTTGTTGATTCTTTGAAGTATTTCCCATGTGGTTTGCATTTTATTCATTAATTCTCTCCCTACCTGTCTCCAAGGTTTTTACCTACTTTGTCTTCCAGTAGATTTAGTGTTTCTGTTTTAATATTTAGATCCTTGATTCATTTTGACTTTAGTTTAGTATATGGTGATAGGCATGGGTCTATTTTCAGTCTTTGACATGTGGAAAGCCAATTTTTCCAGCAACATTTATTAAAGAGGCTTTTTTCCAGTGAACACATGTAGCCCCTTTGTCAAATATAAGGTGGTTGAGTGTCTTTGTAGTAGTGTTTGCATCTTCTAATCTGTTCCATTGATCCTTGGGTCTATTTCTTGGCCAGTACCCTGCTGATTTTATCACTGTGGCTTTGTAGTATAGTTTCAAGTCAGGAATTGAGATGCCTGCTTTCTTGTGTTTGTTGCCCAGAATTGCCTTTGCTATTCTAGGTTTCTTCTGTTTCCAGATGAATTGTAGGAATATTTTTCTAGATCTGTAAGGTATGTTGATTTTGATTGGAATTGCATTGAATTTGTATAACACTTTTAGGAGTATGGCCATTTTCACAATGTTTATTCTTCTTAACCAAGAGCAAGGAATATCCTCCCATTTTCTAATATCCTCTTCAATCTCCTCTTTTAGAATAGTATAATTTTCAGCATATAGATCTTTTAAATTCTTGGTTAGGTTGATTCCTAAGTTTGATTCCTAAGTTGACTCCTAGGTTGATTCTGATTTTTTTATTTTTATTTTATTATTTTATTTTTATTTTATTTTTATTGTGAAAAGTGATATTTCCATAATTTATCTCTCGGTGAGTTTTTTGTTTGTGTACAGTAATGCTGTTGATTTTTGAGCATTGATTTTATATTCAGCTACACTGCTGAATTTATTACCTATAGTAGTCTTTTAATGGAGTTTTTGGAGTTTTCTATATAGAGTATCATGTCATCTGCCAATAATGATAATTTAACTTCTTATTTTCCTATTTTTATTCCTTTTATTTATCCCTCTTGTCTGATTGCTCTGACTAATATTTCCAGAACTATATTGAATAGGAGTGGTGATAGTGGACATCCTTGCCTTGTTCCTGATTTTAGTGTGAAGGCTTTCAGTTTTTGTCCATTTAGTATAATGTTGGCTGTTGGATTGTCATAAATGGCCTTTATGAGACTGAGGTACATACTGTCTATTCTGATTTTCTGTAGGGTTTTATCATGAACACATGTTGGAATTTATCAAAAGCCTTTTTCTGCATCTATTAAGATTATCATGTGGTTTTTATTTTTGGCTCTGTTGATGTGGTGTATTACATTTATTGATTTGCGTTTGTTGAACCATCTTTGCATTCCTAAATAAATCCCACTTGGTTGTAGTGTATAATCTTCTTGATGATTTACTGCATTCTATTTGCCAGTATTTTATTTAGAATCTTTGCATCAATGTTCATTAGTGAGATTGGTCTATAGTTCTCCTTTTTGGTTGGGTCTTTCTCTGGTTTTGGTATCAGGGTAATACTTTCCTCCAAGAATGATTTAGGGAGGACTGCTTTTCTTTCAATTTCATTGAAGAGTTTAAGGAGTGTTGACATTAAATCTTCTCTAAATTTCTTATAGAATTCAGCTGTGTATTCATCAGTATTGATCAGGACCTGGGCTTTTCTTTGTTGGTAAGTTATTAATCACATTTTCAATCACGTTTTCAATTTCAGTAGCTGATGTTGGGTTATTCAAAATTGCTATATCTTCTTGGTTGAGTTTTGGTAGTTCATATGTTTCTAGAAACCTGTCCATTTTTTCTGTGTTTTCCACCCTATGTGAGTAGAAATTTTCAAAGTAGCTGTTCATGATCTTTTGAATTTCCATGGGATATGTAGTGATTTCTCTCTTTTCAGTCATTATTGCATGGATTTGGGTTTTTTCTTTCTTTTTCTTGATAAGATTGGCTAGAGGGTTATCAATTTTGTTTATCCTCTCAAAAAACCGGCTCTTTGATTTGTTAATTCTTTGTGTTTTTTTGTTTCAATTGCATTAATTTCTGCTCTAATCTTTACAATTTCCTCTGTTCTATGAACTTTGGGTTTGACTGCTCTTCCTTTTCTAGTAGCTTGAGATGTAGCATTAAGTTATTTATTTGTGCTCATTCTGTTTTCTTGATGTGACTTTTTATTGCTATATATTTTCCTCTTAAGACTGCTTTCATTGCATCTCAAAGGTTACAATATGTTGTGTCTGCATTTTTGTTACATTGTAGGTATAGTTTTATTTCTTCTTTAATTTCATCTGTAACCCACTGGTTGTTAAGGAGGTTGTTATTTAATTTCCATGTATTTATTCAGGTTTTGAAGTTTTTTGCCCTTGATTTCTAATTTTACTGTACTATGATAAGATATTATGCATGGGATAATTTCACTCCCTTTGCATTTACTTAAGAATGCTTTATGAGTCAATATATGGTCTATTTTGGAGAGTGTCTCATGTGCAGCTGAGAATGTATATTCTGATGTGGTTGGGTGGAACACTCTGTAAACATCCACTAAGTCCATTTGTTCACAGATGTGATTCAGTTCTGTTATTTCTTTGCTGACTTTTTGTCTAATTGATCTATCTCTTTGTGATGGTGGGGTGTTAAGGTCTCCTATTACAATTGTGTTCTTGTGTTCTTGGTTTTTCATGTCCGTTAGTGTTTGTCTTATATAGTTGTGTGCTCCTGTATTTGGTGCATATATATTTAAAATCGTTAGTTCTTGCTCTTGTAGTTTTCCACTTACAAGTATGTAGTGGCCTTCTTTATCTCTTTTCTCCTTTTAGGTTTGAAGTTCACTTTGTATGCAAACAGAATACCTACCCCTGTTTTTTTCTGGGATCATGTTGTATGGAATACTGTTTTCCATCCTTTGACTTTTAGTCTCTGAGTTTCTTTTTGGATCAGTTGTGTTTCTTGCATGCCGCATATTGTGAGTTCCTGTTTCTTGATCCATTATGTCAACTTGCTTCTTTTGACAGGTGAATTGAGCTCATTTACATTTATGGATATCACTGATATGTACTGGCTTGACTTTGCCATGTTGTGTTCCTATTGTTGGTTTCCCGCTTTTTTCCCTTGTTTAATTTCTTGTCCAGCCTGGTGGTTTCTTTATGTTGTTGTCCTGGAGATTGTAGTCATTTTTATCTCTATCTAGCATGTCTTTTAGCACTCTTTCTAAGGTTGGTTTGGTGGGTGTAAATTTCTTCAGTTGTTCTTTGTCGTGGAAGTATCTAGTTTCTCCATTAAATTTGAGATAGTTTTGCTGGGTACATCAGTCTGGGTTTAAAGTTGTTTTCTTTTAGGGCTTGAAATACTTCACTCCAAGTTTGTCTTAACCTGAAGGCTTGTGCTGAGAAGTCTGCCATGATTCTAACAGGCTTTCCTTGATAGGTGAGTTGTGTCTTTTCTCTAACAGCTTTTAGTATTCTGTTTTTATGCTATATGTCTGAGATCTTAAATATTATATGTCTTGGTGTAGATTTATGTTGGTTATGACTGTCTGGAATTCTATATGCCTCACTCATTTGTATGTCAGATTTTTCCCCCATGTTTGAGAAATTTTCTGCCATTATTTCTGTGAGCAACTTAGACATGTCCTTTGTATTGTCTCCTGCCTCCTCACTGATTCCTGTTTATCTTATATTGTTTCTCCTGGCATCATCTTGAAGCTTCTGGATTGTCATTTCATGCTGCTTTGTTGTTTTTATAAGTTCTACCCTTTCATGATCGCTATCTGCGATCCTGTCAAGTTCCAAAATTCTATCTTTAGCTTCATTTAAATTATTTTGCCAGCTTTCAATAGAATTTTTTGTTTCTTGGATATCTCTTTGAATTTGTTTCATGGATTCTGCTTGTTTTCTACATTGTTCACTCAAAGTTTCAATCAATTTTCCATGCTCCTGTATTTTTTTTATGTATTTCTTTCCTAGCTATGTTGAACAAATCCTTTACTAAGGTTGTTATTTCTGTTTTTACCTAAGACATTACTTCTAATTTGATTTCCTCTATAACCTCACGGATTTGTTTTTTTTTTACTTCATTTGCTATCTTTTCAGAGATTTCTGGTGTATGACTTTTAAAATCCCCTGTTTAACTGTCACTTGTTCTTTGCACCTGATGGATTAGATGTTTGAGATTGCATTTTGGTTTTTCATCTTGTCATTTTCACCTTCTGGGACAGTGTCTGGTTATTTAATCCCAATAGTCAATCCCAATAGGTTCTGGGAGGGAGAGTGGGAGCCAAACCTTCACAATGGTGCTTGGCCTAAGAGATGGAGAGGGTGGCCGAGGGCAGCAGGTCCAGCCAGGGTAGGTGCAGCAGTCCTCTGGGTCCGCACAAGGGAGGAGCATGATGGATTGCAAGCACTGCTCACCGGCCTGAGACAGGAAGGAAAACTGCAGTCAACCTCTGTGCAGCAGCAGTGGGAGGTCGCTGGCACGGGCAGGCCTGGGTTGGCTGCCTGGGTAGGGGGGAGCTTGGTGGTTTTCCTCTATGTGGCAGTTGCTGGGAGGCACTCAGGCATGCCCAGCGGCCTGAGCAGGAGCCAAGCTTGGTGTTCCCCATCCCCGTGGTAGAGGCGTGGAGGTGCTCAGGCAGGCCCAGTGGTGAAAGTAGGGGTGGAGCTCAGTGGCCCGGTGTTCTTCCTCCACATGGTGTGGCCCTGAGCGTCCCGCGGGGCAGTAGCAGCAGGCAGGCCCAGCTGCCCAAGCAGGGCAGTTTTGATTTTTTAAATGCAGTAATATAAAACTAATACATATTTTGAGACCATGTATGAGGTGATATTATAACAAATACCAAGGCATGTTGGAGGAATATGATAAAGAAAGCCAAAGTTGCCTTGAGCAAACTGTTGGTGGAAGTCTGGACTTAAAGAGGACTCCCTATAAGAGCTCAATCTTGAGATTGGGAAAATATGCAAAAGAATTGAAAGCAGGATCTTGAAGAGATATTTATACACCCAGATTTATAACAGCAATATTCACAATATCTAAAATGCATAAGTAATCCACATGTCCAACAACAGCTAACTGAATAGGCAAAATGTGGTATATATATACAATGAAATGTTAGCCTAAAAAAGGAAAGAGATTCTCACTGATACTACAGTACTGAGCACTGTCAGGAATAGATGTCTGCTCCAGGAGAAAGCAAGTGATTTTAAAACATTTTGTTCAGACCTTAGAAAGAGCAAAGGCAAGTTATTATTCAATCCCTTTAAAGAGATTAAGGACAGATCTCAGAGATCTCAAACAATAAGTCCTGTGGTAAGTATAGTATTCTCCCTGCCCTCTCAGCAGAAGCCCAGCATGGAAAAGAGGTCATGTGAAACACATCTGTGGGTCTGTGCCTTTTGCCTCATGATGTGAACTCCAGTGAATGTCACAGAAGCTTCACAAAGGTTTTTGAGAAATCTTTCTCAAAGAACATTGCTGGTGTGCACTGAAATGGAGAATCAGAACAAATGATAAGAGACTATTGGGTTTTGAGAATTCTGCAGGGAAAAGGCTGAGAATGTTCTTCACCTACAAATAGTAACCTACCTTAATGATCCACTTTCTAGGGGAAAAAATGTTTTCAAAAGAATTCCCTCTCTCCCCGATCCCCACACCCTTTAATAATCTTTCTTGTACATGGTATTCTAATTTCTTAAAGAGAGACTTCTATACATACTTCCCTCTAAGCTTTTAGCAATTGAGTTACTGAGAAATAAAATGTAGGCATTGGCCACAGGAGGCTAAAATCCAGTCTACTTTAAATGAAGAAGAAGAGGAACTGAAAATTCCCTGTATGAACACAGGACACTGAAAAAAGGCCTACCCAGTGTGCAGATTCCCCAACCACTCACTCATGGGTACCCTCTTTCCTCAAATGAAAGCCCTTTGGATCCACGAGCCTGCTAAGACTGATTTTAGGCAACACAGTGAGCCCTCTGTTATCTTTGATGTGTCTTGGCAATGGGTAGGAACCTGAAGGTTGAGCAACTCTCTCTTTTCATGATTCAGAGAGGGTAGAACCAAGAGCCTGGAGAGAGTAGAGCTGAAAACCAGAGTGAATCATTCTCATGCTTTGACATTTCATCAGAGAACTTCCAACATTCCAACAGCTCTGCTGGATTTCAGAATTGCTTCTCTTTAAAATAAAAAAAGAAAAGATGACAAGAAAATTAACAAATATGTAGTTACTGGCCTGGATAGATTCTGTGAAGGAGACAGCAGCGGCCAGTTCTCCTGTGGGGTTTGGCCCTATTTCCCCTGGGTGTTGCCATATTCTTTCTATTCTAAGAATTTTTACTCTCCAAGCTACACCTCCATGCAATACACTTTCCATCTTCATAACTTAGCTTTTAAGCTCTTTAAATAAAATGTCATTTTCCCTTAGTTTGTATGTAGAAACATAATCTTTAAAGCTCTCGAGGTTTTTCTTTGTCCCCCCACCCTTTCAGTCCTGGGAATGAAACCTAGGGCCAGCCCTTTTAAAAATTTTATTTAAGACAGGGTCTTGCCAAGTTGCCCAGGCTGGCCTTGAACGTGTGATCCCCCTGTCGTCAGCTTCCTAGGTAGCTGGCATTATAAAGTGTGGCAGTACTCCAAGTAAGGCCTCATTTCTTGATCCTAATGTCATAGCTTCAATGCATTTTTGCCTGGCGTGATTCTTATTTTTCAGTGAGATGATGAGAAATTTATAAATGAGGACTGTATTTTTATTCATGTTTCTTCTACAGATCTTTACGTAGGAGCTTAGTAATGCTTAGACAGGATTTCTAAGCTCATCAATTTCAGATGAAAGTATGATTGTGGTGAGAACACTATTATTACACCTGTGAGTGATTTGCCCTTTCTCACAATCTCCTATGGATGTGCCCTCAGCTTCTTCAAATAAGTAAGTCTGATTTGCTGCCTATGCTTTAATTGGGAAAAAATGGCAGAAAAAGAGAGCTGGGTGCTTTCAAACTGTTGGGCATAATGCCTTTAAAATGTCGGAAGAAACAGAGGTGCCGAAGGTTAGAAGGGGAAGTGTAGCTAAGGTGTGTTAGTCTGGCCTACACTAAGCTATCAACAAGCAAAACCATAGCCTCATCATTGGACTGTTTTCTAAAATCACACATCTCATTAGAGCAAAGTGTTTTGTTTATAGTTCTGACCTCAGGAACTCAAAGGGGTTATGACTCATTGTACCTCTGCAGCACTAGAAACACTTCATTTTCCAACATCATGATCTGTAAGTCAAGAAAAGATTCTGAAACTAAATTGTTGCACTGAGAAAATACCAGTAAAAGTGAAATTCTGGACCAGTTTTCATCCCATCAAGGAGACTTGACTTTCACAGGACAGTGATTTTTAGAGGCCTCCCAAAGTTATCCTGTTTTTTTCATCAATTCACAAATTCTCATATTTTCTCTCATGTTAATAAAAATGTTAATGATAAAATTCAGCACCTGGAAGATAAAGCTTTACACTTTACTTTTTTTCTGATAATTTTAAAGTGCTATGGAATGAAATGGAACAAAATTGCATGGAATCTTTCATTGGGAGCACTTTATTTAGTTCAAAAGATATTTCTTGATAGGTCATGTGGGATAGAGACAAAGATTTGAAGAAGACTCACATGCAGGCAAGATAATGAGGTGAAGCAGAGAGAGCATGAAGTGAGGTTGAAGTTTCCCGAGTTTTGATTACTATACAGACCTTGCTGTTTATTTAATCTTTCAAAATTTACACATAGAATTTTTGGAACAGGCAAGATTTGCAATGTGTTTCTGACTCTGAACCTTAAGTAAGTTGATGCTCAAAAACAGTTTCAGTTACTTTAGGGTAGTTGTAAAATGATTGGATTAATTTTTAAGTATTTACTTAAAATTTCTGAAAAATTGCTTTTTTCTAGGCCAGTGGAACTTGAAGGTCAGATCATTTTATCAGCAAATGGAATTGCCTATCAGTAAAGAAACACAGAAAAATAACAAGAAAAGGAAAACCAGCTGGAAATGAGAAGAGTGAAAAAGGCTAGAGCTAGTCAAGCAGAAGTCTAGGATGATAGGGGTCAGTGAGTGTAGAATATGGGAAATATGTATTGCTTAGGTAAACTGAGATTAGCTTGGCCATTGCATACCTGCCCATGTCAAGCATTAGCAACACATTGCCTGTGATGAAATGAGCCCAGCGCTCACAATCCACAGCAGGGAGAGAGCAGCCCTGTGCTTATTACATCACATCTATCCCTGCCTGAAAAGCCACAGGATCACCCCTCTTGAGCACCACTTCAGACTTCTCAGCATCCCCTGCCTCTGGTTTTGACTCTGCTTGGCATCCAACTGACCTCACATGGCAACCATGTGACAATGTCTTGTTGCCTCTTGCATTCAGTTACATGACTCCAGTGAAATTCCCTCTTACACAAGCTAGAAAAGCTTTATTCCTGATGAATAAGGGTACCAAATAGCACAAAGGAGAGTTGCAAAACACCAATAACAATAGGTATACAGGAGACAAAGAAAGATGTAATTTTAAAATTATACCTTTAAGAAAAGCTACAAGTTTAGAATATAGTAAAAGTTATCCAAGGTTACAATGCCTTTTTTGCCTTCCAGGAAAATTATTCCCCTCCACCCCCAAAAATTCTGAGGGTGTTAAAGATACAATCAGCCTATAAATTGGGCCTGTGCTTTTCCTGTGATAGCAAAGTTCCACAAATTCCACCCTCAAGGAAACAGCACTATATTAATTGGGTATACTATGTCTAAATTTCTTGAATGATCTGTGATATTGAACATTTTTTCACATATTTATTTGATATTTGTACTTCTGAGAATTGTATATTCATCCCAGATACCCATTTTTGGGTTAGATCTTTAAATTTGGGGGCTCTAATTTTTAAAATTCTTTATATGTTCTAGATATTAGTCCTTTGAAGAAAAACTAAGATTTTTTTCCCACTCTGTGGGCTGTCTTTTCATTCTTGATTATTTATTCTGCTGTGAAAAAGATTTTTTATAAGATGAGATCCAAGTTGTTGATTCTTTGTAGTATTTCCTATGCAGTTGGGGTTTTGTTTATGAAGTCTTTGTCTATACCTATGTCTTTAAGAGTTCCTATTCTTTCAGCAGATTTAGTGTTTGTTTCAAAATTTAAATCTCTGATCCATTTTTATTTTAGGTTAGTGCATGATGATATACATAAGTCTAGTTTTAATCTTCAACATGTGGAAAGCCAGTTTTTCCAGCACCATTTATTAAAAAAGGCTATCTTTCTTCAAGTAAATGTGTTTAGCCCCTTTGTCAAAGATAAGATGGTTAATGTGTTTGAAGTTGTGTCTGCCTCTTCTAAATGGCTTGCATCTAACTAGCCCACTTCTGGTTAACTTGTCAGACAGTAGAAATACACATCCTACATCACCTACCTTGAAGACACTACCTATAACATACAAATACTTCCAGCCCCAGAGTATACAGTGACTCTCTCTCAAGGGCCTCCACTTTACAACTATACCCAGTAAAGCTGCTTGGGCTGCCCACTGACATGTCCTGAAATGCTCTTCTATGATGTCAGTCAGCAAACCTATACTCCATGCCTGAGGTTGGTTGATCTGTGTTTTTCTGGGGCACCTCCTAGAGGCTCATCTGGTGACAGTAATTCTCCAGTCTTTTAGAAGAGTGTGATGGGTCAAGGGCAAAGATTTCAAATAGACTAAAATTACAGGAAACAAACAAAAAAAATCTTTCTCTTTGTTTTCTATACTAAGTTTAGGATCAGGTGACAAGAAGAACTTTGGATGAGGAAACATGAACCATTTTTGGCCTTGGCTTTACCCTTATAGCTACTGGTTATAGGATCTTGGAAAGATTATTAATCAGTTTGGACTGCTGTTTTCTCTCTGGAAAATTAGTGAATTTAATTATATCACTTCTGTCTGTTCCAACTCTTGAGACTCCATGATTCCATTGTGTTTTCTTCACCTTACTAAGATTAGATCTACTTCAGTTCATAAGAAAGGTTTATAAAGGGGTTAAGGTAGGATGAACCTAGGACTCAAAATATTATATTGTTTAAAGTCCCACACCTCTGAACACATCAAGTATGTTAATTTTCATTATTCTCCCTAATACAAGAGTTGTAGTGAAAAAAAACTTTTATCTTGAATGAGCAAAGTTAGCAGTTCACTTAGTTTGTGTTGAAACCTAAAGTAAAAAGTCTGTGCTGGTCAATTAGAGAGCTATATTGCCATAGTCTCTGTTATTAAAGAGAATAATACTATATTATCATGAAACTGTCTCCGTGGCAAAAAGAGGACGACTGAAGTTTCTTTTATTCTCCATAGTAACTTAGATTCAAGACTCATTAGCAAATAAGAGTGGGATTTTAGTAATTAACACTGACCAAATGGTTGAACACTAACCAAATATGTAGTGGTTAAATCTTCAGATTAACAGAGTAGCTTCTTTTGCTCCCCAAACAATAAACAAATGTTAGGAATGTAATTTCCAGCCAAGTCTCATCTAAAACATTTTGTTCTTGTTTTAATAATCAGTTCTCAGAGAACAAACACAGCTTTCCCCAAAGACATAAATATAATGAGTGCAAGAACATAATTGCACTGAATGTTAATTTTGAAATCTCATAGCCTTTCAAATAATAGCGGTAATTATCCTCATAAAATCTTAATTACACTATCTTTTTTAAAGTGGGAAGGGATGCAATGACTGGTCACCTGTGGTGTGGAAAATCCAACCTAAATGCATTCAAGGATGAAGGCAAAAGGTTGTTTTAGACATACAAGAGTTCATAACTTAATGGTCCTAGCAGCCTTTCTTAAAAAACAATACTGGAGGGTAAACTTCAGCTAACAGGTAGCTGGAAAAACACCAACAAAGTAGTTTTTTTCTACTGTTGCTGCTACTAAAGGATTAAATGTTGTTCTGAGCTGCATCTAACCAATATACATTGTCTGCTATCACTCTGACAATGACAGAGATAGTATCTGTGCTGTCACATTCCTGGTAGTTTAAAAATTACATAATAAAGAAGGTGACTGGTGGCCCAGGGCAATTTTGGAGAAAATAGTGACAGAACAAGGCAAAAGATTAGCCTAGGAAAAAAGGGAGGTCTCTTTTTTTCCCTTGAGCAGAAGGGAAAAAGGAAGAAAGATTTGGAGTTGGTAGCAGAAAGGTTTTGTTTTATTGTTTCGGTTTGTGTGTATGTGTAAGAGAAAAACTCATTTTATCCCATCTGTTCACTGAGTCTGAGGAGAAAATTGGTGTCCTCAGGAGGTTGGAGAATACAGAGTATCGGAAACAATCCATGCTTGCTTGGTACGGTAGGCAAAAAGAAACTTTACATGGTTGTAGCTCAGTAAACTACTTCTTCTGGGATTTTCATTAAATCTTCTGAATTTCTTCTGAATCAGTATCTTCTGGAAAAATGAAAGAATTACTGGAAGTAGTTTCAAGGTCCTTCCATGGTAAAAATCACAAACATTATCCTCGGACTGACCAAAATCATGAAACACTTCCAATGACTCTTCCCCCCAAGTGCTCTGAGTCAGGGTATTTCAACACGGCGTCAACCGCTGTAATTTCGATCTATTTCATGGACTGGAAAGCTTGGCTAGTTGAGACACTTCAGTGTATTCCTCCAACTTGTGAGTTGTGACAGAGCCTCTTTGCCTTAAAATGAATTTTGCAAACATTAGTTTTAATGCTCATGACAGCTTTGAAGAAGAAATGGTGACAATCAGTCCAAAGTCAAGTGCTTTATGCTATTGCCAAAATGCCATAAAATCATCACATATCATCCTGAAAAGTATTTTAGCAATCATTTCATTCAAACATTTACCCAAAAGTAGGGGGTCATACAATGTGAATTGTATTGACTGATCTTTCCATCTTCTGATTGCAGCACAGTATTATTTCCTTGTTCTGTACCAAAACATAACTTTACTGGTTATGTTTTGTGTTTTTTAACAGAAACAAAATATGTGCAATAAATGTGACTAAATATATTTGTTGATTCTGGGGTGAGTATATAGGAATTTATTATTTTAATCTCTGTATCTTTTGCATTAACAAAAACTTGAGAGAAGTTTTACCAGTTTAAGTCAAGATCAGAGATCATAGTCATAAAATACACAAAATAATATTGTCCATGGGGACTATACAAAGTCACTGGATTCTCTCTAATTTTTATGCTGAGGATGAAGGAAGTTTTACATCTAGCAGATGAGGTTTAAAAAAAGAGAGAGAAAGACAGAGATTAAGTGCATTGGAGAAAGCATTGTTTACATTTGTGTAGGGGACTTCCAAGCTCCACTTTAGCAACTGTGAAATGATTTATTTAAAGGTGTTTCAAAAAGCTGGCTGGAAATGACCAGTTGGAATTTTTAAAACCTTTCTATAATTTTTACCAAAAACATTATTAACTATTATAAAAACAAAAAGAATGTCAAAGTTCATTTATTGAGTTCTCAAATATCTGTTGGAAACTAGTTAGCATAGATGACAGAATGAAAAGATAGGTTAAAATTTTATTTTCTATTATATTAATTTCATTAAAATCATACATATTCTTAAAAAAACTACCTTACTTTTTCATATTCAGATCCCCCTCCTTCCCTTCAGGTTTATACTACCTCCTTCCTAATTCTCTTGAAATGGAGTAATTGCTCTCTCTTCCAATCCCAGAATCATCCCTGCACCCAGTCCCTCCCTATCCCTTTCTTTTATGAAACTTTTGCTGTATATTGTTTTATCTTCTGTCTTCAACCTTTGTCTTATCTTCTGTCTTCAACCTTCTGTCTTCAAACTTTTCTTCTCTATGAGACATTTCCATAGTATTTAATCTTGTTTCTCCTTCCTCCTCCCTTGATCTCACATACATCAGAATTGAACTATTTTCTTTTCTTGACTTTTATGACATCACACCTTTCTGATTTTCCTCTCTTTCTTTCAACACCTATAAGATAAGGAAGTAGGATTAGATAGTGAAAGAAGACAGACTGTGATGCACAACAAAACCCCAGAGACACAGTGGCAGTTCTAGAGCTGAGATACCTTCTATTCTATGATGGTTTATTTTATGTGTCAATTTGGCTATACAGGAAATCCCATATTAAACATTATTTGTGAGTATATCTGTGAAAGAGTTTCAGGATATTAGCATTTTGAGTTGGTGAGCTCAGAAAAGTAGATTGCCCTTCCCATTACATGCCAAAGTAGAGCAAAAGCCAGAGAAAGGAGAGATTCACCCCCTTTGCTTCTTTGTCTGCCTGCTTAAGCTGGTACATGAATCTTCTATTTCCCTTGCACTGAGATACACACCACTGGCTCCACTGGTCCTCAGACCTTTGGATATGGACTGTAATTATAACACCAGCTTTCCTGGATCTCTGGCTTATAGGTGGCAGATTTATGTGAGTTAATTCCATATAATAAATCTTTTCTTACACATGTAAACTACTGATTCATTTTCTCTGGAGGAACCTTGATTTACACAGCTTTAGTGTTGTTCTGAGGTTGGGCCTCCAGTGTGCCTGTGTCTCATAGAGGCATCCTAACACTGAAGGTTTTCAACTGCAGGCTTAAGTAAGCACTGGGAGACATAGAATAAAGGAGATTCAAACATTTGGTGAGTTTTAAAGTCACTAGTAAGTCTTTCCAGTAATTTTATAAGTTTCACTACATCTCTGTAATTTATGGTTACCTGTGAATGAGGCTCATAAAATCTGCCTTTCCCACTTTTCTGTGCTGCTATAAAATTCCTCAAGTTAATAATGTACATGGATATATATTAATAAACTTAAAATTACATGAGTCACTCCCTAGATTAAATTAATATCATCATCAAAACATACTTTCTAAGTATAAAGAATCTGCTAGCAATCATATGTACTTTTCCTCAAGTAACTGGGAACTTTAACTCATGGGAGGAGTTGGCAAAGGCCCTGGAGGCAGCGCTGTTCCTCATTCCTTCCTGCTGGGCAATGGATCTGGAAGTGGTATTATTCCACGGTTCCCTTGTGATTTCCTTTTATCCTTGCACAGCTCTATGAAAGTTTATTAAATACTTTATGTAAACCTTTTGAGGGGCCTACTGTTTTCTATGAGACCCCTAATTGATAATCATCTCTGCAAATCTTGCTTTCCTCATCTATTATTGTAATGGGGAGTAATAAAAGAACCTATTTTATTAGGTAGGAGTTAGGATCAATTTAAAATGCTGGTAAAGTACTTAATACACAATGGGATTATTACTATTATTCTTGCTTTGTCACCTGTAATTGAGATTACTTTAAGTTACTGAAAGTGATTAACAGATTACAAAGCCAAGTTCTCTTACGACAAGCAACCTTTACTTGCCCTCATGCACATCTGTCTTCTTGCAGCTTTCCCTCATTTGCTGTCTTTCGTTGGTGTGTATGTGACTTCTTCCAAGCTTTCCTCTACTGACACTTATTTCTTTTAATCCTAAAGCATGAGATAATTTTGTAACATCTCTAAAAAATTTGGTGATGGGAGATTCAGCATTTTGGGGTATAGCCAATAGCTGTAAGGATCTGAAATTTTAGGAAGATAAATGGAAGTCCTGAAAACTGACCCCGAAACTTTTTCACCCATAGACATTTGTAATTTATTTTTTCTAATACTACTTTTCAGTAAGTGGGTAAAACGAATGGGAAATGGTCAAGAAGATGGATAATTATCAACAAAGGAGAAATTAGTGGGATTAAATACTAAATTTTTTAATTTTTCTACTCTGGAATAATTTTTTAAAGTTGAAAAAAAAAACTCAAGAAGAACGGATCATACACTTGAGTCCCAAATTGCCATAAAATTATCAAGTAGAATAGGGTAGCTTTGGTCCAAAAAAAGCATTTTAAAGACATTAATAATAAACAGGATCCAAGTGACCTAATCAATCACCATTGTGGCTGTCACTTTGTTTCCACTCAAACATGATGCAATAACTAAATTTAAATACTGTATATACTGGAGGCTTTTAGAAACCTTCTCTGATATTTTAACTGACATCAAAACACACCATATGAATGTGCTTCCTAACAATATGCTCATACTTTGTGACAACTTTTGGACTTTTGCAATATTATTGAGTTCTGGGCTTCTTTTCCTGAGGTACACTTATAAAGGAAAGTCAGTGGTAAACTGAGCTTCTACAGCTAGAACCAACTGAGGGGCATAAGTGATACCAATTGTCTTCCTCCTTTTACAATCTGTTGTGGATTTCTCTCTCAGTGCATAAGCCAGTTTTGTATTTTAATGAAAATAAATGAAACAGGATTTTTTTTACTTTAAAAAAAGCAGAAAGAAGGATAGAAATGATACAAAAAGTCAACAAAAATAGGAAATTAACACTTGTTAATATGTTGTAAATCAACACTAAATATATTGCATATTTTTTATGAAGTAGTTGTTCAGGTTACAATATTTAGGCTTGAAAAAAATGATCAAACAATAAAACAATGAAAGCATAAACTATTCTTTTGGATAGAGATTAGTAGTATAGTTATCTATCTTGTATACACACACACATATATATATATATATACACATATAATATTTTCTCTTCTTTTTATCCTTTGCTCTATCCCAGTTGTTCTTTTCTTTTGAACACTTTCTTTCCTTTTCATTATCATAATATCTATTGAACACTTTGGATCTAATTACTGTTTTTTTTTATACTAGGGAGACAATACAATATTTACACATGTGAGTCTGATTTATTTCAATTATGAATATGGTCTCAAGTTGCCTCAATTTACCTGTAAAAGCCTCAAGATTATTCTTCTTTATAGCTGAGTAATATTTTGTTGTATAAAAGTGCCACATCTTTTTTATCTATTCTTCAGTTGATGGGCATTTGGGTTGTTTCCAAGATTTAGCTATTACAAATTGTGCTACTATAAACATATATCACAGTGGCACGATGGTTGCAATTTTTCTGGAAAAATACTCAGAAGAGGAATAGCTGGATTGAATGGAACTTCCAATCCTAATTTTTTGAGGAATCGCCATACTGATTTCCACAGTGATTTTACCAGTGTACATTCCCACCAACAGTGGAGAAGTGTTCCTTTTTTCCCACAGCACTGACATTTGTTATCAGTTGATTTCTTGATGGCAGCTGTATTAGGGTTGTGCAGAGAACAATTAGAGTCAGGATTTGGAGTTTATAATATTATTTTTATGATGGTCACCTAGAGTTAACACAAGAAAATGCAGGAAATCTATCCACATCACTAAAGACATAGAATGTTTAGCCAAGGGCCTTTATCCCACAGCAATATCCCACATGAGTCCAGATGAAGATCCAGAACTCATGACAATGGCCCCATGAGTCCAACTGGAGGTCTAGAGCCCACAAGAGGGATTCATATCAGTCTCTTTTACAGATCCATGATGGGAAGTCCCAAGGATCAGCGGTAGAAGCCAGAAAGTCTATGCCAGTGGGGTGAAGGAGCTGTACTGATAGGTTGAGGGTTCTATGCTAGAACTAAGAGGTCACACTCACAACAAAGACCAGGGCTGTCCTGAAAAGCACCACAGCCATTCTCAGCAACACAGAGGCCCCGAGCTCCTCCAGTCGAGTATATGCCAGGAAGCCAGCATGACAAGTTCATCCTGGAGACTAAGCAGCACACATCTTCCCCTCCAGAGCCGGGAAGCAATGATCCATGTAAGAACTAGAGCTTTTCCAGGAGAACCAAGCACTCAAACAGCAACACATAGGAGAAGCCACAATGCTTCAACCCATTAACACCTTAATGCACTAATGTGACAGCTTCTACTTCTGCTGGCATCCTTTCTCAGGTGAAACATCTATGCTCAGTGCCCTGCTGATGTAATCCAGCTGGCGTTAAGTTGACCACCAGGTTTTTTTTTCCTGAAGGTAGTAGAAATACAGCAGAACAAGACAGAACAAAGACTATTGAGACAGTGCAGTGAATTTGGTACAGAAATTCACAGCAGGTTACTGGGATAACAGTAATAGGTATTATAGTATATCTCATTATCTTCACAATAGTTGTCTAGTCAATTAGGTATAGCAAAATCAAACCAAAGACAGAACATTATAAAATCAATCAAAAGAGAATATTGAATAGAGTAAAGCAATTAATCATAATGAAACAAAACTGAAAACAACACTTGTTTTCAAAGAGAAGGTAGAGGAGGACACCCCCCATATTTGCTATATTGCATACAGTCATCCTGCCAAGAGGTGCTTAGACCTCTTTCCCAGGTTTTTAATGGGGGTTAGGTCGTTGGGATGTTTGATTCTAAGCTGTGCACTGGTAGGCTCACAGGAGACACTACTGGGTCTCCTCCTGGCTCATGCCGGAGGAAGGTGCTTACCAAGAGGGCTGGCGAATTGCTTCTTTGCGCAGCCTCCTGGGTTCCACCATGGCTGTGGGCAGGTCTCTGATCACCAGTTTTTGTTGTTTTTCTTTTTAAATTGGTACCAGGGATCAAACTCATGATCTCATGCTTGCAAGGCAGGCGCTTATGCAGCTGAGCTAAACCCCCAGCCCTGACTACCAGTTTTTAATCCATAACAGCAGCCATTTTTTTTTTCTGGAGTGAGATAGAATCTCAGTGTTGTTTTAATCTGCATTTTTTGAATTACCAGTGATATTGAACATTTTTTCATGTATATATTTGTCATTTGTATTCCTTTATCTGAGAAGTGCATCTTCATCTCAGATGCCCACTTTTGGATTGAGTCTTTGAATTTGGAGGCTGAAGCAGGCTATTTTTGAAGAAATGAGTCTCAGTGTTTTAAAGACTGAAAGTTCTAGATGAAAAAGAACTGTGTGGTCTGTCTCTGGCACTAGTCTAACAGAGGACACCAGTGTGGGAATATAAATGTGAGGAAGAGATCACATGTCCGGACAGAAAGCCAAAGAATGATCTGGGGCTTGAACTCACTCTCATCCTAACTGCTTCTTGTGAGAACTGTATTAATCTCTTCTGAAAGCACATATTCAGTGTCCTAAATATTCCTGCTAGGCCTCATCTTTAAAGACCACTTTATCACACATGAACCTCAGTGGGGGCATTTCTTTTGGTCACCCCAACACATGAACAACTGGCTGTCTTTCTTTTGGTGTATATGTGACTTTCAGAGAAAGACTCTTCCACCACATGAACCACTGGGGCATACACTTTAATCCCATCACCCAGCTATCATTTTTGCTGGTCTTGATGGCTTATCCTATTCCTGAGAGTTCTTAGCCTGGTCACCACTCTCACTTTAAACATAAATTCCAAACTGGTCCATTCACAAGGAAAACCAGGCAAGGAAATTCTATGAGACACCTAAGTGACCTACTTGGGTGCCAAAAAATGTATTACTATATGCCTTGCAAATGTGAAGACTTTCCCTTGATGATGCACCAAGACAATGATTGATTATCTTTTGGAATGAATAATCCAAAGTTTCCAGGAGTTACCATAGCATAAATCTTACTAAGACTCTGGCTATAACACCAACTGGAAACATTTTCATGTGGAAACTATACCTAAACCACCCAATCTACAGATGCAGGGATCTGCGCCTATTTACCATTACTCCAAAGTGACTTGAGGACAAAATTTCTAACAAGGTCACTGGTAATAACAGGAAATAGTACCTTACCTACTTCTACCCTTTGATTTCTGGAACCACACGTTCTACCTGTTGGAGACAAAGCATGATACAGTAATCACTGATTCAGGATGTGTACTAAATCCTTGAAAAATAGACCCCATTCTCATAATCTGTTTTTCATGAGCTGACATCTCAAGTTATGCTTTCAAAAGTACCTGTCTTACTGTGTAAGCTTGACAATATATGATAGTGTAGAATGTGAGACAGCAGCAACAGATCCAGCGGGCACAGAAAATTTCATTTTTCTGCAAAATGTACCCTTTGTTCTGAGGCAATGTTATGTATGTTAAATACTCTGTAGACCCTTTTTAGTGGTACTGATTAAGGCTGTCTGGGTAGAAAAGAAAAATTTTTGCTATGTTTTGGTTATGAAATATCCCCCAAAAGATTACTTCCCAATGCATTAGTGTTCAGAGGTGGGGTCTTTGGGATGGAGTGGAATCACAAAGGCTATGCTCTCAAAGGCTCAATGCACTGGTGAATTTATAGATTAATGGGCTATTGGGAGGTGATGGAAATTTAGAAGGTAGCACCTACTGGAAGGGAGGGGATCCTTGGAGGTATAACCTTGGGAGATATACTTTGTTCTCAGTTCCTTCCTCTTTGTTTCTTGGCTGCCATGAGGTAAGCAGCTTTCTCTATCATGTACTTCCTCTTCCATGATGTTTTGCTTCACCTCAGACCAAAAGCAGTGGAACAGTCAACCATGAACTGAAACCTCTGAAACTTTAAGCCAGAATAAATCTTTCCACCTTTTAAGCTGATTTTCTCAGGTATTTTGTCATAGCAATAGCAGGTTGAAAGTATAATTCTCATCAAAAATATATATTGAATCTAATACAAATTAACTTCTTCCCACTTTAGTGTAAAAGAGTTCAAACATGTTTGCTTTGTTATCACATGGTTGGTTGGTGTTTTCAATAGATTGTGCTATATCAGGAATTCAGCATAGGTTTCTGTTGCTGGAAGCATGGTCATTTGGCAGTTTCTAAATAAGCACTGTTCAGTAGAAGTCAGTGCTACTAGCTCCATGCAAAACATCCATTATTACTTACCATCACCATTCCTTTATGTACTCTTGGTGTCAGTAGTTGAGTGGCAGACCTGGATGGTGTCTTCCAACTGAATCATTCTATTTCTTTGGATGTTTAGTTACCTGTCAGTAAATAGATGTTCTTTGATGGATGGTAACATGTGTTATACGGATCTGCTTTCTTTATAACAGTTCCCATAGGCTCTGTGGGAAATGGTCCCCTTTTTGCCATGGCAGGCCCAGTGTTTGTGTTGTAAGCCCACACTCCTCAGTGACAGGGCAGAGCACAAAGGAACATGTTGTCTTGCAAGGCTGAAGTGCTGCCTCTAACAGTGTCATCCATGTCTGTAGGGCCGAGGGTCTCAGTGGGGTCTATGGATTCAATATTTTCAAGTGAATAAAATTGGATGAACAATCGAACCCCAACCAAATCTTTTCCATTTGGGGTCTTGACTGGTATTGCAGAGCTTTATAGGATGAGAGCCCAATTTCCTCTGGATCACTACTATGTAATGATTAAATCCTTGGTCTGTCCTTATATTTCCCTGCGTTTTGCCAGCAGGAGAGGAGATTCTCTTAACACAGTCCAAAGAGGACTCTGGTTCCATACCTTGTCTTAATTTTCTCAGACTACAATAATAAACTACTCTGGCCTGGGTGGCTTATGGATAGCAGGAATGTGTTATATTTCTAGACACTGTAAAGCCCAAGAGCAAGGTTCTAGAAGACAACTTACATTTCATTCTAACTCACTAGGTACAAGGGGATAACAAACTCTCTGAATTCTCTTATCAGGGCACTGATCCAATTCACCAGGGATCTGCTTGTATGACCTACTCCCAAGCTCCCCACCTCCTAAAACTATCATCTTAGGGATTAGAATTTTGACACAGGACTTCTAGAGGGCAAAAACACTTTGTCTTTAATAGCTAATTGTTTTGTGTCTTTTATTATCATTTTTCCAATCACCCAATGCCTCTAGCAACAGCCATCAGTTCCATTTTTTCTTAGAATTACTATTCCCTCAAGTCTCAATTGTCAGATACATTACATCTGCTAGTGCCTTTCCTTTACAAGTTTACCATTCATTCCAGTTCACAGCATGTGAAAGAATTCCAAATTACACTACAGTACTGCCTGTGCCAGGCTGTGCATGCTCCTTACAGGACCACTCCTATGGTCCAGAATCCTTTTTAACATTTGGTCTCTCGTATAACTTGTGGTGCCTACCTTTGCAGGTCAGGCTATCTTGGTAACTGTGAGTGATAGAGAGATTGGCAAGAAAGAAGTTAAACTGTGAATGTTTTCAGGACTAACCCATGTTGGTGAGAGATAGGAAACAGGATTAGATAGAGAAACAAATTGAAGATGAGTCAGCAGAGGCCCCAGTGAGCCCACTGGCAGGTCTGAAGCTGGGATGGTTATTCAGGGTTGACTGGAGTTGGTGAGCAGGGGTGAGACATTTACACATTTGCATCAGATAGTCCTTGTATGCAGGCTGCTCTTGGAGAGGAGATATGACTGTGGGTGAAGGCAGTTTCCAGAACTCCTCAGCTGCTGACAGGTGCATGCTCAGCATCTGGGAAATGGGTGTTTTATTCCCAGCAGAGCCTTCATCTCACCACCCCAATTCCCAATTCTTTTGTTCCAGCTGGGTCATGTTTAGGATGGAGTACTTTTGCCTATATCTTTAGATCAGTGTTAACTTCTAAAGAACCTTGAATTAAAGCAGTTTATAGGCAAGAATTATAGTAGTGCATGTAATAATTCCTAATTACCACAGTAGTAGCCATCGTTTGGAGTATACTGCACAGGTAACAAGTCATATGTTTCCTTTCCTCATCTCTAAAGTGAAGGTGTTTAATTACTAAGATACTTTCCAACTTGAATGTTCTACAGTTTCCTTTTCTGTTCAAACCTCTATTACAACATAAAGCCCTGCATCTCTCTGTTCCCGGGACTGCATGTCTATTGGCAGAAAAATGAGGATGGAAAATATTTGTCAACATTAGCTTTGCTGCTGTGGTTGTTTAAATTGCCATATATTCAATAAAAGCACAGGGCAGAAAGCTGAGTCCCTATGCAGGGTTGAAAGGCTAAACCAATGACAGACTAGTTGCTTTCACTATTCTACTGAGGTCTAGTAGGTCTTACAGACATGGGAGCAGTTGTCTTACAGGTGTTGTATTGGTGACACACAAAAAAGCCCTGTGAATTCCCAGTGAGTTGTGGCAATTGGTAGCTAGGAGCTAGGAATAAGCATCTCCCAGGAGGCTGGAGTGTGCCACACCTGGAATAAGCTTACCAACAGTGTCCAGGTGAGAATGACAGGTGAATATTAGTCAAGTCTTTCCACTTTCCACCAGATATCAAAGAATATATCATAAGAACATGAAATCAGCTGGTGAGGGAGGTTTTGTGATGAAGGGAAGAAATGGTCTGAAGAATTGATTTTTTTATTTTTTTATTTGAAATATAATTCCTGTGTTAGCCATCTATTTCTTTTTTCTATTTAAAGAAAAAAGAAAGGAAAAAAGACAAAACAGAAAAAGGTTAGAAGTAATACATAATTTCAAAGAAAAATATTAATACTAAGAAATTACTAGCTGCTAAGTTACATATTGTCCTCTTAGAACTAGTTGTTCAAGTTACAAAATCAAAGCATAAAAAGTAGACACTTAAACATTGACAGTACAAACCATTCTGTTCAATGATCTAATGAAAACTTAGCAATGTGGTCATCTATCTTACGCACTTAAACATACATACAGTTATATCCTTTAGAGCACTTTCCTTCAGCTACTCCCCTCCTGGGTATTTTCCTCCCAAAATTGAAAAGATCATGCCACAGTGATGTATGTGCTCCCATGTTTATAGCAGTACAATTTTTTTTATTTAAAGAAAAAAAATTGAAACAGAAAGAGGATAGAAATAATATAGAATTTCAAAGACAAAACAAAACAAAAAAATAGTAACCAATAAGAAATCACTAGTTGAAATTACATACTTTCCTCTTAGAAGTAGTTGTTCAAGTTACAAAAGTAAAGCCTACAAAGTGGACATCCAAACAGTGAGACTGCAATCAGTTATGTTCATCCATCCAACAAAAACTTAGCAACATGGTTATCAATACTACACACTCAAACATAGATGCAGTTATAGCCTTTAGAATACTTTCTTTTCCTTTCTTTTTTTTCTTTACAATAACTATAATCCATTCTCGTGAACTACTTAGAAGTTCTACACATGTATAAGTCTCTACATGTATACCTAGACTTTCTGTATTAGAGGGAGAAACAAATCAAAACAAGTCAACAATACAAATTCCTAGAGAAACATGAAATGAAAAGGACATATATAACCACAATACTAGGTGACCTATGGTAGTTATTATGATGTCTCTTATTGTTTTCAATAAAATTGTCTGTATCATCAAACATAGTATAAACTTAGCATTGCATTACACTATTAATAAAATCTAAACGTTGGAGACATTATAGGACTTCAAAGGCAGTTAATAATCAAACCAGAATGGATATCCTATTGAATCTTGTCGTCTTCAGAGTAGTTGCCTCTGCTCTCAGACTTGATACTCTCAAGCATACCAGATTCAAATAAAATCAGTCAAGATAAAACAGCGATATAACCAATCTTCTCTGTTTTAACTCTGCTATGCTATTTTTCTGTCATTGTTGTTTGTTTACTTTTCTCCTTCATTCCACTGTCTGCCCCTTTCTTTGAGGCCTTTCTGCCATTGTTCCTGGAATCCTGGTGATTTTCTTCTCTCTCTCTCAAATGTCCTTCAGTATTCTTTGCAGAGTTGGATTGGTGGTCACAAACTCCCCCAGTTCCTCTTTGTCGTAGAAATATCTTGTCTCTTCATTAATTTTGAGAGAAAATTTTGCAGAGTACATAATTCTGGGTTGGAGGTTATTTTCTTTCAGGGCTTGGAATATTTCACTCCAAGCTCTTCTTGATTTGATGGTTTGCATTGAGAAGTCCACTGTGATTTTGATGAGTTTTCCTTTATAGGTAATCTGTTTCTTTTCTCTGATGGCTTTTAATATTCTATTCTTGTGATGGATTTTTGGGATCCTGACTATTATATGTCTGGGTGTAGATTTGTTTTGGTTGTAGCTGGCTGGAGTTCTATATGCCTCATTTATCTGAACTTCACTTCCGTTACCTATGTTTGGGAAGTTTTCCTTAATTATTTCTGTGAATAGAATTTTTATTTCATTTGTATTTGTTGCTGCATCTTCATTCACATGTTTTATTCTTAGGTTATAAATCCTCTTGTCATCATCCAGCCTTTGCATTGTTGCTTCCTGGTTCCTTGTTATTTTTAAGAGATCCTTCCTTTTGCAATCATATGTTGCAAATCTATCTTCAAGTTTTGAAAGTTTGTTTTTAGTTTCTGTTAAAAGGTTTTGCCAGGTTTCAAAGAAGTTTTTAATTTCCTGATATTCTGTTTGGATCTGTTTCATGTATTCTAGGCTTTGTTCATATTCTTCATCAAAGGCTTCTCTCCTTTCTCTGGGTTCCTCCATTCTTTCATTTGTGTCTACTTGAGGATTACCCAGGATTTCTTTTATTAATCTTCTTATATCTTGCTTCACCTGAGTTAGAATTTCAAATTTAAATTCATTGATGAGGTCATGGAGGTATTTCTTTATTTCCGATGAGGCTGTCTCTGACATTACAGGTTTGCTGCCTCAACCTCCTCTGCATTTACCTCCACTGGACTCACTTTCCCTGGTTCAGCAGTTGGAGGCCTTTTGCTCTTTCTCTGTCTTGTCATGTTTCTGGCCCCCCTCAAATGGGTGGGTGGTGGAGGTCTCTGGGCCTTTCATATTGCTTGCAGTTTTTTCTGCAGCGCACTGGCTAGCGAAGTGCCACCCCACCCCCAGTCCACTGCATGCTGTGAGCCGGCCTCACCCCATACTTCAGTCAACCAGTGGATGCTTCAGTAAGTTTGTGTGTTCCCTGGGGATGCCACTGACTCAGAACAGCTGCATCCTGGCTGTTGGGTTTCAACCAGGGGCCTGGCCCAGCCTGAGCAGATCCCACCAATCTGCTTTGCACCAGGAGCTTGCCTCAGGCCTTGATGCAAACCAGTCCTGCACAACCCCAAAATGTCCTCTAGCCAGTCCTCCCACTCTGGGGAATCCAGTTCCCATCACTCACCAAAGTTCACACAGCTGCAGCTCAACTCACTGTTTCCACTCCCTGCTGGAGCACCTTTCTCCAGCCAAGGGACTGGAGCTCACCAACCCCCACTCTCAGCAGGGCCGCAATCTCAGCTCAATCGTGAGTCGCCTGACTCTAAGACATGCCGGTTCAGCGACCAGGGCTTGCCCAGCTCCAGCCCTCCATCCCCGCTTCTTCTTCTTTCTTTTTTTTTTTTCTTTTTCTTTTTCCTCAGTTTCTTCCTGGGTCATGAGAATTCCTCTCCTTTTGTCTGGCTTTCTCCATGTTGTCAGATTCCAGCATCTGAGTTGTTTTTTTTTCAGAGAGGCTTTCTTTCATGCCACCACTCAGTTGGCCATCTTGGATCGCCAGATAGCAGCACAATTTGTAATAGCTTAATCTTGGAAACAACCAAAATGCCCATCAACTGCAGAGTGGAAAAAAAAATGTTGTATTTTTAAACAATGGAATTACACTCAGCTATGAAAAAGGATGATCTTGAGGCTTTCATAGGCAAATGGAGGCAACTTGAGACTATCCTCATAAGTGAAATAAATAAGACTCAAATTTGTAAATATCATGTTGCCTCTCTAGTGTAAAAACATAAAGCCTGAAAGAGTAATAAGATCTAAATTATATAATAGATATTCTAAAAATGAAAGAGAATTGATTTCTATATATGTGGATCAGACATGTGCACTTTTTACATACAGTTCCACACATAATTAAAACATTAGGAAGACTTGGTTCTGAATTTCTCCCTACAAACTTTTTTCCACCATATAAGGTTATACATGGCTATGAGTCAGGACACACAAGTTGTATTTTTTGCAAAGTTTCTCAAGGCAAACAAGGAAGTAAGCTGTAAAACAGAAGTCCTTTCATTCAGTTCTCACTGATTCTTTCTTTTTACTTTAAAATACTAACATATGCTTACTGTGAAGGATATAAACATTGCTGGCCAGTGTGGAGATGTGAGTGAAGTGAGTGAAGAGATACCATTACTCAGAGACCTGGCACATATCCTTCTCACTGGTTAACTTATTTCTTATTTGCAATTTTTACCAGTGGTAAAAGCTATACTTTAGAGAATATCACCTATCTGTTAACAAATCCCAGCCACATCAAAGATGATATCAAGTTACCATTTTGGTTTTAAGAGCAAATGTTGAATATTTTTTTTTATTTAAAGAGAAACAAAACATCTAAAGGGTAGAGATAATACAGAATTCCAAAATAAAAGATAAACAATAAGAAATCATTAGTTAATAAATTACATATTATCATCTTAGAAATAGTTGTTCAAGTTACAGAATTAAAGCATACAAAGTAGATATTCAAACAGTGAGAGTATAAACAGCTATGCATGCATAAATCTCTACATGTATCTCTATCCTTTCTGTATTAGAGGGAAAAATAAAACTTAGCAAGACAAAACAAAATAAATTCCTGTAAAAACATGAAACCAAAAAGTCATATAAAACCACAGTACAAGGTGATCTACAATGATTACTGTGTTGTTTCTTATTTTCAATAGAATGTCTATAATTGAATATAGCAGTATAATTGAGTATAGCAGTAATAAAAATAAAACATTGTAGACAGTATAAAACTTCAAAGGCAGGTAATAATCAAACCAGAGTGGATATTCTAGTGGATCATGTCATCTGAAGTGCAGTTGCCTATACTCTCAGACTTGATACTATCAATCGTAACAGCTTTGAATAAAATCTATCAATACAAAACAGTGATCTAACAAACCAGATTCGATTACGATCAGTCATGGTAAAACAGTGTAGGTTTTACAGAGCTTTAGGTTAAGTTAATAGGAAATTAAGGATGATTACTGTACTATATCCTGTTATTTTCGGGATAACTGTCTGTGCCCTCAAATCTAGTACAGGTAGAATGACTGGAACAGAATATAATGCATCCAAGCAGAGTAATGTGAGTAACGTGTGTTTTAAATCCTGGTGCACTATTAACAATATAGTGTATCAAGGCCATCTATGTTAGAGTTTCTAGTTATCCTCTGCCTCATTTCTGCTATGCTATTTTTCTGCCTTTGTCTAGTTTTCTCGTTCATTCTACTACTTGCCCCACTCATTGAGGCCTTTCTGCCACTGTTCCTAAAATCCTGGTATTTTTTTTCCTCTTTCTCTAGAATGTGCTTCAGTATTCACTGTAGGGTTGGATTGGTGGTCACAAACTCCTCCAGTTCCTCTTTGTCATGGAAGCATCTTGTTTCTCCATTAATTTCTAGTGACAATTTTGCAGGGTACATCAATCTGGGCTGGAGGCCACCTTCCTTCAGGACTTGGAAGACTTCATTCCAAGGTCTTCTTGATCTGATGGTCTGTGTCAAGTCAGCCATGATTCTGATGGGCTACCTTTATAGGTAATCTGTTTCTTTTCTCTGATGGCTTTTAATATTCTGTTTTTATATTGAATTTCTGGTATCTTGATTATTATATGTCTGGGTATAGATCTGTTTTGGTTGTAGGTGGCTGGAGTTCAGTATGCGTCACATAACTGAATGTCATTTTCTTTTCCCGTGTTTGGGAAGTTTTCCTTAATTATTTCCATGAATAGCCTTTGTAATTTGCCTGTATGTATTCCTGCTTCTTTGTTCATTCACATTTCTTATTCTTAAATTGTAGATTCTCTTGTCATCTTCTAGCCTTTGCATTGTTACTGCCTATTTCCTTGTTATTGTTAAGAGATCTTTCCTTTCATGATCACACATTGCAAACTTATCTTCAAGTTTTGATAGTCTATCCTTAGTTTCTTTTAAGGCATTTTGCCAGCTTTCAATAGAGTTTTTAATTTCCTGGTAGTCTCTTTGAATCTGCTTCATGTATTCTATATTTTCTTTATATTCTTTATCGAATGTTTCTCTCCTTTTTTTGTGTTCCTCCCTTCTCCTGTCTGTATCATCATGAGAGATGCTTCTTGAGAGCATTTCTTTTATTACTCTACTCATATCCTGTTTACCTGATTTAATATTTCAGTTTTGAGCTCGTCTACACGGTCCCAAAGATATCTCTTAATGTCCATTAAAGCCATGTCTGATGTTGTGTGTTTGCCGTCTTCAGTCTCCCTTATTTTTCCTTCTCCTGGATCAGGGCTCTCAGGGTTCTGGGCTGGGGCCTCCTCCTGCCTCTCTCTCCTGTCATGGCCCTGGCTTCCTCCACACAGGTTACAGTGCAGGTCCCAGCCCTCTTCCCTGCTGGCCACGTTTCCTCCAAAGCACGCTGGCAAGGGAACTCCACCCTCTCCTGCCTCCTCTTGTCATTGAGGGGTAAGCAGGCTATGTATGCCTGCCCTTCCCCACCAGGCCAGCCAAACTTCAGGTGCCTTCACCTGGTCAGTGCGTGCTAGGTGCAGGGAATCGATATGGGACGGCTCATTGGGTCCCGGCCAGGGCATGACGCAGTCCAAGCAAATCGCATGAATCTGCTCTGGGGAGGGAGGAACCAACTGAAGTCACTGTCACTCCCAGTTCAGGCTCCTCCTGCCCGATTCCAACATGTTGCCCACCTGGTTGCACCCTTCCTGTGGCGGGGGCAGGGTCTCATTCCCAGCACTGACCGTGGGTCAATGAAGGTCCCTCCACTGGCTCCACTCTCCATTGGGCTCACCAACCCCCAACTTCAGCGCTGCCGTGCTTCCTGTGAGTGGCAGTGGGAACGAGTTGTCTGGCTCTGCCTCCTGGCGTGGATTCAAGCTGGTGCAAACTTGGTGGGTCATCACGAAAATGCTGTGTCCCATAGTTTTTAGCTGCTTCAGTTGTAGTCCCAAAGTATTTGAGGAGCTTTTTTACGTTTTAATTTCTTCCTGTGTCAAGAGGATCCATCTCCCTCCCTCTGGGTCTCTCCAGGGTGTTTTATTCTGGCATATGAATTTTTTCTCCTGGGAGGCTTTGTATTCTGTTGCTCACTGATCAGCCACCTTGTCTTCTCTAAATGCTGAGTTTTATTGCTACATAGATCATAGTTTGGAGAAAACTAAGTTGCTAAGACATTTTCAGTTTTTGAAACACATTTGGCTTGTAGCATTTCAGTAGAACTCTAAGAGGTACTATTTGGCTCTTCTCCACATTAATTACAAAAAGTGATATTGGAATAAAGGTATTTTACTAAGAAAACTGGTTTGAATTTTGCACTTAAGCATTTATGAAAAGAGAGACGCACATTAAAATGTGCCAGATGAACTCCCCAAACATTAGCATTTCTCTAATAAAAAGAGAATTCTTCTTATAATTGTCAGTGAAGCTAAATGTCTAACAGGGAATTCTGAGAGCAAAAGAATTATGAATAGTTCTTGAACTTAAAGTTAATGTCTTTTAAAGGTTTTTTTCAAATTTTATATTATCAAGTTTAACCCACAAATGTTAGTCTAATATTTATATAAATGTTAATAACCATTTTATTGCTGTTTAATCAAAGTTTAATTCCAGCTCAACAAAGAAAACTCCCTATAGGCAATCAGACTCATGTATAAACTTGATTAAATAAATTTTTTGATGATTTTAGGATAAATATATATTTCTATTTTTAAATGTATATTTAAAGTTATATTTCAGTGTATGATTTTCAGCAGGCAAAATTTACCTACCATGAATTTCATTTGTTTTAAATGACAATTCCATGAGTTTTGATAAATTTGCAGCATTTTGAAATATCACCATGTAGAATAAATAGTGTAATAGATTCCATTTTTCCCCTAGATGTTTCAAATGCTTTGCAAGATAAAATTACAATCTTAACAAATCTTCCTGACTGCTTAAAAATTTTTGTTAAATATATAAAATTATGAATTTTAAATATTGAATTTTCTTAAAAATTCCAATATTCTTCGAATTTGTATTAAATAACTTTTTAGCTTAAAATCACAGGGTTAAATTAGCTGTGTACTTCAACTAAAATTGTTTTGTGAGAGGCCAGATTCTTTTACACTTTGTTGTATATTTATACATAAATTTGATTGTTCCCTCATCTTTAAACTGAATTCTGAACTTTCCTAACTTCTAAAATCTCTTCCTCAAATAAGGAGAGTTCATTTATGTGGCAAAAAGGCAGTTATGGAAATAAAGTGGCTGGTCACAAGGATATTAAGGAAGTGGGAAAAATTGGTTTCTGTGAATGATTTTAAAAGGAGGGTTAAAGGGAGAAAAGAATGACATGCAAGTTTAATTTTAGTGGATTGTACTACCAGAATTTATTGGGATAGAGAATATCAGAGGATAAAAGTATGTAGCAGGGTCAGGGCATAAATTTTAGGACTGAAAGACACATTAAATGTTGTCTCACTCATGTACAGATATTGATTTAGACTCAGATAATGATAAATTTCTTTTCCGCTAAAAATCTTTTAGAGAATAACCTTTTCAAATGTTACATAGAGATTGATACAAGTTTCTCCCAGGTGTGTTTTCTTTTAGGACTTTTGATTTAAAAATGAATAGGACAAAATTGGACTCTGCTAGAAATCAGTCTCCCTGTCATGGTAGTACTGGAACATGGGAAAGCAGGTAGAAAATTGCTTCTAAGACCTCATTTGCAACTTGAGATGATACACAATTAATATTTTGTTTCCAACTGTTTTTTAAATTATGTAGACCCAGAGTACACACAATGATCTATTGTGGCTTTGGCTCTAGTTGAAGGCCACGTTGTACCACCTGACCCCACCCCCTTCACAGATTGGGTGTGAGGATCAATTCTTAGGCTTATCATAACATTACAGGATATCACAAAGCAATATTTTTGTTGTTAATTTGTGTTAGCATTGCCAAAAATGCAGCCTCAGCATTTTGTCATTTTTTAGTCTGAGTTTGATGCTATTGTTTTTGTACTACTTTAGCCAAGGCACATAATTGTTCTTCCTGGTGTGCCAACACTGAGACTGCCTCAGGGTCACAAACAATACTATAGGCCAGTGCAAAAAAACCCAAAAAACAAAAACCAAACGAACAACAACAGCAACAAAACAAGATGCTAGGCCAAATTGGCAGCAACTTTTCATCTCCAATAAATTGAAGAGGTAGAATCTTGCAACAGACTCAAAATCCAAAAGCCAACTATATCTAGAGGCATCTATAAGAAGTAACCATTTCCTAAGAGTTCTAAATACTAGCAATAAAGCTACCTAACATATGCAATCTAAAGCATCATACCAGGAATTAAGCTTTTAAAAAAAGAACAAGAAAGAAAAGCAAATGAGAAGACAATTAAGCAAGATACAACCCCAGACTTCCATTTCACCAAAGTCAAACCCAAGGACAATGAGGTGGAACAATCTGAAAGCCACCCATATGTATGCTCTGAAGTTGTAAAAGGTGAAGTAACAAAACAGGTAAATGAAACACTAGAAAAAAATCAAATCAGAAATAATCTTTCAGATAACTACAGAGATGACCATAATGAAAGTGATTCTAGAGAAGATACAGATTAAAAAAATAGAGGTTAGGAAAATGATGGAAATTTTGAATGCCCAACATAGGAAAGAAATAGAATCTATGAAACAGATTCAAGCAGATATATAGGTGATTAAAAATTTCATTGAAAGTATATGCAGCAGAATGAGCCAATATGAGGACAGAATATCAGATATAGAAGACAGGATTGTGGTTAGTGATCATGAAAAGAAAGACTCCTTAAAAATAGTGAGGGGCCATGAAAAATCAATCCAATAGCTGCTAGATGATGCAAAGAAGATAATCTAAGATTGATCAGAATTAATATAAAAGGAGTTAGCACAAACAACATCAAAAAATCTATTTATAGAAATAATCACACAAAACTTCCCAAGCAAAGAAAAAGAATTTGGTAAATGAGGCATATAGAACTCCAATTAACCATGATAAAAATGACACCAAGGCATATAATCATTAAGATTCCAGAAATTACTTCTCCTAGGTATCATTCCAAAACAATTAAAAGCTTCATACCATGGTGATATATGTACGCCTATATTTATAGTCACACAATTTGAAATAGCCAAATATTTAGAACATTTGTGTTATTGCCTGTGTTTTCATTGACTCCAATAAAACGAGTTATTCTTTGCCTCATCTAGCAACTAATGAATTAATTTCTCATTTCCCTTGCTATTTCTGAGAATTCTTTCTTTTCACAGTCACTAAATACAAGCTGTCTTCTATAACAGAGATCCTGTCCTCACATTGGCTTAATCTGCTGTGACTATTTTCAGTGGAATTTGTTTTTATTTTAAAAAGAAAAAAAGAAAAATTATGACACAAAATTTCAAAACAAAACAATAGGAGATTAACACTGGTTAATATATTGCACATCATTATATTCAAAGTAGTTGTTCAGATTACAAGATACAGGCATGAAAAAAAAAACCCAACAACCAAACAATTGAACAATGAAAGTACAAACTATTCTTTCTGATGAAGTAACAGAAATTAGTAGTTTAGGTATCCATCTTGTACATATGTATGTATATTTTTTATACATATAATCTCTTCACTTCTTTCTTTTCTCCTTTCCCCTATCACAATTGTTCTTTTGTTTTGAGCAGCTTCTTTCCCTTTCCCTTTCACAATATCTACTGTACATTTTGGATCTTATTTACTCTTTCAGTTTTTTACACTAGGGAGGCAATACAATATTTACACATGTGAGTCTGATTTATTTCACTTATGAGTATGGTTTCAAGTTGTCTCCATTTACCTATAAAAGCCTCAAGTTTATCCTTCTTTATAGCTGAGTAGTACTACATTGTATAAAGATACTATATCTTTTTTTATCCATTGCATGGTTATGGGCATTTGCATTGTTTCCAAGATTTAGCTATTATAAACTGTGCTGCTATAAACATGGGTGCACGTTCACCACTGTGGCCTGATGCTTTTGATTCTTCTGGGAAAATACCCAGAGGGAAAATAGCTGGATTGAAAGAGACCTCCAATCCTAACTTTCTGAGGAACCTCTGCACTGATTTCCACATTGAAACAGTGACTGTACCAGTCTGCACTCCCACCAACAGTGAAAAAAATGTTTCTTTTACCCCACAGCCCTGCCAGAATTTATTATTGTTTGAATTCTTGATGACAGCCATTCTTTCTGGAGTGAGATGGAATCTCAGCATTGTTTTAATTTGCATTTCTCAAATGACCAGTGATTTCAAACTTTTCTTTATATATTTATTTGCAATTCATATTTTTTCATTTTAGAAGTGTGTGTTCATCTCAGATGCCCATCTTGAACTGAGTCTTTGAATTTGGGGGGCTTGATTTTTTTCAGTTCTTTATGTGTTCTAGATAAAAATGCTTTGAGTGAAGGACAGTTGGCTAAAATTTGTTCCCATTCTGTTGGTTTTCTTTTAATTATCTTGATGATTTCTTTTGAAGTGCAAAAACTTTTTAATAAGGTAAGATCTCAGTTGTCAATTCTTCCCATACAGTTTTTATTTTGTTCATGGACTCTTTGCCTATCCCTATGTCTTCAAGATTTCTACCTACTTTGTCTTCCAATAGATTTAGTGTTTCTGTGTTAATATTTAGGTATTTGACCCATTTTTATTTTAGTGTAGAGCATGGTAATAGATATGGTTCTAGTTTTAGTTTTCAGCATGCAGAAAGCCAGATTTTCCAGCACCACTTATTAAAAAGGTTAATTTTCTTTCATGAACATGTTTGGCCCTTTTGTCAAAGATAAGGTGGCTGAGTATGTTTGTTATTGTCTTTGCATCTTCTTTTTTTTTTTTTTTTTTGAGGCAGGGTCTTGCTATGTGGTTTATGCTGGCCTTGGGCTCACTTTGTAGCCAAGGCTGGTCTCGAACTTGCAACAATCCTCCTACCTCAGCCTCCCAAGTGCTAGGATTACAGGAGTGTGCCACCACACCCCGCTGTCTCTTCATCTTCTAATCTGTTCAACTGATCCTTGGGTCTGCTTTTATACCAGTGCCATGCTGATTTCATCACAGTACCTTTGTAGTATAGTTTCAAGACTCAGATTGTGATGCCTCCTGCCTTGCCATTGTTGTCCAGGATTGCCTTTGGTATTCTTGGTCTCCTATGTTTCCAAGTGAATTTTAGGAGTGTTTTCTCTAGATCCATGAGGTATGCAAATGGTATTTTAATTGGAATTGCATTAAATCTTTATAAAAGTTTTGGGGATGTGACCATTTTCACAATGTTGGTTTTTCCTATCTATGAGCAAGAGATAGCTTTCATTTTCTGATATCCTCTTCTATCTCCTTTTTCAGTGTACTGTAGTTTTCAATATATAGATCATCTACATTATTAGATCAGTTCCTAAGGGTTTTACTTTTTGGGATGCTGTTATGAAAGTTGTTATTACCATATTTTTTCTCTCAGTGAGTTTGTTGTTTGTGTACAGGAATGCTATTGATTTTTGAGTGTTCACTTTGTATCCAGCTATACTGCTGAATTTGCTCACTAACTCTAGCAGTATTTTGGTGGCATTTTTTGGATCTTCTATGTAGTGTATCATGTTATTTGCAAATATTCTTAATTTAACTTCTTTTTTTCTATCCTTATTCCTTTTATTTATTTTCATGTCAAATTGCTCTGGCTAATGTTTACAAAACTGTATTGAATAGGAGTGGTGATGGTGGACATCCTTGTCTTGTTCCTGATTTTAGAGTGAAAACTTTCAGTTTTTGTCTGTGTAGTATGATGTTGGTTGTTGGTTTGTCATAGATGGCTTTTATGATTTGAGGTAGATATCATCTATTACAATTTTCTGTATGGATTTTGTCATGAATGAGTGTTGGACTTTATCAAAAGCTTTTTCCACATCTATGAGATGATAATAACATTTTAGTGTTTAGCTCTGTTGATGTAGTATATTACATTTGTTGATTTGTGTACATTGAATCATACCTGCATTCCTGGGATGAATTTCATTTGGTCATGGTGTATAATCTTTTTGATGATTTTCTGTATTCTGTTTGCCAGTATTTTATTGAGAATTTTTGCATCTATGTTTGTTAGGGAGATTGACCTTTAGTTTTCCTTTTTGATTAAGTGTTTCTTTGGTTTAGTATCAAGAGTAATACTTACCTCCAGGAATAAGGGATTGTTTCTCTTTTGATTTCATTAAAGAGTTTGAGGAGCAATGGTATTCAGTCTTCTCTAAATTTCTGATAGAATTCAGCAGCAAATCCATGAGGATCAGAACTTTTCTTTATTGGTAAGTTTTTAGTTACTTTTTCAATTTCAATAATTGATATTTGGTTATTCAAAATTTTTATATCTTCTTTTTTCAGCTTTGGTAATTCATATGTTTCTAGGAATCTGTCCATTTCTTTTGTGTTTTACAGCCTTTGTGAGTGAAAATGTTCAAAGTAGGTATTGATGATCTGCATTTCCACAGGATCTGTAGTAATTTCACCCTTTTCATTCCTCATTGCATGAATTTGAGTTTTTCCCTTTTCTTGATGAGATTGGCTACGAGTTTATCAATTTTATTTATTCATTGAAAGAACCAACTCTACAATTCATAAAATCTTTTTTTTTTTTTTTTGCTATTGGGGATTGAACTCTTGACCCTGTACTTAAGAGGTTGAGCCACTGATCTAAATCCTCAGCCCTCTTTTTAATTTTTTAGTCTCAATTGTGTTAATTTCTGCTCTGATATTTGTAATGTCCTCCCTTCTATGAGCTTTGGGCTTGACTTGAGCTTCTTTTTCTAGAAGATTGAGGTGTAGCATTAAGTTGTTTACTTGCACTTACTATTTTCCTGATGTGAGACTCCACTGCTATGTATTTCTCTCTTAGGATTATGTTCATTGTATCCCACAGACTCTGGCATGTTGTATGTGCATTTCCATTTAATTGTAGATACTGTTTAATTTTTCTTTAGTTTTATCTGTGACCTACTGGTTGTTCAGGAGGAAGTTATTTAATTTTTATGTGTTTATGTAATTTTTGTAGTTTCTTTTGCCATTAATTTCCAATTTCAGGGCACTATGCTCAGATATATGCATGGGATAATTTGGATTCCTTTTCATTTACTTAAGCATATTCTATTGGCTAGGATATGGTCTATTTTAGAGAATGTCCCATGTGCCACTGAGGAGAATGTGTATTCTGATGTTGTTGGGTGAAAAACTGTAAATGTCTATTAAGTGCATTTGTTCACAGGTTTAATTCAGTTCTGTTATTTCTGTATTAGCTTTTTGTCTAGTTGATCTGTCTCTATGACAATGGAGTATTAAGGTCCCCCATTAAAACTGTGTTATGGGTTATTTGATTTTTCATGTCTATCAATATTTGCCTTATATAGTTGTGTGCTACCATGTTTAATGCATCTATATCTATGATTGTTACCTCTTATTCTTGAATTTTTCCATTAACAAGCATGTAATGACCTTCTTTATCTCTTTTTTTCATTTTTGATTTGAAGTTGACATTGTCTGTAAACAGAATAGCTACCTCTAGTTATCTTTGGGTTTCTGTTGCATGGAATATTGTTTTCTGTCCTTTACTTTCAGTCTATGAGTTTCTTTTCAAGTTAAATGTGATTCCTATATACAGTATATTCTTGGACCTTGTTTCTTGATCTATTGTGCCACTTGGTTTCTTTTAATTGGTAAACTGAGGCCATTTACATTGATGGATACCACTGATATATATTGACTTATCTTTGACATGTTATTTTTCTGTTGTTGGTTTCTTGTTTTTTCCCTCTGTTTAATTGCTTGCCCTGCCTGGTAATTTCTTTCTGTTGATGTACTGGGAATTGTGACCACTTTTATCTCTATCTAGAATATCTTTCAGTACTCTTCAAAGGGTTGGTTTGGTGGACATGAATTTCTTCAATTGTTGCTTGTCATGGAAGTATCTTATTTCTCTATTAATTTTGAAAGATAGGGTTCATCAATCTGGATGGGAATTTGTTTTCTTTCAGGACTTTAAAACACTTTACTCCAACCTCTTCTTGACTTTAGGGTTTGACTTGAGAAGTTGGTCATGATTCTAATGGATTTTCACTGATAGTTGATCTGTTTCTTTTCTCTAACAGCTGTTAATATTTTGTTTTTGGGGTGAATTTCTGGGATCTTGATTTTATATATTGAAGTATAGATTTATTTTGGTTCTGTTTAGAGTTCTGTATGCCTCATTTATCTCTATATCAGATTCTGTTCCAATGCTTGAGAAATTTTCTGCTATTTCTTTTGCAAATAGTTTTTTTAAAATGTGATTTGTGTTTTCTCCTGTGTTTCCATTGATACCTATCAATCTTATATTGTTTCTCTTTCATTGTTTTGGAGCTGTTGAATTGTTATTTCATGATCCTTTGTTATTTTTAAGTGACCTCTCCTTGAATGATTGCTAACCACTGTTTTGTCTTCATGGTCTGAAAGTTTGTCTTCAGTTTCGTTCTAGCCATTTTGTCAGATTTGGTGGAATTTTTTTTTTATTTATTTAAAGAGAAACAAAAGCATGTAAAGGGTAGAGGTAATACAGAATGCCAAAACAAAAAAAAAAGATAAACAATAAAAAATCACTGGTTAATAAATTACATATTGTCCTCTTAGAAATAGTTGTTCAAGTTACAAAATTAAAGCATACAAAGTAGATAGTAAAACAGTGAGAGTGTAAACAGCTACACATGCATGAATCTCTGCATGTATTTCTATATTTTCTGTATTAGAGGGAAAAATAAAACTTAGCGAGACAAAACAAAATAAATTCCTGTAAAAACATGAAACCAAAAAGTCATATAAAACCACAGTACAAGGTGATCTACAATGATTACTGTGTTGTTTCTTATTATCTTCAATAGAATGTCTATAATTGAATATAGCAGTATAATTGAGTATAGCAGTAATAAAAATAAAACATTGTAGACAGTATAAAACTTCAAAGGCAGGTAATAATCAAACCAGAGTGGATATTCTAGTGGATCATGTCATCTGAAGTGCAGTTGCCTATACTCTCGGACTTGATACTATCAATCATAACAGCTTTGAATAAAATCTATCAATACAAAACAGTGATCTAACAAACCAGATTTGATTACGATCAGTCATGGTAAAACAGTGTAGGTTTTACAGAGCTTTAGATTAAGTTAATAGGAAATTAAGGATGATTACTGTACTATATCCTGTTATTTTTAGGATCACTGTCTGTGCCCTCAAATCTAGTACAGGTAGAATGACTGGAACAGAATATAATGCATCTAAGCAGAGTAATGTGAGTAATGTGTGTTTTAAATCCTGGTGCACTATTAACAATATAGCGTATCAAGGCCATCTATGTTAGAGTTTCTAGTTATCCTCTGCCTCATTTCTGCTATGCTATTTTTCTGCCTTTGTCTAGTTTTCTCATTCATTCTACTGCCTGCCCCACTCACTGAGGCCTTTCTGCCACTGTTCCTAAAATCCTGGTATTTTTTTTTTCCTCGTTCTCTAGAATGTGCTTCAGTATTCACTGTAGGGTTGGATTGGTGGTCACAAACTCCTCCAGTTCCTCTTTGTCATGGAAGCATCTTGTTTCTCCATTAATTTCTAGTGACAATTTTGCAGGGTACATCAATCTGGGCTGGAGGCCACCTTCCTTCAGGACTTGGAAGACTTCTCTCCAAGCTCTTCTTGATCTGATGGTCTGTGTTGAGAAGTCAGCCATGATTCTGATGGGCTACCTTTATAGGTAATCTGTTTCTTTTCTCTGATGGCTTTTAATATTCTGTTTTTATATTGAATTTCTGGTATCTTGATTATTATATGTCTGGGTATAGATCTGTTTTGGTTGTAGGTGGCTGGAGTTCTGCATGCCTCACTCAACCGAATGTCATTTTGTTTTCCTGTGTTTGGGAAGTTTTCCTTAATTATTTCCATGAATAGCCTTTGTAATTTGCCTGTTTGTATTCCTGCTTCTTCATTCATGTTTCTTATTCTTAAATTGTAGATTCTTTTGTCATCCTCTAGCCTTTGTATTATTACTGCCTGTTTCCTTGTTATTTTTAAGAGATCTTTCCTTTCATGATCACATACTGCAAACTTGTCTTCACGTTTTGATAGTCTATCCTAAGTTTCTTTTAAGGCATTTTGCCAGCTTTCAATAGAGTTTTTAATTTCCTGGTAGTCTCTTTGAATCTGCTTCATGTATTCTATATTTTCTTTATATTCTTTATCGAATGTTTCTCTCCTTTTTTTGTGTTCCTCCCTTCTCCTGTTTGTATCATCATGAGAGATGCTTCTTGAGAGCATTTCTTTTATTACTCTACTCATATCCTGTTTACCTGATTTAATATTTCAGTTTTGAGCTCATCTACACGGTCCCAAAGATATCTCTTAATGTCTATTGAAGCCATGTCTGATGTTGTGTGTTTGCCGTCTTCAGTCTCCCTTATTTTTCCTTCTCCTGGATCAGGGCTCTCAGGGTTCTGGGCTGGGGCCTCCTCCTGCCTCTCTCTCCTGTCATGGCCATGGCTTCCTCCACACAGGTTACATTTCAGGTCCCAGCCCCCTTCCCTGTTGGCCACGTTTCCTCCAAAGCACGCTGGCAAGGGAACTCCACCCTCTCCTGCCTGCTCTTGTTACTGAGGTGAAAGGAGCAGCTGCATATGCCTGCCCCTCCCCACCAGGCCAGCCAAACTTCAAGTGCCTTTGTCTGGTTAGTGCATGCTAGGCACAGGGAATCGATATGGGACGGCTCATTGGGTCCTGGCCAGGGGCGTGACCCAGTCCAAGCAAATCACACAAATTTGCTCTGGGGAGGGAGGAACCAACTGAAGTCACTGTCACTCCCAATTCAGGCTCCTCCTGCCCTATTCCAACATGTCACCCATTTGATCATGCCCTTCCCTTGGTGGGGCATGGTCTCATTCCCAGCACTGATTAATGAAGGTCCCTTCACCAGCTCCACTCTCCATTGGGCTCACCAACCCCCAACTTCAGTGTTTCTGTGCTTCCTGTGAGTGGTGATGGAAATGAGTTTGGGCAACTTTGCCTGGCAGTGCAATTCAAGCTGGTGCAAACTTGGAAGGTCACTGTGAAAACTCTGTGTCCCGTAATTTTTAGCTGTTTCAGTTGTAATCCCAAAGTATTTGACGAGCTTTTTACATTTTAATTTCTTCCTGTGTCAAGAGGATCCATCTCCCTCTGTCTGGGTCTCTCCAGGGTGTTTTATTCTGGCATGTGAGTTGTTTCTCCCAGGAGGCTTTGTATTTTGTTGCTCACTGATTGGCCATCTTGTCTTCTTCCTTGGTGGAATTTTTAATTTCTTGGATATCTCTTTGAACCTCTTTCATGTATCCTATTTATTCCCTGTATTGTTCATTCAATGTTTCCTTAATTTTCCTATGCTCATATACTTTTTAATCTATGTCTTTTCTAGCTATGTTGAGCAATTCCTTCATTAAGGTTTCATTTCTTTTTTTATCTGAGAAATTATTTATGATCTGATTTCCCATAAATTCTCATGTATGTGTTTCTTTACTTCCCTTGCTCTCTTTTCTGAAGTTTCAGGTGTGTGACTTCCAATGTATTCTATGTTTATGTCTCCTGTACTTGTTCCAGATGGGTTGGGTGTTTGATATTGCATTTTGCTTTTTCATTTTGTCATTTTCACCTCTTGGTTAATATTTCAACCTTTTCAGCCCTGCTAGTCTTTACTGTCCACTGTGTGTGTCTTGGGATCCCACTGTGTGCCTGACATTCACTCAGTTGCCAGGTCCCACAGTGTAGTGGAAAGGACTGCCACCTGAATTCCTCCTGCAGGGCCAGTTGGGTGAATCTTAGATTTTTTTTGAGCTCACTAACCTAGGAGTGTTTGGTCTTCCAACACAAGAGAGATAAAAATAGAAATAAAACAGAGAAAGAAAAGAAAGGCCTTTATTGTGAGAATGTGAGGGCTGCCAAAGAGGTGCTAGCACTCTCTGGAGGAACAAAGAATAAACCTGGCTTTATTTGGAATTGACAGGGGTGGAGTAAAGGGGCAGGCAGAATGACATATTTACAGCTGATTGGTCGAGCATTGGTGTGCACATGAAAAGTATGAGGTTTGACTTTTGGGCTCATGAGAATGTGAAAGTTGGTGATGAAGGGAGTTGCTGTCCAGCACCATGTTGACTAGCACATGGGAAAAATTCATCAGTATTGATGTGAGTTAACCCTTACCTTGTATTATTATTGCTACTTCAGATCATTTCAGGTTATCAGACATACCTGTCCATGGTGTGTGCCCCAGATGTGGCCCTACTATGTCACTGGGGTATTACAGGCCCATCTGGGTTTATCTGGGTGGTGGGAGGCCTCACCAGCACTTTTGCTGGCCTACCTGGGTTCTTCTGTGTGAAAGAAGGGCTCACCTGTACTCTTGATGGCCTACCAAAGTCCTCCAGATTTGGGAAGGACTGACCTTCACTCTTACCTGCCTGCTGAGGTCCTCTGGGTGGGAGGAGAGCTTGTCAAGTCTTCTTCTGTACCTACTGATGTCCACCAGTTGGGAGAACGTTTGCTCATGCTCTCACCAGCTCATCAAGTTATTATGGGTAGGGGAGGGGTCCCTAATGCTCCCACCAGATGCTGAGGTCCTCCCAGTGTGAGGGATGTATGGTTAATGTTCCTTCCAGCTGCTCAGGTCTTCTAGGTGCAGGGGAGGGGTTTTTAACACTCCCAGGGCTATTAAGATCTTCCAGGTGGTGGGGAGAGGTCACTAACATTGCTGCTGGCTGCTGAGGTCCTCTGGGTTAGGGGGTGGGTTGCTTTCAATGGAATCTTTATGTCTCCTGGAATCTGCTTTATGAATTCTGCTTCTTTCTTATGCTGAGCTTCCATAATTTTCCTAAACTCATCTATTTTGTTGCCTGTACCTGCTCTAGCATCACTGAGCATGGTCTTTATTTTGGATACCATCTCTATAGTTTTCTGAGGGATTATTTCTGATTTCATTTTTTTCAAAGACTTATTCAATCATTTCATTACTACTACTTCAGGGAGGCCAGGTCAGAAGCTTTCAGATTGTTCCACCTCATTGCCCACTAGGCTTTCCTTTGGTGAACTGGATGTCTGAGATTGCATCTTGTTTAAGTGTCTCTTCATTTTCCTTTCATGTTTTTAGTTTAATTCCTGGTGTTATGCTTTTAAATTGCCTATGGTGTGTTGCTCTATTGCTAGTATTTATGACCCTTAGGTAATGAGTACTTCTCCAAGGTATCTTCCAAGTGTAGCTGGTTTTTGGGTTTTGAGTCTGTTAGAGGATTCCATCTCTTTAGTTTGTTGGAGTTGAGAAATTGCTACTTGTTTCATCCAGTCCCTAATTCTTTGGCATTTTACTGCAGTATTTTCTGTGACCCTTAGTCAATCTCAGTCATGGAATACTAGGAAGGACAGTTGTTTGGAACAATTATGTCACTTTTGGCTATAGTGATACCAATAGCATCAAGCACAGTCTAGAAAATGATAAACTGAGCTAACCATTAATTTGGCACTTTTAAACATATGAATTATATTTGTGGTATATAAGTAAATCTAAAATAAACCAGAAAATTATATGCAGTATACAAGTCCTTAATATGCTAATTTTGCCCTCAGGGGTTAAAACTTAAAATGGATGAAGGAGAAAATAAGAGAAATGGAAGAAAAGGAAGAAATTAGAAGTAAGGTTGGAGAACAGAGAGGGATCATGCTAACTTTGAGAAATTGGTGCAAAAGACTAGATGGAAACAGAGAAAGAAGAGATGGAAACAAAACAAAACAAAACAAAAATCAGGATAGAATCACCACCACAAAGAGGTTAGAAACTATGCTTGCACTTGTCTTCCCAAGATCAAACAATGGAGGAGGAAAAAAATAAAAACAAAAAGCAAAAAAACAAAACAAAAAAACCCCACCACCATCACAACAAAAAACAAATGAAAGAGAGAGGGAGAGAGAGAAAGAAAGAGAGAGATACTTCCAAGAATGTGCTTCTTCTGTCATTGGTAGACAACATGTGGAGACAGAGCCCTGATCTATGCCAGTCTATTTTAGCAAGCCAGTAGTAGCTTTTTGGCAGGATGATGGATTATCTCAATAAGCCTACATTTTTGATTGAAAGCAGAGTCATTTGGCCTTGCCCATCTGCACACCTTCTGCAGGTCTGAGCCTAGCTGAGAGCTGCTAGATGGAGCTGGTGACATCTCTGAATTCTGAGCTCAGCTGGCTCATCTCCAAAATTGCTCCCAGCCAATTTCTCTCACTTGTGGGGGCTGAGCCCTCAGGACTCACTGCCAGCTAGTGCAATCCTTCATGTCTGTTGCTTTCTTCCACTGCTGCATCTCTCTGTGGAGGCCTCTTGAGTCGCCAGTCATCGCCATGTGTCCACAGGTTCACATGCTCCTCTCATGCAGTGAGTTCCGTCTCAGGGAGGAGGCACCACTGGCTACCTCCTTCTTCTTCATTGAAGTTTGTCTTTTCACACTCTCTGTGGGCTCCAGTTTGTACTTCAGATCCTCCCTGTGTCAAGGGGACCCTTTCCCCACCTTGTTGTCTTCCTCACATTGCTATATTCCTACATGTGGATGGTGACTCTCTAAGAGTTTCTTTCTCTGCTGTTTCCTACTTTACCACCTTGGTGCTCCTCTCTCGGAAACGGCCCAAGTGCCCCTTGACTGGTGGATGTGTAAAGATGTGGTTTGTTTTTATACAATGGAGTACTACTGTGCTATAAAGAAGGAACATTTCTAGAAATGTTCTTGAAACATTTCTAGAAAAATGGACACACCTTAAGTCTATACTCTCAAGTGAAATAAATCAAACACGTGCAAATACCACATTGTTTCTCTGGTATGAGAAACCAGAGAAATGCATAATTATTGTATTGTAAAACAAGAAGAAAATATGCATAGGTATTGTAAAATAAGAAGAAAATGTTCAAATGGGAAGAGGATCAAGGGAGAAGGGAGGGGGAAAGGAAAGAAGGGAAAAGTAAAAAAATGAGAAAAGGAGGAAAACATAGAAACGAAGCTTTTGTAAATATGGAGGGGGATGGGGAAAAAAGAAAAAGCAAGCTATATCATGTACAGGTAGGAATTCTCTATACTGAATTAGCTTTTTATCAATATCTAAAATTTACAAATTAAATAAAGAAAAAAATGAAGTAGAGAAATGATCTAAGTCAGAGGCCAGTGTTTTTTCGAAGGAAACTTGAGAACACAAAGCCAGAGTGCACATACAATGGAGAGGCCAAAGGGGAGTTAGGAGACTTCTCTTTTAATCTTCTCTGGAATTTCAGCTTTCAGTAGAATAAAAAATTCCTCACTATTACCATTGAGATGAAAGAGATTTAGAGGAAACTCAAAGGTCCCTCTGTACAGGAGTTTCCAGGAGCCACAGCACTTCATAGCCAGGGGACACCCCACATGGGCAGGCTGCCCACGGCATGAGCATGTCAGGCTGAAGACTCTAAGAAGAAACTAGGAAAAGCTACTTTGCATGAGTACAATGGCAGCAGCAGTTGGATAGTATAAAGGGGATATAATTAAGGAGATTTTATTTATTTTTGTTTTGTTTTTAACAAACAGAAGCAAAATACTCTAAAGATTTGAATACAGGTAAGGTTAATTGCAGCAAAGTGATTTCTATTAATGTCAGTTTACACCCTTATTGTGACATAGAAGAAATAAAGATAGGTGGAGAGGAGTCAGGAAAATATAATTTTAAAACTGTACTTTTAACAAAATTGCAGCTTTAGGACACAATCAAAGTTACCCATGGTAGAAAATGCCTTCTATTTTTCCTCTTCTGGACAACTTATATCTAAATTTCTTAAGAATCTTAGAAAGACATAATAAGTCTATAAAATGGGCCTTTGACTTTCATTTGTAAATTAAGTGTGCTTTTCTTTCTATACTATAGATTTACAAATTCCACAGATTTCCACTCTCAAGAACACATAAATATCCTCAGCACCAGATTACAATGCATCTCACCCATTTTAGACTATGTACTTTATTTCCATTTAAATCTGCCCAGGCCTCTCACTGATAAGCATAAAATACTTCTCTGTGACAAAAATCTACTCCATGGGTGGGGGCAAGTTGAAATCTCTATTTCCTCTTTGAAGGGGACATCCTTGGGGTAAGTTGAGGTCTCTATTTCCTCTTTGAGGGGGACATCAATTGCAACTGAAATTTTCACATTGTTGTTAACTTCAGTGACAAGTGTATCTGCATATGGACTTGTTTTCTAAGTGGGAAGATGTAAGGAAGGTATTTCAGTAAAAAATAAATAAATAAATAAATAAATGGTGCGCTAGTTATTTCCATAATGGAATTCTTTGAAGATGCTGCCAGGTAGTGAGTAGATAGGCTAAAATTAATGATAATATACATTACAATTTCAAAGCTAGGGAAAATGTCAAGGAAAATAAAACATGTTCTCTGTCTCTCTGGATACCATGGTTGCTTATCAGGGACATGAATCATTCTTAACAGACAGAGAGTGATCGCTGAGCATAGGATAATGAAAATGAGAATTGGTGAGCTTTTGTTGCTTAGTGTCATTTTTGCTTTTCAGGAGGTGGGAAGCAGAAAGGGCAGACCACAAATAAAGCAAATGGAAAGGCAAAAAGGTATGTGTGGGGAGGTCATGATTCAGGCAAGAAAGGGGTATGACCTCCCATTTGCTATAAAGTGCTTTAGAAATGTTAATTTTAGTGTGAATAAAGGGTCTGAACTCATCTGAATTCTTGGTAATTATTTTATATGCAATTTGAGATGATGGATAAAAGAAAATCGAGTGTACATTTCCTTAACTTGGGACATGGCAGCAGATAATGAACACCAGTATAAATCTTCTTGCTGTGAACAGTTACCTTTCTATCTTCCCTGGATTTGAGCTGCACTTATAGGTCCATTTCCTCCTTTTTTCTATTTTAGAGCCCACATGGTAAGCATATGCTGGCTTTCAGTCCCAGCTGCCTGGGTCAGTTGTAGTTGTATTTACTATTTGTAGAGTTGGATGTTTCCAACTACATTATTCACCACTGGATGCCAGTAGAGGGCTGTGGTTTTAACTCAAAGGGTTGAATGTGATCATTTCTAGAAAACCAGTGGAATGGCATCAGAAACTGAAGAATAATTTAAACTTCCTGGAATTTGTAGGTCCCAGTAATGATCCCACATTATATGTAGCTGATCTGAAAATGTTTTTATTTTTAGTTCCCACAGGGAATGTTATTTCTATCTGAAAATTTAGAATAATGAGGCTCAAAAAACTTATTTATGTGTCAGATAATTATAGCAGGACTAAATTTTGATGCAAGGTCTTCTGATTTCTAGCTTTTGTTCTCCTTGGCTTGCAAACCTAACCCTAGGAATTAGGGCTTAAGCTTGAGAATTGACTGCATTTAACCTCTTTGTAAGGAAGAGGAAGGTATAAATGTACAAGGAAAAATATAGGAAGAGAAGTTTTCTTTGAGTTAGCTTCACATAAATGATCTTGATGTGCAGGTTCTAACTCTGATTTTACATCTCCAACTCTCAGATATTGCTTGGTAGGAGATCTTACTTTGAGAGGCAAGACTCTTGGATCCTGGGTTTGGGTACTGACAGAAAGGAGTGACCAGATCTACTTGTCTGCAATCCTTGAGACACACATTTTAGATGTGTGACTTGGAAAAGGAAGATCGGAGTCTGTGCCGTGTTATCTTCATGTGGTATTTCCTGGGTCAGACACTTGAGGGCGCGAAAGAACCTCTGATCCTGTGAGTTTTATTTCAGCACATCCTTGCTGGCTGGCCTCTGTGGTGATGAAGTTGAAGAGCAGAAGGGCCTGGAGACCACGACCTGTGTCAGAAAAAGCTAGACTTCCTGCAGGAACCACCACCGAGAGATAAGCAGAAAGAATCAGATCAAAGAGGTATCTTTTAGGATCCTTATCTCTCCCTACTGGACACAAGGGATGTTAAGATTTTCTTTTAAAATAACTTTAAGTATAAAAAGATACACATCTCTAGCCTTCACTGATTTTTATTAAAAATTATAACAATTTGTATTTGGGACAGTTATCCCTAGGACATACAAAATAATGTAATGATATTTGGAGTATAACCTGCTGGGATACAAATACTAAAACCGAAAGAACACCACCACCACCACAGCAGCAGCAGTGGCAGCAGCAAAAAAACCCACAAAAATTACCAAAAGCTGTGTGACTCTAAGAACTTTCCTTAACCTCTCTGAAGTTTTGTTTCTTCATCTGGCCCCTTCTGGCTAGGTTTGGTAAATAATATGGGCAGCAGAGCGAGAGTGGATAGCTGATTGGAGGAAATAAAGGTAGAAAAATTTATTTCCTCAACTTCTGGTTCACAGTTCTGGTTGTGGTTGTTTTCTCAGTGACTGTGTGTTTCCTGCCAGACTTTCAGTCTTCCATAACACCATTCCTTCCCCTTTCTTGTTCAGAAAGGCTGAACACTCTCTTTGTGGAGAGTGGCTGCCTTAACACACCTTGCTTGTCCCACTAACCCTGCCCGTTCCTCTGAAATGATTCTTTCACTGCTTTCTCTTTAAAGTCCTGCTGATCCTGCCTTCTTTTTTCTATCAGTACCTAAATGATAAAGCACTTAAAAACTTAGTGTTAGTCTTCTTAAATTTATGATGAGAATGGATTTATGTTGATTTTGCTTTTTATATATCCTGATGCCCTAATATCATTACATAATTTTGGTAGAATTTAACTTGAGCTCTTAATATTATATCATTGCATTAAAATTCAGTGGCCTGCTCAAAGCACAATGGTAGTTAAAAAACATGTGATTAGGCCTACTGTCTCCCAGTTATTTATTCTAGGTCACATGGTAAGAAGTATTTTCCTAAATATCCCTAGGAAATTACATGCTGTTCAAGATGTATTTTGTTTTGTACAAGGTTGCTTACTGAATACCTAGGACTCTGTGTGGGAGACAAATAGACTCTGTCTCCAAGAAGTATGCAGTCTAGGTAGGAAAATAGGACAAATGTGTGAAAAGTTCTTCCTGGTAGTGTCTTGAATTATAATAAATGAGACAGTTATAAAATCATCATTCATATATTTTTTATTAAGTGAATGATATATTGTTCAATATTTGTTGAACTCTTAAGATTACAAGGGTGAACAAAATCAAACACAGTTCTTGCTCTCTTGGAACTGATAGTCAAATAGCAAGACAGATGGTAGTTAGATGGTCATGTTAACAGTTGCATTTTGAGTAACTGAGGTAAATACTCTCCAAGAGGAGAAAGGATTACATAGAGTACATCACAAAGTGATGTGATCTAGGCTAAGAGGTACAGAATACTTTCTAGAGGAAGCAATCCTTGAGTTTGAAACTGAAGCAGGTGCAAAATCATCAAATTTGAATTTCTTAAGGATTACCTTATCTGCAGTACAGAGGAATATCAGAGGATGTTGGGAAAGGCAAACAGTTTTTGAAGCTATTTAATCCAGGGAATTCTTAACAATATCTGGAAGAGGTTTGCAGAAAGATGGAGAGTTGTGGACAGATTGGGGAATGTTCGAGTCAACAGAGTTGTTATGGGTAGGATATAGAGCTGGTAATGATAGAAAAGAAATATTGCAATGAGTACTAGTTTCCTGTCTTGCACAATTAGACAAGTAGTAGGAGCTTCACTGATACAGAAAGTGATGGAATCGAACCAGGTTGAAGTTGGATTATGAATTTTGGTCTTTGACGTGGCCTCTGAGGCACCTTTGTGAAATGCAAAGTGGAAATATATCAGTCATTTGGGTGGAGAACTGGAAATGAAAAGTTGAGACCACAACATGTTTACATGGCAATGAAGGCAGTGGTGTTAGGTAATATTTCTTGAGAAAGAAGTATATAGTGATAAAAGAAAAATCAAATAAGCTTTTGTCACTGAGAGGCCAGAGAAAGAAGGGTAAACCCAGTAAATCTGAGAAGGCTAGAAGGCCAGAAAGGTAAAAGGAGTCCAGAAGTATGTCATTCCGAGGTTCAAGGTGTTTGAGGAACTTTCTTGTTGTTGGGCCAATATACCCAATATCCACAATTTAAAGGAGGAGAAGGGCCGGGGATTTAGTTCAGTGGTGTAAGGGCTTGCCTGGCAAGCATGAAGTTGTGAGTTTGATCCTTGGTACAAAAAAAAGACTTATTTTGGCTCACAATTTCAGTCCACGATTAGGTAGAAACAGAGGAGCAGAGGGGAAGGATGGAGGAAAAGGTGCCAACCCAAGGCAGCCAGGAAGCAGAGAGAGAAAAGAAAAGCCAGAGGTAAGAATTCACCCATCTAGGTCATATTCCAAGTGACCTTCCTCCAACTAGGCCCTCTTCGTAACACGTTTAGCTAGTAACTCATCAATATATAAATCCACTGATGAGTATAGCACTCCCATAATCCAATTACCTTCTAAACATGAGACTTTAGGGGATCATTTTACATCTAAACCATAAAAAAGTGGGAGACAAACTTGGTGGATGAACTCTCCATTCCTAAAAAGTATTTCTGAGTTCTGCAAAATAAGCAAGAAACAATGGTGCCTATACTTGGCAATGATGGCAAATTTATTATTGTTTCCAACTCTGCCTTTTTCTGTTCCTGTGCTGCCTGCCATGTAAACTTGCAATTATGCCAGAGATGAGATAAATTTACCAACCCATTAATACTGAGCTTGCTCATATGACTTGCTTTGGCTAAGCATAGTGATTATAGTTAGTAATGTATAGTTCAAAACCACTGAAAGAGAAGACTTTAAAGATTCTCACCAAAGAAATGTTAAATATACTAGCTATGCTAATTAGTTTGATTTATGCATTCCATGATTTTTACACATATCATAACATCTCATTTTACCTTGTAACTAAATGCAATTTTTTTTCTATTTGAAAAATTATGAGTGAAAATGACAGGTTGATAATTCTGAGCCTAGATCATAATAGACATAATATGTTTCTGGTTAATTCTCTTGGACATCTGCCATTGCCATGACAAGAATATATGCTGAATACCATCAGATTCCTCTAAATGGGAGACATGTGGGATAGATCTGAACCAAGCAAAGGGCCTGAGTTAATCCCTGACAAGCTCAACTGAGGAAGATGAACCTTAGATGACCTGAAGCATACAGACAAAAAAATTGTAAACCATGAACTAAACCAGCATTGGTGGGAAATAGATTTATCATGGTCATTGATGAACTTATTGACAGTTGTTTTGGGGAAGTGACAGTGAGGAATCTTAATTTAGACAGTACTATGGAGTATGAGACTTGGAGAAGCTCAGTCTTTAGTCAGAAAGTGATCAGGCAGAGGCTTTTTGCTTGCTTTTGCTTTTAAGATGGAAAAGATTAGAGTGTGTCTACATGGTATGGGGGAAGAACCAATTGCGAGAGTGTTATTATTTAGGAGAACCATGAATAGTTGATGGCATATTAGTGTCTGAGATGGGAGAAGGGATGTGATTTAAAACACAGGTGGAGAAATTGACCTTGATGCAATGAGGAGGGTGAATATCAATTTGTTTTTAAAACCAGGGATCAAACTCATGACCTCGCACTTGCCAAGCAGGTGCTTATGCCACTGAGATGAATCCCTGACCTATCAATTTTAGTGTGCTGCAAGGGAATTGAGAAGGGTGGGAGATTTGAATAGGCTTATATATTTGATGAGGGAAATTTGAGGGCATTCCATTTAAAAGGTGTAATTCACCCCTTTTTTTGTGAAAGAGGGAGCAATATTGCTTGCTAAAATTGGGCTAGAAGCTGCTTTCCAAATGATCTGAATGATAAATAGTGAACATAGCTGTTTATATTTCCCTTCAGGTAAATGTCCTACAAAAGTTACAGTTTGTAATTTGGCATTAGGGAACTACAAGATCTGAATGTGAACAATTACAAAACATTGCTGAGGAAAATTAGAGAAGTCTTATAGAAAGAAAGAAACTGTTCAAGAACTGGAAGACTTGATATTATTAAAATGTCAGTTTCTTGCCCAAATTTACCTACAAATTCAACATAATTCCATTCAAAATTCTTTGGGTTGGGGCTACAAATTGATAAGGTGATTCTGAAATTCATAGGGATAAGCAAAGGACTTAGAATAACCAAAACATTTTTGAAAAAGTACTAAGTTTGAAGATTTCTGCTACAGAATTTGAAGGCTTACATTAAACTAAATTAATCAATAACATGTGGTATTGAGATGAGGATAGACAGAGGAATTGATGAAGGACAATAGACCAGAGAGACTAATACATATATGGTCAATTTCTCTTTGACAACTTTAGCAATGTAACTTAATGGAAAAGGGGTTTTATATAAAGTAGATATCTAATGTAATATATCAATTTCAAATATATACATGAGAATTGCTCAATATCATTAGCCATTAGAGAGAAGTAAATTAAGACTACAAGAGATTTCATGCCTATGATAAATGTCTAAAATTTAAAAGATAATAATAGCAAGTTCTGGAGAAGATGTGAATAATCCAGACTTCTCAGGTTGCTGATGAGGATGCAAAATGGGGTATCAGCTTTGGAAAAACAGTTTAACAGCTTCTTCTAAAGTTAAATACACCATTTGACTCAGCAACTTTACTTCTAAGCACTTACCAAAGAATGCTTTCCCAAAGAAAAACAAAACCATATGTTTGCACAAAGACTGATACATAAATGCTGACAACAGTTTTATTCATAATAGCCCCAAACCAGAAACAGGTTTAAATCTATCTACTGGTGAATCAATAAACCAGTTGTTGTTTATCCTTACAAAATGATAATGGTAACAACAAGGAATAAACCAGTGATACAATTAACAATATGATGAATCTCAAAATCATCATACAAAGCAAAAGTGACCCAAAACAGGCAGTACATTGTATGGTTGCTTTTATATGTGTTGTGTAGTGGAGAAGGCAAGACAATAGGAACAGAACAGCATCTGGGCTGTCCTAACCAACTCATGGAACTGAAACCTTAAAGTATGAATTCTTCTGTATGTAAGCTACAGCTTAATTAATCTGATATAAAGGAAGCATATCTAGATCACTGTGAAGGCTGAACAATGTTTTCAAGCTTCATTATGAGTAGCAGACATTTTTATCCCAGTGGAAATTCTGAGGAATTTATGAGCTCTCTGCTAAGAACCAGAGAAAAACTTACATTCAGTTGATTAAAAAATTATATCACAGTTTGCTAAATGCATATTGGTGAGTGCATATCTGAGTTTCTGATTTAGTAGGTCTGGGAGAGGGGGGAGAAGAGATATTTTTACAAGGGCATGGGGATGGTGGGTGGTGATCTTCAGAGCACACATGGAGAAGTCTACGCTTATGGGTGACAAATGGGATGATTTTTCTTTAAGTGTCACCTTTATGACTTCAAGAGCCTCTTCTTCCTTCTGAGTTCCACTGAGTTTCTTTTGTAAACCAGCACATTAATTTTGCTCCAAATACCACTAGACTTTACAGGAGAGCAAGAAAACCCTGGGGTATGCACCAACCCTTCCAGGAAAATGGTACATCTCAGCGGAAGGCAGCTCGTTGAAAGGAAGGGGATGGAATGTGGTAGTTAAGAGAGGGGCACCTGGACAGTGGGACAAGCCACTTCACAGTGAGACCAAGGCCATGCCCTTCCACTGGAACAGCCTCTGCTGCTGGAATGGGTTCAGGTGGTGCCATCAAGGCTCAGCACTGCTGGCTTCAGGTGTCCTGCCTCAACTGGCAGGAAACACTTGTGCAGCTTGGTCACTGGCACCCTTGTTCATGTTCTCAGAGTCAGCCATTTTGTTTTGGTCAGCATTATCTTGTATTTTCCCTTCAACTCTATTTACTTTGAGTTTTAATTACCATGTGTATGTATGTGTGTAGTTATAATTACCTAAATTCTGCCTTAGACTACAATTTTTCCTTCTAGATCTTTCCTCAGACCCTCTACTAATTGGTTCAACAAGCTTTTCTCATCTAACTGTGACTTAAACTGTTCATTCCAAATCAGGCTGGCTACCCCTCAATCCACTGTGACTTTTGAGAAATGAGTGTTTGTATGATAACAAAAACAGTTTTGACACCCTCACTGGCCTTGTCTTGTTTCCTTTTGCACATCTGTCCTGTCTCACTGCCTCACAGCTGCCTGGATTCCTCTAGGATTGGACCACACGCGCTGGATGCCTTGATCCAGGGAAGCCTGTAGCTGCTGAAACTTCCCTAATTCCCTTGGCTCCTTCTTTTCAATCAATACATAAACACTGTAATATTTATTGGGCCCATGTGATACTTTAATACGTGAGTATGGTGTGTAATGCTCAGATCAGAGCAAGCATATTTCCTGGGAATAGTTGTCATTTCTTTGTGCTGAAAACATTCAAACTCCTCTCTTCTAGTTAAAAAACACTATATATATATATATATATATATATATATATATATATATATATATAAAATGGTTATTACCTATGGTTACTCTACTGTGCAATATTCCCTGGCTTTGATGGGCCCTGAAAAGCTCAGAGATATAACTAGGGAAAAGAAAACTGCATGCAATCTAGTGTCATGATTCAGAGCATCCACTTAGGGGTCACATGGCCCTGGTTTGAATTCTGGTTTGTCTCTTACTAGTTATGTGAATTGGGGAAGTAAATGTCTATTTGCTCAGTTTCTCCTGACAGTCTCCCTCCTCAGAATCAGTACAGCGTAGTGGGTAGCGGCATGGTTTTGGTGCTCTCCACCCTGCCTAGCCTCCAAGTTGTGCTTGTCATGTAGGAGCTGTAAGGTCTTAGGCCAATGCCCTTGCCAAACTGGGTCCTAACTTCTCCAACCAGAAAGTGGGGGGTGCCCATAGCGGCTGCCTCAAGGGAAATGGCCATATTTATTTTTTGAGGCTCCTGAGTATGTATCTAGCTACATTCTCTAAGAAGACCAAAATCAAAGCATAGAAATTATTTCTGATCTCTAAACACTGAAGTCTGAAAAACACTAGGTTGCTGAATTTTTATGATACTTTATAACCCCATTGTGTGTATCTGTAATAAAAATGTAGACAACACAAAATATAGTATTTATAACTACTTTTTATTCCCTCCCAAGACATTTATTTAATAAAAAATCAACCATAGAGAGAGAAATGAAGGAGGGAGCCAGGGAGAGTTTAGAATATGGGGGTGCTAGGAACAGTACCCTAAGATAGCTGGGGACAGATGGGAAGAAGCAACAGTTAGGGAAACTCAATGCAGTGATGGGAGTGAAGGAGGAAGTTTAAGTGTCTTCTGCTGCTGCTTGTCAAATTCAGTGCAAAAGTCTGTCAAACAAAACACCAGAGACTTGAAGAATCAATGTAAGGAGACAGTGAGAATGGCTTTGAGTAAGAGTTTTGAGTCTGGAGGAAATCTTGATTAGCATGTCAGGGGAAAGAGGCTCCTATAGCCAAGCATTTCCCGTGGAGTAACTCCTCCCACCTCCAGTACAATTTTAGGTCTGTGACGTACAAAGAAAAGTCAGCATGTTCAAACCTCACTTTACATTAGAAAGAGCCACAGAATATCTTAAATAAATGTTTTATAAGGAATGAATTGCTCACAGTGAAGTAACATGTCTGCTCAAGTTTATTAACCAGCAATAGATGAATAGGAAACATTAAGGAGTTTGATGCCAAGGATTGGTATTTTGTCTATACAAAAGATGTGAATAAAAAAGTCCATCAAGACAAATATGTAAAAGAATACAGCTGAACATTACCTTTCAAATGCTTTTCCTACACATTCCAGAATCTTAAGTCTGAGAATCTTTCAATGTTATTTGTTTTAATCTGAGGCATACATTTTATAAAGAAACTCTCTTTAAAAGTAGGAGGATTCACCCTATTGCCCTCAAAATTGCTTTTCATATCTGCTATGTGGAACCTTCTGGGCCTTGTCACATTGACACTCCATTTGTTTCTCACATAGTGTTTCAAGTTTCTAAGGAAATTTACTTTTCTTAGACTGGAAAATGATTGAAAATATACTACATAATGTTTTTCTTAATTCAAGCTACATATTAATATTTGATGTTGAAATTCCCACTCTCTTATCTTTTAGGACAGTTTAGCATTAAATAACAGGTATATTATTAACAAGTTCTATGTGATTTATAGCTAAACTCTCATCAAAAATCTTTCCTTTCTCAAGAATAAGAATGGGAATTCCAAGTGTCTGGGGGTCTGCATGGGAGGGAGCTTGATTTTGCTCCATCAGATTGTGCAAAGTTATTTTTACAGAGAGCCTCATGCTTATTTATATAAGGAAGTTATTTTTCTTGGGAAAAATTCAACCAAGAAGGAGACTAAAATCCAGAGTAGGGATAAGGGCAAAACAGGTGTTCTTAGGGAGCATATTGGTATCAGGGGACCCTCTTGATCACCGGAGTCGCTGCAGTTGAACGGAAATTTCTGCTGTAAAAAAAACACAAAACAAAAAGCCCATATTTAGAGAAACACCAAGAAGAAACTATAGTTCTTCCCCAGGAAAAGTGAGTAAAGAACAAGTTTCCAGTTTAGTTTACTGAATTGCTGGAATGGGTCTCCCTTACTCTGTGTGAACAATAAGAGGAGGAAAAGCACCCATTTGTCTTAGAACCTATATATTTAAAATGTTCTGCACTTTGGCTGCCTAGGAAAGGCAAATCCTTCATTATGAATAAGCATCCGAAAGCCCTGGGTATGCCTGACTTACCTCTGTATAAATCTAACAAGTTGTTTCACCCATCTGGCTGTAGGATTCAAGCATATCAATGATTTATTCTTCAACTGGATTCTAGGGAAAAATAAACAAAGTTAAAAATGAAAGAGTAATACATCATAATCAATCTTGCACTTTTAAATAATGGAAACAGTTGTAATGAAAAAGTCTTAGATGAAGTGAAATTAGAGCTGGGCAGTTTTGGATCTGCAACAAGTGATTTGTGACGTGAGACCTGAGTATTAGAAAACCAGACGCCTGATAGGCGGGAGTTGGTGGATGAATCCAAAGTTGACAGAATTTCACATGTCAGGGATTAGTGTTTTGTTGATAACCTTTATTACTTGAAATAGTACCAAAGAGCTGATCCTGAGGTTAGCTCACTTCTGAAGTTATATCACAATACAGTATCTTTAAAATATGCTCGTTCACTGGGTGTGATGACCTGTAGCATCTTGTAGTTCTAGCATTCTGGGAGGCTGAGGCAGCAGGATCACAAGTTCAAGCTCAACCTGGACAACTTAGTGATTTAGCAAGACCCGAAAAAGAAAAGAACAGGAAAAAAAAGAAAGAGTAGAATGAAGAAAGGAAAGAAGATAGGGAAGGAGGGTACAAGAGAGGGAGTGAGAGAGGGAAGGACTGAGGGTGTAGTTCAGTGCAAAGGCCTGGGGTTCAATCCACAGCATGGCAAAATGAGTGAATGAATGAATGAATAAACAAAATAGGTGAAGATCTATTACTAAAGATCTTTTACCTGAAAAAAATCAATAAAATTTACGATGGGAGAGGTTGTAGAGCTTGGATGCTCCAAGTGACACTTTGTTGCACCAGCAGTTAGCAAGACTTTCCCTGTTCTAAGAAATTAGGCTGTGTCTTAGAAGTAGTTCAAGTTACAAAATCAAAGCAACTAGTAACCTCTTACTGTTATTTTTTTTTGAAATTCTGTATTATTTCTACTCTTTTTTCTTTTTTGCTTTTTTTTCTCTAAAAAAAAGAAAAGAAAAGAAATCAGGCTGTAACAAAAGCAGCAATGATCACTATTGGCCCATGTTTAGCAAAGATCGTATTTTACAGCATGCCACACACTGTGTCCCGCAGGTTACTGTGGACCATCTGCATTCATCTCATGAATATCCTGTGCCAGAGAAACTGTTATTTCTTCACTGTCTAATGAGGATCTTCAAGCTTAGCAAGTTCAAAGAACTCATCCAAGATTACACAGCAAGTGCTTGACAGAGGAAGATTCAAATGAAGGTATTATATTTCCAGAACTCACACCTTCACTGCTTCCTACAAGCCTGACTGGAATCATTACCAAGGGCCAGACATGGTGCTAAGGTCCCTACCTGCGGTGAAAAAGTGGCCAAAAATGGGGAGGCTCTACCCTTTACTGGTGTGACTTCAAAACATGATTTCTTTGCATATCATTTATTTTGTCTATAAATCAGCAAACAAGAAGGCTCCATCCATTGAACTTTGAAACTCCATTTTTTAAATTTTAAAAACATAAAAGAGGATAAAAATTATGCAGAATTTCAAAAAAATACTAGGAAATTAAGAGTAGTTAATATATTGTGTATTATTATCTTGAAAGTGGTCGTACAGATTACAAGATTGGGGCATAAAAAATGATCAATGAGACAATGAAAACACAAACTGTTCTTTTTGATGAACTAACAGATTAGTGGTATAGTTATCTATCTTGTATGTTTATGTACACACACATATATATACATATATACATATAATCTTTTCTCTTCTTTCTGTTCTCCTTTCTCCTATCCTAGTTATGTACGATGTTTACAGCAGCTTAGTTTGTAATAGATAAATCTTGGAAACAACCCAAATGCCCATCAACTGCAAAATGGTTAAAAAAGATGTGGTATTTTTATTACTCAGTGTTACTCAGCTATAAAAAGGATAAACTTAAGGCTTTTATAGGTAAATGGAGGCAACTTGAGACTATATTTCACTAAGTGAAATAAATCAGACTTGTACTTATAAATATCATATATTCTCCTTAGTATAATAAAACTGGAAGAGTGAATAGGATCCAAGATGTACAATAGATATTGTGAAAATAAAAAGAGAAACAAAGTACTCAAAGGGAAACTCCATCTTTTGGGTGAAACAGAATTTAGAAGTCATAGATCAGGTGTGTTCTCAGAACCATCTTTTGATTCCATTCTGAATTCATGATGGAAAAACAGATTTTGAACCACCTGGTACAGATTGGTCTGAGTTTATAATAAAAAATCACAGCTTTGGTTTCTATATCTGGCTGAAATTCAGAAATGCAGAATTTGACAAGAAGGTATAGTCATAATTTTTCTCATTTCAAAAGGATGACCTTAGAGCAGAGAACATTAGGGAGTATTACTTCCCTTCATTGAGAGGTGAGAAACTCGAGTCATGACAAGGGAAATGGAATCAGAAGAAGCCCAGATGTGCTGTGCAGCCAGGAGAAATGCTTCCACATGCCAGACTTTCCATTTTTGAGGGAAACAATCATCCTTTAGTCAGAATTTTCATTGTTGAAACATGGGTGAAACCATAATGCCTTTTTAATGAAAAATTCCACATACATTTTTGTTTTCCTTTATCTCTGTTTTACAAGTTAGATGCAAATCACTGATATCAGATAGAACAAACAAAAAGCTGGTTACAAACATTCCAAAAAACTAAAGAAGTGCATGGGGGTGGGGGTGTTGTCTAGGGGTGAGGTGCTTGCCTGGCATGCACAAGGCTCTGGGTTTCATCTCCAGCATCCCTTGCTCCAACAAAACAAAAGATGTTCATGGAAGAGCAACTAATAAAAGCAACATCAGAGATGCCCTGAGAAGGAGGTTATGTGGGCTGCACATTTCAAGATGTGAAAAGAGGCATGGGAATGAGGTGAACGTGGGTGAACTGGCTCCATTCCTTCCCTGTGGTGGCCCCAGGTAGTGGGTTAGCCTCCCTCAGTCTCTGTTTCTTTTTATGTTTTTTTTTTTTTTTGACAGGGTCTTGCTATGTAGCCCAGGCTGGACTCAAATTCATAGCAATCCTCCTGCCTCTGCTTCCAGAGTTCTGGGCTAACACACAGGCTTGTGCCACCACACCCAGCTCTGTCTGTTTTTGCATCTGTAAAGGATGCAAACAGTAGGTACACCTTGAAGGAGCAGGGGAAAAAGAAAAATGAAGGAGCAAGCCAGTGTAAAGAACTTAATCCATGGTTGCTGCAAAATAAATCCTTAAATATCACCGATGCTCATTACTTGTTTCAGACATTTAGCAACATTTGAGTAAATCTCTGAGATTATTATCAGCTATTATGGCAGCATTTGATCTGACTTTCACTGGAAGAAAGGAATTTTATTTATTTATTTATTTTCTTGCAACTCACATGATTTCTGTCTTTGGACAACCGTTCCCAGGGGCTAGAATTTGAACTCGATCTATGAGGGATATGCGGGTGATATATGAGGCTTCTTGCATACATCTACACTTCAAGTTAGTGTTATAGGCCTCCAGAATACCTGTAAACATGAAATTGGTTATTTTAATCCCTTTGGCATAGAATTTATAATTATGAAGCAAACTTTCATACACTGCATTTGAAGATTTGAAAATTTCCCACTGGCTGGGATAGCCACTGGCACCCCTATAATCTCAGCAATCTGGAAGCAGGACCAGCCTGGGCAGCCTAAAGACTTAGCAGAACCCTGTTTCAAAATAAAAAGTAAAAAGAGCTGGGGATGTGGCTCAGTGAGAAGACCTTGTGTTCAGTTCCCACTACCCAATAAATTAAGATGTAATAAAAAATAAGACAAGCTGGTATATTCACCCATATATGCCTTTAGTTTGTATATTTCCATTTGTCTTGGCATGGATATTTTTAAACATATTCTACCAAAACCTCAAAATAAAATTAATTTTTAAGAAGCATAATGCTTACTGAAATTTGTGATCACTTTATATTGCTATTTAGGTTACATCACATAAATTGAGAACTGCTACTTTAGGGAGACACAACTCAGCTATGGTAACACAATATAAAATCAGCCAATCTTTAATGCCAACACATGAAACCAGAGGCCACGGTCTGGTTAACAATATCTACAGAACAACGTCTGGAATAGAGTTCTCTCTTGTATCTCCCCTACCCCACTCTTTGTTAGACAAAATTCTACAAAAGATGCTCTTTTTTTCTGGTATTTGTTTAATATGTTCATTCTCTATCCCAGTTGCAAATTATTACCAGAATAAAAACAATTATAAAAATTTGAGACTATTTTCATTCAACAATTAAAGCTGTTAGTAGTAGATATTTTTTCTGAATGATTCACCTTATGTATTTCAATGGAATGTATGTTTCTTTCTTAAAAACACATTTATCAAACCCTATTTATCCATAGTGTCTACCACTCTGCTTGACAGGCATTTATAAATAAAAAGACCCAATTTTCAGGCTTTCACAGTTTAGTGGGGAGAACAAATGAACAAAAACTAAAATGCCACTGAAGGTGGTATTATACCCCATCTCTGCACTGCATCCTTACTAGTAATAAACTTTTCAGGAGCAGTAGGAAAGCTTCATGCAATATGACAGAAATGAGAGTTTCTAGAGAGGGAAAATAACATGGGAAGCAAAATAAAAATGGGGAGGAGAGTACTGCATTTTAAGAATAAAAATTTATCTTCTACACCTGGATGATTTTTTTTTCTGTGCCTGTATCCTTTCCTTCAGCCATATAAACATTTCCACAACTAGGTATTTATCTAGTCTCACATAGACTGCAGCCCCATTTAAATTTTGAAATCTGCCTTTTGCAGAATGTGTGTCCTTTGTCCCTGGTGCACTTACAAGGATTGATGAATGCCCCATGCAGAGACTAGTTAATGTCAATAATTTTAGCCACTGTAAGAGGTCAGTGTGTGGTGAGAAACAGAGTAATGAGATATAATGGGAACACTTATAGCAGGGAATGGTTTGAAAATGGACAGGAATACACAAACCAAATATAAGCCACATAAACATGGGACTTCCAGAATCTCTTCCTTCCTTAGATAAAAATCTTAACATAAAAGTTTCAGTTTCTATTCCAGCCCCCTTTAAGTACCTTATGTTTAGAAATCTAAAAGCAACTTCCCTCCACCTTTCTCAGACTTCTCCAATTTTTAATTGAACATTTTTTTTTTTACAAAAAGGACATGGTTGAAGAGTATTTTTGTTGACAGGAGAGCTCAGAATGAGTGAAAGTTCTCACCTTGCCCTGGAGAGAGGCTGCTGATCAGCACGGAGAGCAGCAGAGCCGCAGCACTGAGCCTCATGCTGCCTGGTGGTGGGTGCACTCTTCCCAGGGTCCGAGCTGTGGCTTTGTAGCATCGAGGACTCCTATTTATTTATACCTTCCTAGGCCCTCCCCCTGCCTTCTTTCCAATAGTACAGCTGCAGCATCAGCTCTAAAAGCCCCCAAATATTGCTGAGCTTGCTTTTCAGGAAAGAAAAAAATTTCTCTTGCAAATTTTATGAATTTAATTGAGAACACTATTAGTATAATAAAATATTTCCTGAAAATGTAGACTAAAAATGTCAGGGATGCTGCAGAGATTTGAGGGTGAAAAGAGAGGGCAGAGGTCACAGTATGGAGACTCAGCGCCTTTCTTATTGTAACTGTGGAAAGCTGTGGCTTTGATTGCTTCTCTCAGTGAATGGCCAGGCAAGTTTCTCAATGGTATTTGAAATAATAAGGTTCTTGGTTTTATGGATTCTGTTGATCATGTCCTTGTATAGCCAGCAGCTGCGAGGCAGGTGCTCAGTGCTTAGTTGCACACCTCATGATTGCCTTCTCTTACAAAGGTCCTTATGCTGATGAGCTGCAGTTTTCTCTACCCTCTCTTTTTTACTATCTGAGATATATGATGATTTATGTAATTTCATCATCACAGAAATCCTGAAAGTAGCCATGTATATCCTTTCACTGGTGTGCCTGTGTCATGATGAAGGGAGGGAAGAGACAGAGGCTTTGGGGAAAGAGCATCTTTCTGGCTGTAGTGTGCACATTACTGAGCTGGAGAACATGTGCCCGTGGACTCACAAGAACTCTGTCAGAGGGTGCACCCATGTTAGACTGTTTAAGCTATGCATGTGTGAAGTTTAGCTTGATCTCACCAAATAGTACAGGAGTTAACTAGCCCACAACCTTGCCTCATTTGCTAGGAGTTCTTTGATTAAAAAATATATGAACAATGGTCAATCTGGTCTCCAGTGTCATCAAACTGTCTTGGCAATAGACAGGTGTGGACGTATCGCACCAGACCCACTGGAATACTGAAAAGTCAGAAGTTTAGTCTTCCAATGTAGCTTTCTCAACAATTCGATTGTGCTGGTTAGCTGGCTTTGCTGATGTCTAGTGACCAAAGTGCTCCAGCAAATGTGGGATGTGTCATGTCACACAAGCTGCGCACACCAAGCACCTCTTCAGGTGGCCTAATGACCGTGTGATGGGGAACTTCATCTGGATGCAGGCAGTTTGGCAGTTCCAGCTGTTAGAAGGTTCTTCCATATATGTGAAAGCTGTTTCTCTAGTAGAAACAGTTTACTAGAGCTGTTTCTCTAGTAAACATTTTGTCTTAATATGACTCTATCACCACAGAACAATTCTAATGTTCTCCCTTATTATGGTGGTCCAAATTAAAAAAAATTTTTTTGTGTGTGGTATTGGGGATTAAACCCAGGGTCTTTACACTGAACTACATCTGAAACTCTTTTTATTTTTTATTTTGATACAGGGTCTTGCTAAATTGAAGCAGGAGGATCAAAAGTTCAAACCCAGCCTGGAGCAGCCTCTCAGAGGGCTGAGCTTATAGGCATGCACCACTACACCTGGCTTACTCCAAATATTTGAAATCACAGTGCATTGTTGGGTTCACTGCAAAACAGATGAGGGTGGACTCTGGGGTAAAAGAAGTTTTCTTAGAGTAACTCCTACATGGTAAAGAGGGGAGGAGGCAGAATTTGGTAGTGCAAGTCTCAGATTGCAATGCTGCTCTAACAAGACTATTGTGACTCACCAGGGAGCTCCAGAGAAAAGACCATTCCTCATAGCCCAAAGTGGCAGAGGCACCCAGCAGTGTCCTACTTCTCCTGCCATGCTCTGTCATGTGGCTAGACTTTCTCAAAAATAGCAGTGGCCTTTGATGAAAAGCAGAAACAGATCATGAAGGGATGGGATGTTAATTACCTGCACTGCTTGCTTCTTCTTCTTTTTTTCTTATTTTAAAGAGGATAAAACCAAGGAAAATAGAAGAGAATAAAACTAAACCAGTATAAGTGATACAAGACTTCCAAGCCTTAGGAAATCAATGATAGTTACCATAATGCCTTTTGTTGTCTTCAAAATAGTACAGATATCTTTGTACACAGTAAAAATTGAACAGAACAAAATAGAACAGAAACAATAAAAACAAAAACAAAATGAATGCAATAAAGGACTTCAAAATAGCCAATAATAAATCCAAAATGGCTACCATAATATGTCTTACTATCTTTTAAATAGCTGCTCACGCCATCAGACTTAACATAAACCAAACAAAAAAAGAATAAAACTCAGCCCTAGAAAACAATGAAAATGACATGGTTTCCAGGCAGAGATCACCTCCTTGTGAGGCCTGGTTCTCTTCCTCCACAGTCCGCAAATGGCACTGACTCATAGAGAGAGGCCTGGGTGTGGCTGTCCCCACTCCAGCAGCAGCCTGCGCATGGCGCTGGTTTCCGGGCGGGGATTACCTCCTTAGCAAGTGATTTCTTTTTTTAAGTTTTTTGGTACCAGAGACCGAACTCACAAACCTCATGCCTGGGTACTTATGCCACTGAGCCAAGTCCCCATCCCAGCCAGTGATTTCTTTAAGGGGGATTTGAACAGTGACCTTCTCTGGCTGTCACATAGGGTAATAAACAAAGGTTAATAGTCCAAAGTATGGCATGACCTGGTCAAAGACTTTGTATATGTCACTTAATTTCTCTAGGCCTTATTCCTATCAGTTTTCACATGGAGATACTACTTATTTCGGAGGATATGGAGAATGAAATCACCCAGTTTAAGTGTGTGTGGCAGAGTTCTTGGTCTTTCTTTCTACCCACCAACCCACTTATTTATCAGTACATCCACCCACTCACTCACCCAACCATAGGTTTTACTGACTTCTACTCCAAAGTTCTAAGGTACATATTTCAAAAGTAATTACTCTAATTTCTTTAAGTCTATAACACACTTTGATGCTCTCTCTCCATCTTGGTTTGTCTTTCCCAAATCAACTGATCTTTTTTTTGTTATTTCTTGTAATCTGGCTAGCCATCCTTTTACTTCACCATCACCCTCTGACTCAGTCGCACTCCCTCCTCCAACACTACACTACTCCAAGTAGGGCTTTGCTGGTACAAGGTAGCGGAAGCTCATTATCTTGCTCAATCTAGCATTATTCTTCTACTAATGCTTTCCTGGACTGAGTAACATTGTTTTGGTTACATGTATTGAGTTGATAGTCAATAAAATATTTGTTTCTTTTGAAAATAGTTTCAGACTTTTGTGTAATTTGATCTTGGGATTCAGTATAGATGTTTTTATATTTGCCTTTGTTATGAGTATCATTAATTGTTTGTCAGATTAAAAATGAGTGATGTGAACAGTAATTATACATGCATAGGGGTATAGATAGCTACAAAAAAATCCTGAATAAATCTACAAAATCCCTAAATTGACCTTTATTAAAATAGGGATAAGAAGTCAAAGAGCTAATTCTAAAGCAATATTAGCAGCTAATTTTAGTTCCTTTAATGTTCAGAGTTCTATATTTAGCTTATACAGACCAAAGAAACCTTATATCTTCTTGTTCCAAGATGCGGCTGGTGGTTTGTCTGATAGATGATTCTAGAAGTTTCAAGCCAGAGATTCCATAATATCATGTAGACCTTCAAAAACTTAAAGCCAAGAAGAAACAATAAAAGCAGCAGCATAGACTTCATACAGCACAGGGGCAAAGTGTCTGTGATGCTGTTTCTGCGTGGTGCATATTGCATACTCGAGTGATTATCAGGTATGTGCTACAGCAAAAGTCCTTTCAGAACGAGATACACAGAGGCCTTAATGAAAGTGATCAGGATAAACCTGTTCCCCAGATCAGTGACAAGAAGAAAGACATTCTCTCCAGATACCAAAAAAGGAAATGTCACTAAAATAATGAAGTGGCAAAACTAGTCCACCTATCTGCCAGAGTAGGGAGTCAACAGACATTGAGCTTTAAAGGAATAAAATCCTGATGTTTTTATTAGAAAATGCTCCTTGTGTGGAGAAGGCACATGGGCACAGCACATCTTTCACTCCTTTCTTCATCCCCTTCCTCCGTCTTGATACCCTTGTCATTTGAGAGAGATCACCCTACTTCCCATTACCTTTTATTTTACTCTTAATTTAGAGTTCAGGTTTCTCATCTAAGAGAAACCATGTGATATTTAAGCTTGTGTGTCATTTATTTTACTTAAACTTATGGTTTCAGGATGCATCTATTTTTCCACAGATGACTCAACTTTATCTGTATGGCAGAGTAATATTCCATTGTGTGTAAATATATGTTTATAGCAACACAATTCCTAATAGCTAAATTTTATGGGGAAAAAGAAAAGACTGAAGGGAAGAAAAAGGAATATACCCAAACGTGCTATACACACACACAAGACAGCTAAGATAATTGTACTACTGATTCTTTAGTTAATGGTAAGAAACTGACTGCTGATATTGTTTGATTTGTTTTGCATGCCTGTATCTTGAAATCTTAGCAACTATTTTGAAGATAACAATAAGCAATATACTGATTATTGCTAATTTCCTATTAGCTTGTTTTGAAATCCTACACTGTTTTTTTATTGTTTTGATTGGTTTTTTAAATCACTTTTTAAAAAATAGCTAAATTTTAGAAGCACCCTATATTTCTATCAACAGATGAAAGGATAAAACCAAGGTATTTTAAAAATGGTTTGTAATATGAAACAAACATCACTGTGACAAAATTAAGAACATTTTTTTTCATGCCACTCAACTAGAAAGCAGCGATTGACTCTATCCTGTGAGCACAAGTTGTACCATGGATGGGTGACTCCTACAGCATCCATGTACCTTTCTGCGCGACAGCAAAACATTATGAGCTGTGGGTGCCAGCTCAGGCCTGCAGTCAGACTGTCCAGGTTTGCAGACCCGTTCCAGCGCTTCCTTGATGTGGCAATTTCCCTATGCCATTGTTGGCTTAGGACAATACACAGAGCATTACTTACAGGGTAGTGATTCCCCCAGAGACTGCTAGGTGGCAGCATTACTTACAAAAAGGGCTTGCAGGGAGAAGTTGTGTTGGCAGGGAGTGTCGCAAGTTACTGCCATCCTCAGATCACCTTTTTATTTGGTTGATTGCTTGTAAAAAATATTGTGAGGTTTGAGATTTTTTTGATTAGGTTGAAATGCTCACGAAGAAGGAGAGAAAACTCCCTAAAAATCTGAAATAATCCAACAAATTTGGGTTCACTCCAACTTCTTGGCTGCTAGGCTGCAAAATCAGATTGCACATTGGTCTCTGGCGTCGACCACACTGAGCCTCAGCAGCAGCTGTCTGGACTTTGTATGATTAGAAAGCTTTGAGGACAGCAAAGCCTGGAATATCCCGATGACCAAGTGATGCCAAGCAATTGTGCATGGATTTCTAAAGCACAGTGCAGTGGGTAGGGACAAAATAGTCAACTTGCTTCTGCTGTCTGGACTCCAAAATGGACACACTGTGCTGTCATCTGCATTTTCACTTAGTATATGTTTATATTACAGCTATATTATAATATTTATGTTATAAACACAAAGGGTGTCCTGGATGTTGGAAATAAAAGTCAGTGGTTTAAGCTGGGAGTTGTGGAGCATGTCTACATTTTTAGCTACTTGGAGGCAGAAGTAGGAAGTCTATATGTTAGAGATCAGTTGAGGCAACATGGTGAAATGCTGTCACAAAATGAAACAAAACAAAACAACCTCCAAACAATGGGCTGAAGATGCACCTCAGTGGAAAGACCCTGGGTTCAATGTCCAGTATGACACATATACACAAAAATCAGTGATTTCAATTTCCAGCAAGAGTGCCCCTCTTATGTGGAAAGTTTTTGGAATTTCACTCTGTTCCTTTACTATCAACTAGTCTTCTGGGTTTCATATTCCCCAAATGTCTCAGGTGATGTTTTCTGCCCATTTGTTGGATAGTTTTTTTTCTTCCTTTATTCAGCCATTCAACTTAAATTTATTTGAACAAGGTGTGGTCAAAATATATGTTGAATGTTTAAATTCTTAAAAATGTATTAGAGTAAAAGACACATTGCCATCTATCCTCAAATAATCCCACTTTAAACACGTTCATCCCATCATTTGTGCCACTTTCTGAAGCAGTTATGGAGTACTTTTTCTTGAGTGACTTTACAAGGTACACTTGCATACAGTGAATGCTGCTGCTGACAGAAAACTTTACAGTACAAGCTGTACATGGTGGCTTACTCCTGTAATCTCAGCTCTCCAGAGGCTGAGGCAGGAAGACTGCCTTGAGTTCAAGACCAGCGTTGGTACAAAGTGAATTCAAGATCAGCCTGAAATGTATCTTGAGAACCTGTCTCCTTCAACAATAAACAAACAAAAACATCACAGTGTGTGAGAACACATTCCACCTTATTCACTGGACCTGTCACCATGTGACTTATGGTTTCTCTCCAAAGTCAAAATGACCATGAAAGTTAAACATTTTCAATTGATTCAGGACACTGAGTGACAACTCATGAAGGAGGACTTCCACAACTGCTTCAGACAGTTGCAAGAATGATGGCATAAGTATGTTTGAATGAGAGGGAGTATTTTAAAGGGTATCATGTGTCTTTTATTGTAGTATTTTTTAAAAATGTAAACTATCATTATATTTGTTGCTCACACTGTGTATACCCACTCATATTAGAATCTATTTCATAGCTTACTTACCAATCATTTCTTCATAGCAGCCTCTTAGAAAAACCTAGTCTTTTTTCAGAACTTAATTTAGTTTCCTCAAAATCTTCTCTACTTTCAATATTCTCAGTCCTAGTAAATGGTATCATTTTCCCAGTTGCTAAAAAACCAGAAAGTCATCTTTAACTCTTTTATGTCTTTTAATTCCTGTATCTATTTTGACTTTGTCTTCACTTCTCTTTCATTCCATTGTCCCCTATTGTTTTTAATCTCTTCTTTTTAAAGATTTTTTCATTGACACATAGTAAATATACAAATTTATCTGTTATAAAATAATATGCACATTGTATAATGTAGATCAGGTTAATCAATAAATACATCACCTCAAATATTATCATTTCTTTGTGGGGAAACATTCAACATCCACCACAAAGAGGTATTAGCTCATATTTTTTAGAATGGCTATTATCAGAAAGACAGGAGATAACAAGTGCTAGCAGTGATGTGGAGAAAAAGAACCGCTTGAATACTGTTGATGGGAATGTAAATTTTAGAGCCATTATGGAAAAAGTATCGAGGATCCTCAAAAAACTAGAAATAAAATGACCGTATGTCTTAGTTACATTCTTATTGCTGAGACAAAATATCTGACACCCAAAGTTAAAGGGGGAAGGTTTATTTAGCTCACAGTTTGTAGATGTTTCAGTCTGTATCAGCTGGCTCCAAGGCAGGGTATCACGGCAGAGGAGCAACAGTTCACAGCGGTGGGAGACAGCAAAAGACAACAAGAGCAACAGGACCAAGACTTTCTGTCTTTTATACTGTATCCAGTCCAGTCCCCATAGGGTGGGTGTAGCACTCGCCCTTAACTTCAGCATTAGACCTTGAGTCAATCACAAATTGGAAGTTCAGCCACCTTTGAAAAGCTTGCCCCTATGACTGCATGAGGTTTTAGGGTGACATCCAGACACAAAGCATAACACTATATGACCTGACAAAGTTCCTTCTGAACATAAATACAAAGGAAATGAATTCTCTATGTGAAAGAGATATCTCATTCCAATGCTCACTGCAACACTATTCATAGTAGCCAAGATATAGAATCAATCTAAATGTTTATTAAAGGATGAATGAATGAAGACAATGTAAGTATAAACAATGGAATACAATTCAGCCATAAGAAGGTAAAATCCTGTCTTTTGTAGCAGTCTTTTGTTGACTCTACTGCTATAGCATGTTATTTACTCTTGTCCTACGCCATCTCCAATCCAGCCATTTTCAATACCGCAGCCAGATCTGTCTTCACAAAATGCAAAGATGACTAGGGCATTACCTGGCTTCAAAGGATTCTGGCTCCCTATCTGAACAAACTTGTGTAGATGCTGATGTTCTCCCTATATATCCCACCTCCCTCCTTGCTCTCCACTTCGATTCTCAGGTGTACAGATGGATTTGAGGAGCATTTGCGATCAACCTGCCCTCCGCTAGGAGACTAGAGCTCGTATTATAAATAAAAACTCCTTTTCACATTGCTACTTTCCCCAACTTGTTCTACCAAGGCTTTATTCTTTTTATGCTTAACAATAACAAACCGTGGATGGGCCAGAAATGGAACATTAATACTTTTGAAGTTTGGAGTTGGGCAGCATCTCACTTTCCTCCTGTGTAGAATGTGCTCACCATGGAATCTGAACTTGTTGGTATAAAAGGAAGACAAATTCCCTCCAGTATTGCCCAACTCCATGATGTTGTCTCTTTCTTTTGTACTACATAGTATTTTCCATGAAGCATCTTCCAGATTCTGTAATATCTTCTTGATATTAGTAAATTTCAAAGCTGCTCTCTCTTTCAGTTAATGTTGATAAAAACTTTAACTTAGAGCTTTGGAGCAGGTCAGAAAAGCACAGTCTGGTGGTTCTTTGCTTCCCTTCCTTCTTCCAAGCACAGGCTACTGACATGGAGGACGGCTGGGGAGTGAAACAGTTATCTTTCATGACAAGATGACAAATATTCCCAATCTTGTTACTCAACACTACTTCTGTTAGCACTCTGGATACTAGCTATATGCAAGACTGGATCGCTCATGTGAGGTCCTATGGAATCTCCCTAATGCATTGCAAAATAATGTGGCAGGCTGACTCTGGCCAATTCTCCCCTGTGACAGGGGCACACTTCATAGCCCCTTGTCTCTGGGATCCTAAGGAGGCAGAGTATTGGTGAGATGGCCAACTCTAGCAATTTATTGCAAAATTTGGCCCACAGAAGGCTGAAGGATCATTTCCTTTCTGGAAAGTGAGAAAATAGGCTGCCTTTAGCTTTTGTCCTCCCCTTCTCTTCTTTTATAAACTCTACAGCCACTTGGCTTTTATAGCAGCTTGCCAAATTTCAGAATTAAAAGGAGGAGAGAATGTCTTCCTTTATATTCCTAATCACCTCCCACAGTTCTCTCATCTTTCCTAATCTCCCTTACTCTTACTGTGATAGTTGTGGTGGGAAAGTGCCTTTTGATAGCCTTAAGAGATGGTTGGCTGGTGTGGTGTTGTCTGGATTTGGACTGTTACCATGAAGCAGATCCTGGGGGAATACCCACCCACTACCCATTCCTGCACCTCTACCATTCTAACATAATCCTATTTAGCTGGAATGGTCAATCTCTACCACACAGCTATGTGCTTCAAGAAAAGTTATTACAAGATCCTCAATTGGGATATCCTCATTATGTTAAGCCATTAATTAACTGGAATTATAAGACAATCATTAGAGATTTGGGATTTTTTAAAAAATTTCAACTCTTAAAAGCCAAATAACCTAGAGAAGATTGAACATAGACTCATCTCTTTCACAATGTGGTAATATAAAAAAAAGTGAATCAGTGATCTAAATATTAAAACAATCTGCTGGATGATAAAATAGATAAAAGCCTTGAAATTAGGTATTGGCAAGAGCTTTCTGAACAGACCCCTAGTTGCACAAGCAATAACACAAAGAATCAACAAATGGGGTTGTAACAAATTAAAAACCTCCTAGGCAGCAAAGGAAACAACCAGTAGAGTGAAGAAACAACTGATAGAATTGGAAAAACATTTTCCCAATTATTTCTCAGACCGAAGGCTAATATCCAGAATATATGAAGAATTTAAAAAATTAGACCCCCAAGATAAAAGACACTAGGAAAAATGAGCAAGAGAAATGAATAGACACTTCTCAGAAGAAATACAAAAAGACCAAGAAATACATGAAAAAATGTTCAGCATTTTTAGTTATTAGAGAAATGCAAATTAAAGCATTACCAAAATTCCGTCTTGCTTTAGAAAAGAATGGTTACAATCAAGAAACCAAATAGTAATGAATGCTAGTTAGATGGAGTAGGGGGTACCCTTCTACATTGTTGGTGGAAATGTAAACTGGTACAACTACTGTAGAAATCAGTATGGAGATCTAACAGAAAACTAAAACTAGAAATTGCTTTCATTCCAGATGTTTCTCTTTAGGTATTTTCCCCCAAAACTGAAATACATTTTATTACAATGATATGTATATACCTATATTTATAACAGCACAATTCATAATAACTAAATCTTGGAAGCAACCTATATGTCCATCAGTGGATGAATGGATAAAGAAAATATGATATTTATCCACAATGGAGCAGTATTATGCCATAGTGGAGGATAAATTTGAGTCATTTGTAGGAAAATGGTTGCACTTGGATATCCATTATATTAAGTGAAACAAACAAACAAACAAACATAAAAGCTTAAATATTGTATGGTTTCTCTTATATGAGAAATTCAAAGCATAAAAAATGTAAAGAATAAAATAAAAAAATAGGATGTAGAAAGATAGAACTTTTGCAAAAGGAAAGACTTGGAGGGAGTAGGGAGGGAGGGGAGGGGAAGGGGAAGTAAAAAGAATTAAGATGTTTTATGTACATGTACCAACTCCCCATGATGATTATGTAATGAAAACCTGTACTAGTAAAAATTTTTTAAAAAAAATTTTAAAAATCAGATATAATATATTTCAGATGGCATAACATCCTCCATGCTATCCAGGTTGAAAATGTCAGGACCTCATTTCTATGAGGCTGAGTAGGGTTCCACTGTGCATATATACCACATTTTCTTTCTTCATTCATTTGTTGATGAACTCACTTCCATACTTGACTGTTGTGACTACGTGGATGAAAGTGGAAAGGCAGATGTCTTTGTGAGGTGGTGATTTCATTTCCCGTGGGTGTACAAACAGAGGGGTTGCTGGGTTATTTGGTAGTTTCATTTTAAGTTTTGAGGTGGCTTTATACCATTTTCCATATCAGTTGTAGCAATTTACATTCCTTTGAAGACTGTAGAGTGTTCCTATCTTTCCACACCCTTGCTAATACCTTTTTCTGTTGAGTTGTAGCCATCCTAATTGATGTGAAGTGATACAGATGGTCTTGAGACAAAAAAGTTCTTAAAAGTTTAAGCCATATTAGATACATTTTGGTTTCTTTAAAAATCATCTGACTAGGAACATATTCTTAGTGTTTTTGTCTGTCAACTTCAGATCTTAGCTCATTCCAAATCAACAGGAAATATTTCCTGTTATACCACCTTCTGTTTCAGTGATATGCAAATGGACTTCATTTTGTTCGAATAATGGACACAATTTTTTGAGTATCATCTGGTCAACAGAGTGAGTAGTATGGGATATATTGTTAAGGATCACTGGGAGAGGAATTTGAATGCAAGGTTAAGAATGCTCGGTGTGACCATATCTTGGACACAGGCATTCTTATTTGGAGCCCAGGGCACACTATCTTGGGAAGTGGAACGAGAACTGGAGAAAGGCCCATTCTTCTACCACTCTATGGAAAGAAATGCAACCCCAGCACTGAAATCTCAGGGTGAGGGAGCAGCCTCCTCATGGAAGGTCCTAGCACACATCTCTGATGTGCCTGACAGGAGGCCAGAGCCCAGACCTCCAGTAGTCTGTCTGCCTGTAGCCCAGAAGCCAGGGGCATGCCTTGAAAGTGTGTGACTGTCATTCCACAGATGAGCAGCTCAGAGTTAGAGCAAAGATGTAAAACTCATGTGGCTGCACTTGTATTCAAAGTCTGAGACTTCCACGCTCATATGGTATATTCTTCTAGTGTCATCAACAAAGGACAGCTTCAGTCTTCCTCCATGCTTCAATTCCATTCAGGATCCACAATAAACCAAACCATGGTGATTGTTTTGATCTAGCTTTTGAATGAGCATATTTGCCTGCTTGCTACATGGGAGGCATTATGCACTGTGCAAAGAAGGTGTGGCCCAGGTCCTGTGGAAGTCATCTGAAAATTTAGCACCTTTGTTGTGTGTACCTCGATTCCTAAATTCAACACATTCTGGACCTGAGATTAAGAGCACAAGATAGGATCACCTACCCTCAGGGATCTTGTGTATGTGGCATTTTCTAATATAACATATTTTCTGCATTGCAAAGATTAAGAAGTCTTAGTAGGGAATTTAAAAACAGTAGTTGACCATGCTGAATTAAGGGAATGGAAATCAGGGGCGAGGTCTCAGAACTCCCATTTGTCTCAGTGATATACAAAAGGACTATTTTGTTGGTACATAGACAAACAATGTGTCAGGTTTACAACCAGGTTTCTGGGAAATAAAAAGTTCTGACTTCTGGCATTTGCCTATTTCTGTGAGGTCAGTACTCTCACCCTGGCCAATTTCTACTGCCAAAGTGAGCTGGGGAGAGATGAATATCATCATCACCACACCCCCTGGGCCTGTCCAACAGCTGGTCAACAGAGCCAGCCTGCTACCCCTAGGACTTGTGATGTAGAGGGTTTCATTCTGTGTCTGCTACTTATCAGAGCAGAGACTTAGCTGGGCTACTTTTTATAAGCATATGTCCATAGGAAAGCTTTTGAGCTTGGCAAAGACCCATGAATTCTAGTAAGAAAGCCAGTAAGATGGGTCATTTTAAGTGTTATAGGTGCCCTGAGCAGCTCACTGACTCAACATTTTTATTGTTATCTCTGGTTCTAAAGGAGATCAGTTGCTCCAGGCATCTTGTTCTCCAGAGTAGTGGTACTGCTGGGGCCTTCCCCTGAGCCCAAGGTCCCCGAGGTGGCTCCATGACCCAGATTTCTGAGCAGGAGGAAGAACCTGTTCTTAGGATGGGGAGTTGTTGCCTAAGAGCTCATCCTTCTCCTCATGAGAAAGTCTGGTGGGCCACAGAGGCACATGTGCCTGACTCAGGTATCTCTACTAAGGTTGAGCCCTGGGCCTTCTCCATCTCACCTGTACAAGTAGCCAACAGTACCCATGGCAGGAGTCATTTCTTAGGGCAAGACAACCTTGCACCAGACTGGCAGCCAGCTGGGAAGAATCTAGGACTCAACAACTGGTCCTGGTAGAGTAATCCAGGTAACTGTCCTCTCCGCTTACTTCAGTGGGATCAAGTGATCAGGGAGGAGTGCCAGCCCCACAGTAGGGCCCTGACTAGGGAACACATGATGGACAGGTGAGACTAGCGGGATGGAGAAGTATGAAATACAAGCAACAGGAGGTAAATTAGGTGAACCAGCACTGTGCTTAAGAACAAAAACAGATGGAACAGAAGAAAGCAAGTGGGCTGATCCCCCACTTTAAATTTAATTTAAAATTAAATTTTATCTTGTTTTAATCTTACTCCCCCCTTTTTTTCCTTTGCTTTCTAAATGGCTGGAGAGAACTCTAGCCACAGAAATGTAATCCCATTGCCCAAACCCAGAGACCAAGTTCAGATAATCCCTTGCTTATCCTTTTGTTCTTTCTCTTGTGTCCTCTTCTCTAATTTCCCAAAGCTTGCATGATCATCCTTTGTCCACCAGTCTTGCTTCTACTTCCTTTGTATTATATACTATCCTTCTGAAATTTCCCCACCACAGGGTAAAACCACTCTAACAAGGGGAAATACTTTGCATACAAGCTCTAATTTATGATTGCTTGTGTTATGTAACTATAGATTTTGTTTCTATGGTTTAAGGTACAAAATTAGTAGTTCCAGTTTTTCAGTTTCTAAACTGTGTACACTGCTATTGTTATTGCTAATTATATTACTTTAGAGTATCAAATCAGTGGTAATCAGTTGTTCTCCCTTCTCTAACAATACTGGGATACTCTAGGGTAATAACCTTACCACCAACACCACAGGAATGGGAAATGAACCAAACAGATACTAATATCCCACTTGTAATTAATTGGGAAGGTAGAATCTTGGGACAAACCAAGAACCTCCTACACACAGAACACATCTCTGAAGAACAAACTTTTCTGAGAGAGGCCTTGATACTAGTGATACAGGTATCTACCAAGAAGACTCATAAGGATCAACACAGAAAACAAAATAAAACAAAAAACGTTGAAATAGAAAATGAAAAGATGCAGAAGCAAAATTCAATCTCATACCTCCAGACCACCCAGAATAAGTCTGGGAGATATTACTAGAGAGGAAAATGGAAGACACAACTTGAAATTTCTGAAATGATAGCAACTGAAGTAAATAAACAAATCCATGAGATTATAAGGAAATCAGATCAGAAATAATCTTTCAGGTAAAAATGGAAATTTCAACATTCATAAAAGAATTGCTTAGCAAATCTAGAGATAGCTAAAAAATAGAAGATGATTGAGAAAGGATGGAAACCATAAATGATCATCATAGGTAAGAAATAGAATACATGAAACAGATCCAAACAAATATCCAGGATATTAAAAATTTAAACCTGGCCAAACCACTTGAATGAAACTGAAGATAGACTTTCAGACCTTAAAAACAGGATCATGGCTAGTGATCATAAAAGGAAAGATCTTTTAAAAATAACAAGAGATGAGGAAATAATAATTCAACAGCTGCAAGACAATGGAAAAAAAGTATAAGATTGAGAAGTGTCAATGAAAACACAGAAGTCAACACAAAGGATATAAAAATAAAACTATTTGTAGAAGTAATAGAAAAATTTCCCAAGCATGGGAACAGAATTTGACACATTGATAAGTAATATAGAACTGGAAATAATAATTCAACAGCTGCAAGACAATGGAAAAAAAGTATAAGATTGAGAAGTGTCAATGAAAACACAGAAGTCAACACAAAGGATATAAAAATAAAACTATTTGTAGAAGTAATAGAAAAATTTCCCAAGCATGGGAACAGAATTTGACACATTGATAAGTAATATAGAACTGCAAATAGCCATAACCAAAATAAATCTACATCCAGACATGTAATAATCAAGACCCCAGAAATTCAATACAAAAACAGAATATTAAAAGAGAAAAGAAACAGATAACTTATAAAGAAAAGCCCATTAGAATCATGGCTAACTTCTCAGTATAAAATCTCAAGTCAAGAACAGATGGAGTGAAGTATTTCAAGTCTTGAGAGAAAACAACTTCCAACCCAGATTAATGTATCCTACAAAACTATTTTCAATATTAATGGAAAAATAACATGACAAAGAACAACTGCAGAAATTCATGACTGCCAAACCAACCCTATAAAGAGATATTCTAGACAGAGATACAAATGATCACAGTTCAAAGAACAACATTAGAAAAAACCACCAGGCAAAACAAGCAGAGGGGAAAAGAAGGGAGCCAACAGTGAGAAAATAACATGACAAAGGTAAGCCAATACCCATCAATTGTAACTATCAATGTAAATGGCCTCAGTTCACCACTCAAAAGACACAGACTGGCAGAATGGATCAAGAAACAAGATCCAACAATATGCTGTATACAAGAAATACATTTAACTCAAAAAAAAATTCATAGATTGAAAGTTAAAAATATTCCAAGCAATATTCCATGCAACACGAACCCCCAAAAAACTAGGTAGTGATTCTGTTTGCAGACAATATGAACTTCAAATAAAAAATGATCAAAAGAGAGAAAGAAGGTCACTACATACTAGTTAGGGGAAAACTTGAAAAGGAATAGATAATAATCATAAATATATATGCACCAAATATGGGACCACCCAGCTATGTAAGACAAATATTGGTAGACATGAAAAATCAAATAAGCAATAGTACAATTGTAACAGGGGACCTTAGTATCCCATTGTCACAAAAAGATAGATGACCTAGATTAAAAAAAATCATCAAAGAAATAGCAGAACTGAACCAAATCTGTGAACAAATAGACTTAGTAGATGTTTACAGAGTGTTTCAACCAACAACACCAGAATGGACATTCTTCTCAGCTGCACATGGGATTTTCTCTAAAATAAACCATGTTCTAGCCTGTAAAACATGCATAAGTAAATGTAAAGGAATTGAAGTTATCCCATGTGTAATATCTGAGTAGAGTCCAATGAAAATGGAAATTAATAGCAAAATAAACCACAAAAACTACATAAACACATGGAAATTAAATAACACATGAACAATCAATGGGTAACTGATGAAATTAAAGAAGAAATTAAACTATCTGCAATTAAATGAAAATGCAGATACAACTTACCAGAACCTGTAGAACACAATCAGTGCATTCCTAAGAGGGAAACTCAATGAATACTCACATCAGGAAAACAGAATGAGCACAAACTACCAACCTAATGCTGCACCTCAGTCTTCTAGAAAAACAAGAGCAAGTCAAGCCCAAACTTCACACAAGAGAGGAAATTATAAACATTGGAGCAAAAATTAACACAATTGAGACTAAGAAAACAATAGAAAGAATTAATGAATCTAAGAGCTTGTTCTTCAAAAGATTAAATAAAACTGGCAAAACCTTAGCCAACCTTATAAAAAAAAAAGAAAGAAAAAGCTCTAATTCATGCAATGAGGAATGAAAAGGGTAAAATCACTACAAATCCTTCAGAAGATCATTAATATCTACTTCAAAAATCTTTACTATCACAGAATGGAAAATGCAAAAAAATGGACAGATTCCTAGAAATTTATGAATTACCAAAGCTGAATCAGAAACATAAAAATTCTGAGTAATGCAGTATCAGTTAACAAAATTAAAAATGTAATTAAAAACTTACCAGCAAAGAAAAGCCTGAGTCCTGTTGGATTTATGGCTGAATTCTACAACAAATTTAGAGGAGATTTAATGCTGATACTCCTCAAATTCTTTAATGATACTGAAAGGAATCAGTACTTCCTAACTCATTCCCAGAGGTAAGTATTATCCTGATACCAAAACAAGAGAAACACCTAACCAAAAAAGAGAATTAGAGGCCAATCTCCCTAATGAACATAGATAAAATACTAGGAAAGAGAATTTAGCAAATCATCAAGAAGATTATACACCATGACCAAGTGGGATGCATTCCAGGGATGCGGGAATGGTTCAACATATGTGAAGCAATAGCCATCTATGGCAAACCAACAGCCAACATAATACTAAATGGGTAAACCCTGTAAGCTTTCACTCTAAAATCAGAAACAAGACAAGGATGTCCACTGTTACCACTCCAGTTCTATATAGTTTTGAAAATATTAGCCAGAGCAATTAGACAAGAGAGAGAAATAATAGAAATAAGGATATAAAAGGAAGAAGTTAAATTATTATTATTTGCAGATGACATGAAACTCTACATAGAAGACCCCCAAAACTCCAGATATATATATATTGAAAATTACAGAACTATGAAAAAAAGAGATTAAAGACAAATCAGAAAATGGAAGGCATCCCTTGCTCATGGATAGGAAGAACCAGCATTGTGAAAATGGACATATTCTCAAAACTATTATACAGATTCAAGGCAATCCCAATAGAAATTCCATTAGCACATCTCACAGATCTAGAGAAAACATTCCTGAAATTCATGTGGAAATAAAGAGAACTAGGACAGGAAAGACAATGTTGGGCAACAAAGGCAAGGTAGGAGGTATTACAATTATACTGTAAATTATACTGCAAAGCTACTATTACAATATCAGCATGGTACTGGCAAAAAATCCAAATCCAAACCAAAACCCAAACCAAGACCAAAGCCTAAAACAGACCTGAAGATCAATGGAACAGATTAGAAGATGTAGATACAACTAAAAATTCACTCAGTCACCTTATCTTTGACAAAGGTGCCAAACATGCTCATTGGAAAAAAGATAGACTCTATAATAAATGGAGCTGGAAAAACTGGCTATGTGCAGAGACTAAAACTAGACTCATGTCTATCACCATGCACTAAGCTAAAATAGAAATGGGTCAAAGATCTAAATATTGAAATGAAGCACTAAATCTACTGGAAGAGAAAGTTGGTAGAAATCTTGAAGACATAAGTGTAGGCAGAGAGTTTATGCATAAAATCCAAACTATATGGGAAGTATTTCACAGAATCAACAACTGGGATCTCACCTTATTAACAAGTTTTGCACATCAAAAGAGGTCACATAAAAAGAAGTGAAAAGGTAACCCATAGAGTGGAAAAAAAATTAGCCAACTGTTCCTCAACAAAAGATTTAAATCTAGAAAAAATAAAGAATTGAAAAAATAAGGCCTCCAAATTCAAGGCCCAATCCAAAATTGGGCATCTGAGATGAATATGTACTTCTCAGATGAAGAAATACAAATGGAAAATAAATATGTTTATATACATGTTCAACATCATTGGTCATTTGAGAAATGCCTATTAAAACAACACGGAGATTCCATCTCAACTCAAAAGGAATAGAGATCATCAAGAAATCAACCAATAACAAATGGTGGATGGAAAAAGGAATCCTCCACTGTTGGTGGCAGTGTGGACTGGTAAAACCACTGTGGAAATCAGTGTTCAGACTTCTCAAAAGACTAGAATTAGAGGTCCTGTTTGACCCAGATATTTCCCTTCTGGGTAAAAAACATAATACCTCAATGATATGTGTACACCTATGTTTACACCAGCACAGTTTAGAATAGCTGGATCTTGGAAACAACCCAAATGCCCATCAACCAAGGAATGGACAAAAAAGACGTGCTATTTTATACAATGGAGTACTACTCAGTTATAAAGAAGGATAACTCAAGACTTTTATAGGTAAATGGATGCAACTTGAGACCATATGCATGAGTAAAATAAACCAGACTAGCATGTGTGAACATTGTATTGTCTCCCTAGTGTAAGAAATTGAAAGAGTAAATACAATCCAAAATGTTTAACAAATATTGTGAAATGGGAAGAAACTATTGAAAATGAAAGACCAACTAGCTGGGGGAAAGGAGAAAAGAAGGAAGGGAAAGGAAAATATATATATATGCACAAGAAAGATAACTATACACTAATTTCTATTCATTGAAAAGAAAGGTTTATGTTCATATTGTTTGAACAGTTTCTCATGCCTGTGTCTTGTAATCTGAGCAACTATTTGGAAGGTAACAATACACTATGTAGTAACCATTGTTACTCTCCTATTATACTGTGTTGAAATTTTGTATCATTTTTATGTCTTTAAAATATTTTTAAAAAGACAACCTCATACCAGTTCCATGGCTTTTGGCCTGGCTTCCACATCACAGAGCAGCAATGCTGACTTTCTGCTGGTACTGAGTGGCCCAGCCTGGTTTATCTTAACCCAGCCCAGTCTCGGCTTTATCTTCGAAAATCCTCTTTGTCCAAAGAGGATAGAAAAGTGCCTCTCCTCTCACACACAAGCAGCTCTCTGTAGCCACCTCTGGGGTAGCAATGACCCCCATTCTCTTCTACTAGTTAGTGACAGAGCTTCTTGCCTACTTGCTAACACCCACTGTGGCATATGTCTCTCTACATGAGAGATCCTGGGCTAAAATATACCAAGATATTCACTGGAATTAAGACACCTACATTGAGAGCTCATTCTTAGACTACTTAATAGTTTGAGCTCCAAATATTCTCACTTGTTAAAAAGAATTAGTATCTGTCTCCATAGAGATGAGATAAAAAGTTTAGTGTGTGTGAAAGTGCTTTGTAAAATAGAAAATGATTTTCAAATTTAAGGTAGCTTTCTATAACATTGGCATTCCATTTATGCCTTGCCATTAACTTTCATTCCTGAGGTGACCTTCTGCAAAGCCCCATGAGCTGATCAGCTTTGTTCCAGAAGGCTGGATCTCAAGGGGATGTCCACTCATTTATCATGACTATCCTAGTGACACATCTCAGGCTTTGTTGTGCCTCCCAGGTCAGGACACATATGGGAGATGGTGTGAGGAAATGATTGCTTCTTACTGTAAACTGGAGGTGAGTCTGCTGTTTCAAGTGTACTTGGCTCTTCGAATGTTTAACTTAGAAACAGATTTGTTTTACTCTTAGCAAGTGATTCATCACAAGCACAATCAGGGAATTGGAGCAGGGTTTCACTTTCAAGAATATCTTACCTTATTGGTTTGGAAGAATCGATGAAGGAAAAGAGCTATTGAGACCATTGGAATTCAAAGAAATTCTCAAAGAAGACAGTCTTAGGAGAAAGGCACACAGAGAAAAAAAGAAAGAGCTGAGTTAAAGATCACAATCATGTCATTTGTTGTTAGTTAATAACTCTGGTCTTCATCTTTAAATTTCCACTATTAATACTGTATTGTGCATTAGCTGTCCAGCATGTGTGAGCCTTGAGGGACAGAGAGGCCCCATTTCTACTGTGGAAGCTGAAAAGGCTTCCAAGCACCCAGGGTGTGAGATCCAGTCAGTGTCCCCACCTCAACTTTGAGTCCTGATGACATAAAGTATGTCAGTGAACGAGAAGCCCCTGATAGATGATTTTGGCATTCTTTCTGCTGCCCAGCTCCCTGTGCCCCCACCCAGCTTTCCAGCTTCCCCACAGATTCCATAAGTTTTTTGCTGTCTGCCCAATATTTATGTATTTTAATTTTATATTGACAAGCTGTAATTGTATACTATAATTATCTAGTACACAATGATATGATGGTATATGCATAGAATATCAAGATTGATTCAATATATGAGAGTTTAAATAATCATAATTTATTCCTCCTAACTGAAACTTAGATCAACATCTCCCCATTTCTCCCACCCTCTGACTTCTGGTAACTACCAATCTGCTCTCTACTTTTGTGAGTTCAATTTTTAAAAAATAAAATTTTAACACCAAAAGAACAAACAATCCAAACAATAAAGGGGAAAATGATCTGAGCAGAAACTTCTCAAAAGAATACATGAAAGAACTTTGAAGAGTAAGCAGAATGAATAAAAAAGTACAAATGGCCAAAAAATACATGAAAAAATGTCAATATCTTTACTCATCAGGAATATTCAAAACAAAACTTCTTTGAGATTTAATCTCACACTAGTAGAATAGTTATTTGTCAAAACAAACATAAAATAGCAAATGCTGATGAGGATGTGGTGGTGGTGAAGATACCCTTCTACACTGTTGGTAGGAATGTAAATGAATATGTCCACTATAGAAAACAGAATGGATGTTCTTCAAAAAACTAATCATAGACCTTCCAGTATAGGATCCAGCTATAGAGTAGATACTTGAAATTCAAAATGAGATACAGGCATGCCCATGTTTATGGTGGCATCATTCATAATAGCTAAGTTATAAAATCAGCATGGGTATTGGTCAGCAGATGAATGAATAAAGACTATATCTATATCTATCTATCTATCTATCTATCTATCTATCTATCTATCTATCTAATGTAATTTAACCAGGAAGAATGATTAAATCATGTCACTCACAGCAAAATGGATGGAATTAGCAGTTACTATGTTAAGCAAAATTAGGTGAACACTGAAAGACAAGTATTATAACTTTCTTCTCAAGTATAGAATCTATGGGAGAAAAGACCTGTACACAGAAGAGGGGCTATTAGGGAGGATAGAGGGGAAGGGAGAGGGGAAGGTGGACCAGAGAAGACAATGGGGACAGTAGATGTGATCAGAACAACAGATATGCATGTATGGAAATGTCATAGTCAAACCCATTAATTTGTACAACTAATTGCATTATAACAAGTTAATGTATGCATTAATATTTTCAAGAAAGAAAACATGATATTTGTCTCTTTGTGCCTGGCTTAGCATAATATTCTCTAATTTTTTTGTGTTCTAAGGCCAAATGGTGTCCCTTTGTGAATATGCATGTTCCTTATCTATTCGTGGACGTGATGGACACTTAGACTGATTCTATAACTTGGTTGTCATGAATAATGCTGCAGTGGATGTTGGAATGCAGACATTTCTGCAGAATGCTGATTTTGATTCCTTTGGTTAGAAACTCAGAGGTGGAATTTCTGGATCAGATGGGAATGATCCAATTTTTTCCTTTTCTACTTATGGTAGCCAGACTTGCTCTGTACTAGGGCTTATAGAGAACAACCAAATGTCTTGTTTGCTAATTGGTTTGTCATTGACAGTCTAGAACCTGATCTAGACAGATATTTTTCAATTTTTATAGAAAAGAAAATTTGAACCTCAGAGTTTAAGTAACAGTAGAAGAAAGAGCTCTGGGTGTGCTAATTCCAAAGTCCATCATTCAGTGGATGTTGATGCACACTGACTTGCCCCAGGCATTTGCAGCATGAGGGACATACCAATGAAGAAAATGGATATGGAGCTAGGTTAGTGTCCCTGAGTATGGCCTGGTCCCATCAGTTTCAGGGTCATTACATGCATATTACAGGGCCCAAATTGCAGAATCCAAATCTCTGGGCAGTGGATTAGGAAACTGCAAGTTTCATAAGCTAGTCTGGTGATTATGATACCTGCTAAAATTTGAAAACTCTTCCTTATGTGACAACAGCCATTAGTATTGTGAGAATAGAGTATGAGTGTGTACATAAGAATAATAAAAGTAGCATGAGACAGATAGCATGTCTTATGGATAAACTTTACATGACATGAAGTAACTTTCACATGCCTTTCTAGTCACAAAACAAAAACATTGACCCTGTACTGGGTCTTGCAGAAAAGAACCACACATATACAAGAGATCATCTGAATTTATAATGCTATCATTATTCTGTTTCACAGAGTTAGTGGCAACATCTCAATAGTAGAGGGTAAATAACTCATGGGCTCTGATCATACCAACAGACCTCAGCTATTCAAACACATGAGTAGAAAAGGAAGTAATTGCTGAATAATACATTTGATCTTCGGTATTTTGGAAGGTGAGTTTATCATCAATACATTGATACTATTTTACTTAACTGAATTATTATGCCATGTTCAATTCTACTTAAAAATAATTTATTTTAAAAACAGAATATTAGTTATAGTGGCTGAGATTAATGAGGAGTTCAAACTTCCCATAAATTGCCTCTGTGAATTCCCCACAGCCTGTCTTTGAAGTAAGACGGTAACTTGAAAAAGCTTTTTTGACCTTGGATTACATACTGCTCTGCTGGAAGAGAAAGGCTGTTTTACCTTGTGTTGCTTTTTCTTCCTGTGGAAACTGATTTCTAAGAAGAGATATTATTTAAAATGACATTATTGACCTGTGTTATAAGTGGTTGGCAATTTATATACAAATTTGGGGTGAAATTCTCTCCTTAATTAAAAGTGTATTTTACCCTTTCCTGAAGCCACTCAATACAAAGGCCTCTATCTTGGGACTGCCCTGCAAACCTTCTGCCAGGCTGGGATCATACTTTAGTAAAACTGTCTCCTGTGTATCTCAACCATCAGCACATTTCATAGGGCATTTACATGGATGATGCATTTTTGATACATGGGGGACATGAATGTGGGTAATATATGTAGGTATTTGGGAGATGAAAGAAGATAGAATCACTACTTGTATGGAAACGTAAAACATGTGGCCATGTGTTGTCTGGCAAATTGAGGAACTTTTTCCTAACTTTGTCTAATTGATGGGAAAGAAATAATAAGCAGCTTGAGCCTGTAGAAAACATGAGTATGTTTCAAATTTTCCCCTTCACTCCAGAGAAGCACAGAATCCCTCTAAAGCATGTTCCAAATACCAAGTCTATTCCAAACACTTGGTGTTTAGCCCTTAGGTCAGGAAGTAGAACTTTGATATAATTTTGGTAAGTTTCTTTCACCTCACCTACAAAGCAAGACCTTTATAGGCACTTTTACAAATTATAAAATGTATATGTTCTATGGTTAATAATCTGTAGCATTTTCAGATCAATCAGTCTAAAATAGAAACTTAGACAGACTGAGAATCAAAGTGGCTTGGAGGAAATTACATCAAATATGAGAGTTAATTTTCATTTCTGGTAGTCGCAAAAAGGAACTTTATAACCTACTATTCTTCCTAGGTTTGATTTTCGTTACAACTTCATTTAGTGGTTTTAATGTTAGATAACACTGATTACTATGGAAATGTTCAGGTGTGTTTTTATTTATGTTTGACAAAGGAGGTGCATTAGTTTTCCATTACTGTAATAAATACCTGAGATAACTTATGAAAACAGAAGGTTCATTTTTTTGTTACAGTTTTGAATGTTAGTCCATGATGGGTAGGCCTTGTTTTGGGGCCTGCGATGAGGTAGAACATCACAATGGGAGCATGTGGCAGAATAAAACCCACTTCTTGGCCAACCAGGGAGGAAAGAGAGTGAGCAAAGGGCAGGAGCCATACAAAGAAGTCCTCCAACAACCTAAAGACTTCCCAGTAACCCCCGCTCTTAAGGTTACCTCACCTCCATTCCCTTAAGGCAATCAACTCTTTAGCATGTGGGCCTTTGAGGGACAGTTAGGATCCAAATTATAGCAGGAGGCCAGGGGAAGTAGAGTTTCCAGAGCCTGTGCAGTTAAGACAGGAAATGAGATGGAGGAAGAGGATTCATGAGAGTACATGAAGAACATGAAGATGGAGCCAGAATCATGTTACCAGCTAGAGGACTGGGTGTCTAAATACAGTGCAGAGAAATTCTGCAGGCAACTTATACATGTGCCAAGGACAAAGTAGAAAAGGTTGCAGGTTTAAAAATAAGTATTGTTCTCTTCTAGAGAGTCATAGTGTTGTCAGTAACATAATAACAGGCTGAGCAAAGCAGACTGGAATATGAAGGTAGCCATGGTACTTTACTACCAGAAGGTGACCCTCAGAGATGGACAGCAATTGTGGTGTCAGATTTTCTGGGAGGCCACAATTGATTTACTGCCACACCACCCCATCACAGCAAGCCACTCCTCCAAATTATAGTTTGTCTTCACCTCACATGTGGGAGTGAATGTAAAAAATAGTACTATTAAAGTGTATTTACACAACTTCACAACATTTTATTGCTCATTACAACTTTTTCTTTGAAGCCTAAAATGGTGGAAATAGGGAAAAATACAGAGAATGCCCTTATGAAAAATTCAAGGAGATGTCACATTTGACGAGACTTTTTCCTCTTTTTTTCTCCCTGTCCCTCCCCTCCCCTTCTCTCCCCTCCCTCTTCTTCTCTCTTACTCTCCTTTTTAAAAAAACAATTTATAGTTTCAGAAAACAAAATTATCTAGATTATGTAAAGAAAACATAAAATCCTCTTGGCCATGGAACTGGTGTCCTACAATGTTCCAAAGGCCTTTAAAGAATGAGTATAAGGTCAAGAAGGTGAGCATAAGTGTCCTATGAAAGACAGGCCAGTGACCCATACTGGTCCATGTTGAACTAACAAGTGCTCTACGGCAAGAGTTGACATCGTTTCTGGCTCAGGCCACTGCTGCCATTTCCTTCTGTGACCCCACTTCTTTGTTGACTTCATGCTTAGTATCGTTCCCACCTACCCCATGGATCAGAGCACCACAAAACTGATGAGACAGACGCATTGCATGCTAGCTCTGCCACTCCCTGATCTCGTGGTCATGAGTATGCTACTTGCTTCTTTGGAGCCTGGGTTGTCTACCCTTTCAAATTATGGTCAGTGGAGAATTAAATGACATAAAGTAGGTGAAATATTTGAGCCAGTGCCTGGCACACAGTGAGACTTAAATAATGTTGGCTAACCTTCACGAAGGGGTCAATCAAGCAGATTCTATGTCTCCCTGCTTTTTGTCTCTAGTACGCCAAGCACCCTCCTCTCTCTTACTGCCCCTCAAGAATGCAACTACTTATTTTTATATGTGAGTTTCCTTAGCTAGGCTGTAAGCTTCCTGCAGGAATAAAGCAAACCTTAGGGCTTCAAGTTCCTCACCCGAATTTTCCATGAGAGTTTCTCATATCCTGTGCTTGCTTGTCTGATGGAATGCATGGGTGAAGGAACAAAGCAGGTGGTGGTGGGGAGAAGCTAAAGTGGAGACCTTCATTAACTAAGGTAGAGGAATGTTCTGCCTTAGCCTCCTTTTCTTGTTTTGACTGGTTCAGGAAGTAATATACCAGACTTACCGGATTTTGTTCAAGCACTGTTGTCTAGGTTAACAAAGGAAGTCTGGGCTGCATTTAAAGAGCCAGGCAGTGAAGCCTTGCTGGAGTTTCAGTGCTAAGTTCCTGAGTTCAGAGTGATGAAAAAGATGAAACCCTATCTGGCCGAGACATACTGCGGTTTCCTGATATCTGTCACCACTGAAGAATGCTGAGTTCCCCACCTCCCACATTTCAGCACCTCCTACAGCAGTGGGAAAACATGAGCTATCTGACAAAAGCAAAGAAAATATGGCTTCAAAGCAATCGATCAAAAGCCCTTATTTCCTCACTGCCAGCTACCCTGTCCTGAATATGCAGTGTGGCACATCACGTCATAGAGACGACGCCTACTCTATCCCTTGCCTTTATTTTCCCCTGTGTAAACACAGGGGACTCCTAAATCACTGACACACATTGCCTGTTATGTTAAAACCATTTAAACTTATGTTTATCTGACCTGGCAGAATATTATAGTAAGCCATGCTTAACAGCATTATGACTTGAGATAGAGCAAACGTTAACAAAGATGTACAGAATAATCTTGCCAACATTTTAGTCTTAAGGAAAGACCTCTGTTATCAAATATAAGTGTGCTTAATTTTTTATATAATTAAGCTTATCAATATATTTTAAGTATACATAATGATCATATTCATTGTAGGCACTTTGTACCTGTATATAATATATTTTGATTTCTCTATTTTTCTCAATCCCTTCTCCACCCTTCAACCCATTTCTCTCCCTATTTACAAAGCTTTGTTTCTACTTTACCCTTTTTAAACCATTTTTTCTCCTTTTTTTCTTCCTTCTTTTCCCATTCCCCTACCCTAGTTCTTCTTTCCTTTTGAACAATTTCTTCCTATTTCATAACTAGGATTAGAGATTCCATTTGACCCAACTATTCCCTTTCTGTGTATCTTTCTGGAAGAATAAAAGACATGATATCACAGTGATATATATGCACCCATATTTATAGCAGCACAGTTTAAAATAGCTAAATCATGGGCACAAACCAAATGCCCAATATCAAGGAATGGGTTAAGATGATGTGTTTTTTAGATAATGCAGTACTGCTTGGCCATAAAGAAGGATAAATTTGAGGCATTTCTAGATAAATAGCTGCAATTTGAGACCATACTCTTAAGTGAAATAAATCAGACAATCTGACTCACATATATAAACACTGCATTGTCTCCCTGGTGTGAGAAACTGAAAGAGTAAATAAGAATCAGAACATACAATATGCTATTAATTTAAAGAAAGTAAATATGATGCCACTGTGTCCCTTTCAGGGCAAAGAAACCAAAGCCTAGCTCGTGACACCCATTCAGGAGGCCCAGGCCTCAGGTTCACTAGCTATGTCAAATTTAGACTTGCATCTGGACTTCAAATAAGGTTGGCCATTTTGTTAAAGTGTTAGGACAGAAATAAAATATTTTGTCATGCAGCCAAATAATTGTTGCATTATAAAACTCTACATCCTGAATTAAGTTTTATGTTACTTTGTAAAAAGCATGAGTATACTAGGTTTGTAAGTGCTTTATAAATGTTAATCTATTAAATATAAACAAATATATGATTTGATATATATTTAGGTGCATATACTGATATATATATATAGGTGCATATATATGAAAATATAATGTAGACAGTTTCTTAGTAAGAGTACTGGGGCTTGGCTCTGGGAACTGGTAGGGGAGCTGTCAGTGTGGTGGTGGGGCCTCAGGGAACCCCAGATGTGGATTTTGTGGTTCATAAGATGCTTACTTGATGCCCTATGGAGGTGGAAAGGTGACCACTTTATTGCTTTGAGGCCTGGCATAGCTTCTTAAACATCTCAAAGCATTCAAATAATGTAGTAGTTTTATCACAAAAGCCCAGCTCTAGGAAAATATTGAAGAGTATGTAGCTACCTAACCTCAGCCATTGATTAGGTTAAGAAAGCCAAGATTTGGAGCCCACTGGGTGCTGTGGCCTTTCTGCCCCTGTTGCTGTGTAAGGGATTAAGCAGGAGACAGCTCTGTCCCAGCACAGAGCTAAGGACAACTTTCAACCTCATCAGGATATCAGTCTCCGTTGCCAGAACTACCTATGGTCATTGACGTGCATGCCACAAGAAAAGCTTGTAAAATATGACTGATGGTGTTAGCAGCCCCAGTGCTACTGCCTGGATGGTGAATGGCAGCCAATGATATTAGCACCAAACTTCTTGGCAGACTTTGAGATATATTGGGATTTAACACTATTTAAAGCAAGATTTCCTTAAATTAATGTTCCTGATGCACATCAAACAAGCCCCACCCACTCAGCCTGTGCCACCACACCTGGAGAAAGGTTTTCCAGCACTAGGAAGCACAGGTCAAGCCTTTATACCAAGCCTTTATAAAGAAGCCTTTCATTAACTTTTTTAAACCAGGTTTTGAAGAATGGCTTCCTTACAGCCTCTACTGTTACTCGCTTACCCAGAGATTGTAGATGTGCTGGTGCGACAAGATGGTGACCTGAGGTGTGCGACTCAGGGTTCTCCCTCCAGAAAAGCTTGCAAATCCCCATGAGGTTATTGCAACAGGTTATGTATGCTCAGCTCTGTGTGTCTTTTCATGGAAGCCTCTGAGAAGGAAGATGGTTTCATGTGCATTATGGGTCCTGGAAAAGTAAAAGTGACATTTGTCATTAGGTGGCTTTTGGATTGGGGCAATTGAATTTGACACGATTTTGAGTGCTGATGCCTGGTATATCTCATTTTTTATATTAAGCAAAACCTAAGGGAAAGAATAATCAGAGTTCCCAATTTATTTTCTAGCATTCAAGTTTGTGCCCTTCTTGTGACCATCTGGGGTCAGGGGAAAGGACAGTCCATTATACAAGGACACAGCACTGTATGTGAGTGTCTCACTGAAGGGCAAGAGGAAGGGCAGGGGAAGGACCAATGCAGTCTGAACTGGTTGATGAGTGATTGCAGAAAAATTATTCTTGTACCTCTGAATCTTCTTCTTTGTTTACCTGAGGGACTGACTTGAACAGAGCTCATGGCTGAATACTATTTATCAAACCATGGATGTGATAGGAACAAGGGAACAAGGAATCAACTGTGATGGGAGGTAAAGGATGCAAATGCATGTCTTAGGGATTTTGTATCCCTACCAGCTGTACATTGTGGATAGTTTGTACACTGGTGTTTGGGCCTGATCTGGGTCAAGTGGTCTAGATGAACCAAAAATTAATTTGTTTTTCTAGCTCAAAGCTAAAGTGAGAAGCTCTTCTAATGGCCTCCTTAATCTCACTAAACTGTGCGAATACTCAGTTTAACTGGAAGGAAGCATTTTAAGCCATTGTTCCTCATAGCAAAAGCTATAAACACCACAACAATTAGTGACCTGGAAATGCCCTATATGTGAACACTTCCCTCTTGAGTTTGGAATGAGTGGGGAGAAGCTGTCACGTTTTCTGATGATTGCACAGACCCCAGAATCTGCATTTCTGCTGTTAATTTTTTACTGTTTTAATACATGTGTCATTTTAGCTGCAGAACCTCATCTTTCAGAAATCACATTCTTACAACACCCATATTTAGATTAAAGCAGGTAAAAGAGAAGCCAAACTGAGACCCTCCATTCATTCCCTATCTCCTTGGAAGCCAGCATTCCAACCCCACAGTCTCAGCAGGAAGATGCCTGACAACCTGACAGCCTAGTAAAAGCCATGAAAAATATGCTTGCAAAGCATGATGGTCCCAGGAAACTCCCACATGAGCTCCCTAAGGTCTGCGGATGTTTATATCCTACTCCTAGCACAATCCCCACATCTCAGGGAATGGGGAACTTTGTTCTTCAAAGGATTGCACCACCAGGACACAGCCTTTCCACTTTCACTTCTCCAACTGCTCCTTTCTGCACAATAGCTGCCTCATCAGGCCTCAAGAATAAGCACAAATCTATTTTCCTTGGTTGTGGGGCTGCATGTTATAATTAGACTTTGCACCGTAGCCTGATGACCAGGATTCAAATCTAGGTTCATACTTTCTAGTGAAGAGCACTGGCTCCTACTTAACCTCACCTCAAGCCAAGCCTCATCCCAAGTTTCCTCACTGTTAATATGGGGACACTAGTGGCACTGGCCTTCTGTGGCTGTCAGATTAATGAAAAGTCAAGACAAATTTAAAGAGTGGTACATACTAGGTATCATTAAGAACTCAGTCTGCTTGGTAGCCTGATGTAAAACAACTGTTTCAAGCCACTCATTTTTTTTGCTCCTAATTTCCTGGGTCACCTGGACCACTTGCTTGCTCTGAGTCAAACATGTCATCCCAGCAGTTTAAACCTATATCTTATGCACCTGCAAGTTCAAACTCTACTGATTTTCTCCTGCTCTTTCTGCAACCAATCTTTAATGTCAAACCCCAGACAATTCCAGAAATGCCAGATTTTGTTAGATCTTGTTTTTCTAAAAATACTGTTTTTCATCTTTCAGCTTGATTTCTCCTGTATCATGAAAACTCAAATCTCAAACAATTTTTAATTATTAAAAATGGCTGCACAATTTCTAGGGCCCACTGCAAAGTGAAAATGTGTGGCACCCTTTTCACACATTTTCACTATTAAAAGCACTAAACTTGGTGGACAGCCCTGTCTCATATGCCCATAAAGTAGGCCTCAAGTACAAACGAGCACATTTCAAGCTTTTATTTATGATTTAATAAAAGTCACAACCCCAGATCTCTAGTCCACCTAGGACAAGTCCAGGAGACCACAAGATAGAGGAAGTCAGAAGCTACCCACATGAACTTTCCGACATGATATCAGCTGAAGTAAAAACACAGATGAGGCTATGGCAAAAAATATCAATCTCTTAGGTAAAATTAGAGATGATGATCAAAATGAAGGTTCTGCCTAGTGAATTTAGAGTACACACAGGTAAAATAACAGAGGGACTTAGAAAAATGATGGAAATTATGAATGTCCAACACAGGAAAGAAATGAAATCCATGAAAAAGACTCAAACAGATATCTAGATTAAAAATTCCATTGAAAGTGTATGTAGCCAATTGAACCAAGGTGAAGAAATATCAGAAAACAAGATTGCAGTTGGTGACCCCAGAAAAAAAGTTTCTTAAAATAGCAAGGGACCATCAAGCCAAGAAATCAATCCAACAGCTTCAAGATGATGCAAAGAATAACAACATAAGATTGATCAGAGTCAGTGAGAAAGCAGGAGAAAGTGCAAAAAACATAACAAACGTTCACAGAAGTAATAGAAGAAGACTTCACAAACATGAAAAAAGAAATGGACACACAAAAAAGGCATATAGAACTCCAATTAGCCATTACTAAAATAAATCTACAGCAGGGTACATAATAACCAAGATTCTAGAAATGAAACACAAGAACAGAATATTAACAGCTCTTAGAGAAAAAGAAACAAATTACCTATAAAGGAAAGCCTATCAGAATCACAACAGACTTCTCAAAACAAACTCTTTAATCAAGAAGAATTTGGAGCTGGGTATGGTGGTGCATGCCTGTAATCCCAGCACTTGGGAGATGAAGGCAGGAAAATCATTTTAGTTCTAAGCCAGCCTGAACTGCATATTGAAACCCTGTCTCAGAAAGACAAAAAAAACAAAAAACAAAAAACAAACAAACAAAAAAAACCCCCAACTTGGAATGAAATATTTCATTTCCTGAAGGAAAACAACCTCCAACTCAGATTGATGTACTCTTCAAAACTATCTTTCAAAATCAATGGAGAAATAAGATACTTTCATGACAAAGAACTGAAAAATTCATGATCACCAAACCAGCTCTCCAAAATGTTCCAAAGGATATTTTATTTATTTATTTATTTTTATTTTGAAGGTAGTAGAAATACAACAGAACAAGACAGAACAAAGCCAATTGAGACAGTGCAGTGAATTTGGTACAGAACTTCACAGCGGTTACTAAGATAACAGTAATAGGTACCATAGTATATCTAATTATCTTTACAATAGTTGATCAATTAAGACAGCAAAGTCAAACCAAAAACAGAACATTATAAAGCCAATCAAAAGAGAATATTGAATAGAGTAAAGCAATTAATTATAATGAAACAAAACTGTAAACAACTTTTACTTTCAAAGAGGAGATAGAGGAGACCCCCCATATTTGTTATGTTGCATATCCTGCCAAGAGATGCTCAGACCTCTGTCCCCAGTTGCTAACGGTGGGGGTGGGGGATGTTTGATTCCAAGCCCGTGCACCGGTAGGCTCACAGGAGACTCTACTGGGTCTCCTCCTGGGTTACACTGGAGGAAGGCACTTACCAAGAGGGTGGGTGAATTGCTTCTTTGTGCAGCTGCCTGGGTTCTACCATGGCTGTGACTGGATCTTGGGGGCTGCTCATTGGTTCTCCTCCTGGCAGAAGGTGCTTACCAAGAAGGTGGGTGAATTGCTTCTTTGTGCAGCCACCTGGGTTCCACCGTGGCTGTGGCTGGATCTCGGGGGCCACTCACTGGTTCTCCCAAAGGATATTTTAGACAGAGATAATGAAGACCAAAATCCTAAGAATTCAATTTAAAGGCCACCAGGCAATAGAAGCAATTAAGCAGAGGCAAAAAGGGAATCAACCACAAGAAAATAATATGTCAATAATAAGCCAATGCATATCAGTGATAACCATCAATATGAATGGTCTCAATTCAGCAATCAAAAGAAACAGACTGGCAGAATGGATCAAGAATAAAGATCCAACATTAATGCTGTATACAAGAAACACATTTAACTGAAAGAGAAATTCATAGACTCAAAACCAAAGGTTGGAAACTAATACTCCATGTGACAGGAACCCAGAAGAAAAGTATAGATAGCTATTCTATTTGTAGACAAAGTGAACTTCAAGCCAAGACTAATCAAAAGAGACACAGAAGATCACCACATACTTGTTAAGGGAAAACTCCAAGAGAATGAGATAGTCATAAATATATGCACCAAACACCAGTGTACCCAACTATATAAAACAAATATTAACAGACATGAAAGATCAAATAAGCACTAACATAATTGTAGTGGGGGACATACAGACAGATCAACTAAAGGAAAAAAAACCCCAAAGAAATATCAGAACTGAATGAAACTTTTGAACAAATGGACTTAGTAGATGTCTATAGAGTATTTCACCACAAAACATCAGAATACACATTCTTCTCAGCTGCCAATGGGCCATCCTCCAAAATAGATCACATACTGGGTCATATAACATGCACAAATATATAGAAAATATATAAAGAACTCAAAAAAACCAGACCCTCCATGTAAAGATCCAATCTAAAGATGGTCATCTGAAAACACACATTTCTCAGATGAAGTACTACAAACAGCAAATACATGGAAGAGTACTCAACATCACTAAGTCAATTGAGAGATGCCAATTAAAACAATGCTGAGATTCCATCTCACTCCAGAAAGAGGGTTATTATTAAGAAATCAACCAATAACAAATACTGAAGGGGCTGCTGTGAAAAAGAACACTTTTCCACCATTTGTAGGGTATAGGCTAGTGCAACCACTGTGGAAATCAGTATGGAAATGCCTCAAAAAACTAGAATTAGAGGTTCTATCCAATCCAGCTATTACCCTTCTGTGTATCTTACTGAATGAACTAAAAACATCATACCACATTGACATATGCACGCCCATATTTATAACAGCATAGTTTGTAATGGCTAACTCTTGGAGATAGCTCAGATGCCCCGTCAACTGATGAATGGATAAAGATGTGGTTTTTTTGTATAATGGAGTATTACTCAGCCATAAAGAAGAACAAATTTGATATATTTATAGCTGAATGGATGCACTTTAAGACCATAATCTTACTCAGATATAAAAAAGGATGATCTTGAGGCCTTTATTGGTAAATGGATGCAACTTGAGAATATTCTCATTAGTGAAATAAATAAGATTCACATTAGTAAATATCACATTGTTTCTCTGGTGTAAAAAAATAATAAGAATGGACAGAATAATGGTATTCAAAAAGTATAATAGGTATAAAAGTATAATAGATATTGTAAAAGTGCAAGGGAAGGCAAGTGCTCTAAAGGATATAATGGTATGTATAGCGCGTAAAATAAATGACCGTATTACTGAGCTTTTATTAGATAATTGAACAGAAGAGTTTGTACTGTCAATGTTTAAGACCATAATCTTTAGTGAGATAAGTTGATCACATACGTGTAAATATTGCATTGTTCCTCTGTTGTGAGAAACAAAGTATAAATAAGTACAAGAAGATATTATGAAATAGGAAGAAAATGTTCAACTGGGCAGGAGAACTAGGGAGGAGGATGAGAGAAAGTTATGAAGGGAAAAGAAGAAAAAACTAGAAAAGAATAAAAGTCATAAAAGAAGGAAAAATGGAAACAAAGGTTTTGTAAATAAGGAGGGGAAGAGAGATTGAATGGAGGGTAAGGTAATGGGGGAAAAAAGGAATTGAGATAAATCATGCACAGGTATAAAGTCCCTATGATAGAAGTGATAAATATTTAAAATGTACTCATAAACTTAACAAAATTATTTTTAAACCAGAACTTCTCAAACTTAAATATTTATAAAAAATAAATATTTAAGATTATGTTAGTATGCGAATTCTGAGTTGGCATGACTGGAGGGGGCATAAAGTTCTACATTTCCATAAGCTCCTAGGTGACATTTATGGTGTTAGCCATAGACCATAGTTTTGTGCATCAAGGCTGAAAACCATTCTAAAACTCTCTTAATGCACTACATACAATAAATCATAAAATAATCTCCCAAGGTCAGTTGAGTTTAATCATAGCAAAAAAAAAAAAGTTTGTTCATAATCATGAGCACTATTGGCCTTATTTGGGACATGACCAGCTTGTGTTAATCACCATGAGTAAACTTAACTGCCTAGGGTTCCCAGGGCAGGGTTACCCAAGAGAGGAAGTGCAGAATGAAAAATACGTAGGATAGATAAGAATGTCAGCACTATGGGAAACCTAAGAAAAGATAAAATTTGTATCATTACTTGAGAGTGAAGAAAAATACAGCCCAAAGGCATCTTTAAGTAACTCATGACACCAATTGAAAATGAATGCAATCTGCTTTAAGATGTCTCCCATGTACAATACATTATGTGGGATGGTGCTATAAAAGATGGTAGATATTTCCAATCTGTGGAGGGGAATGAGTGCATGCATGTTAAGCTGTAAAAATGTGATTAAATGGCTCTTACCTGTGGGAAAGCTGTATGAGGCACAAGGCCGTTATTCTCATCTGAGATGTACGGGAAAAATAGAGCTAAAGAGAGACTTCAGCTGAGCTGTGGAAAGAAGGCTGTGTCTCAGGTTTAAATGTATAAATAAATGACCGCGGTTTTAAGAACATGATTCTATAAGATGTTGCCACAGATGTATTGCTGCAGCCTGTTTCTGAAATCCTTCCTGACATAGCATGGAATTGCCATAAGGCCCCCTTCCACCTCCCCATTTGCCAGACATCAAGAAGACTGATTGATGCTGACCCAGAATATTAGCAAAGGCTGAAGAGAGAAAACTTTCTAAGTTTAAACAAGTGCAAGGTATTATGGCTTATTTCTAAAATACTCCCCAGTTTACCATGTGTGTGGAAGAATATTGGGTTATGAGGGTGCTATTCTTATCAGTGGACTCATTCATTGATAAATTCAGTAGTTGACTGTGTTATTAGGAGACAGGCCTGACCGGAGGTGGGTCACCAATCAAGTGATCTGGAAGGATGCATTCTTGTCTCCAGCTCCTCCCTTCTTATTGTGCTTCCTGGCTGCCATGGGGTGAGCACCTTTTCCTCTGCCAGGCTCCTCAGCTATGCTGTTCCTTCCTTGGAGCCAGTTGAAGGTATGAGCCAGGATAAACTTTTGCTTTAAATTGTGGGTGTTGGGTAATTTGTTACAGCAATTAGAAGTGACTAAGACATATGGTAAAATAGAAAACAGAGAGAATGAGAGAAAATCTTTGCTAGCTACCCTTCTGACAGATGGTTAGTATCTAGAATATTTAAAGTAAAACAAACAAACAAACTTCAGTCAATAGATAAAGAGACCGTTCTCAAAATTAGTATAAATGGCCAACAATAATGTAAAAACTATTCAACATCTTTAACCATTACAGAAATGCACATTGGTAGTACATGGAGATTTCATCTCCCCTAAGTCAGAATAACTATCATGAAGACTACAAAACTCAATGAGTGTTGGTGAGAGTGAGAGGAATAAAGAAACCCTTTTACCCTGTTGATGGGAATGTAAACTAGTAAACCACTTTGGAAATAAATGGAGATTCTACAAAAACCCTCATACATATAGAATATATATATACCATTTGATCCAGCTATATCCCCCCCTTAATATATTCTAGAAAGAATTAAAGACAGCATGCTTTAGTGGTACATGCATATCTATAATTATTGCAACACAATTCACAATAGCCAAGGTGGAAATAGCCTAGATGCCCATCAACAGATGAATGGATAAAGAAAAGGTTATGTCTGTGTCTGTCTGTCTGTTTATCCATCTATCTCATTCAATCATAAAGAGTGAAATCATGTCATTTTCAGGAAAATGGATGGAGCTGGAAACTACCATATTAAGCAAAATAAGCAAACTTAGTTCTCTTTCCCATCTTGCAAGATGGCAGGCGAAAAAACAGAGAAGCCAGATACTAAAGAGAAGAAACCCGAAGTCAAGAAGGCCAATGCCACTGGCACTAGTAAAAAGGGTAAAAAGGCTAATAAGAGTAATGTGAAGCCTAAAAAGACCAAGAAGGGGCAGCCCCACTGCAGCCAAAACCCTGTCTTGGTTAGGGGAATTGGTAGATACTCCCAGTCAGCCATGTATTCTAGAAAGGCTTTGTACAAGAGGAAGTACACAGCTGCTAAATCCAAGGTTGAGAAGAAAAAGAAGGAAAAGGTTCTTGCTACTGTCACAAAACCAGTTGGTGGTGACAAGAATGGTGGTACCCTCGTGGTTAAGCTTCGAAAAATGCCTAGATACTACCCTACCGTAGACATGCCCCGAAAGATGTTGAGCCACAGCAAGAAACCCTTCAGTCAGCATGTGAGGAGGCTGCGAACCAGCATCACTCCTGGGACCGTCTTGATCATCCTTACTGGGCACCACAGAGGCAAGAGAGTGGTTTTCCTGAAGCAGTTGGCCAGTGGCTTGCTACTTGTGACTGGACCTCTTAACCTGAATCGCGTTCCTCTGTGCAGAACTCACCAGAAATTTGTCATTGCCACCTCTACAAAAATTGATATCAGCAACATGAAAATCCCCAAACACCTCACTGATGCTTACTTCAAGAAGAAGCAGCTGTGGAAGCCCAGACACCAGGAGGGTGAGATCAACACTGAGAAGGAGAGATACCAGATTTCAGAGCAGCGCAAGATTGATCAGAAAGCGGTGGACTCGCAGATTTTACCAAAGATCAAAGTTGTCCCTCAGCTCCAGGGCTACTTGAGGTCTGTTTTTGCTCTGACAAATGGAGTTTATCCTCACAAATTGGTGTTCTAAATTTCTTACCAAGAACCTAATTAAATAACTGATTATGTTTAAAAAAAAGCCAGATCAGAAAATTAAATATATCATGTTTTCTCTTACATGAACAAACTAACTAAATATATAAATATATAAGAGATGACAGGCAATTAGAAGGTAGATTTTTGGAGAGCAGGAAGAAGATCTCAGGAAGGCTGTAGGAAGAGAGAAGGGGATAATGGAGATGAAAATAATAAAAACATATTACATAAAGTACTAATATACCAAAATAAATATCATTATTCTGGATTACTAATGGTCACTAATTTTAAAAATGCCTTAAAAAGGTATTATTTAGGAATTTATGCCACTAGTAGTAGGGCTTAATTAAGAACAGTGACCCAGAGTATGTTCACTGACCTCAGGCTGAGGCAGGGGAGGTAAAGGAGCAGGGAGCCAGTAGCAGTGTCTTCTCTGAGAATATGGAATTTGGACTAGGACCTGGGTTTGTGCACAGATTTCAGTAAGAACTAGCTGTGTGGTTAGGAAACACTGTTCAACCTAAGTTTATATTTTCTTAAGTGCTTACTCATACTTAATAGAATTAAGGTAATAATTCAATTAAAGCATTCGTGAAAGGTAACCCGTGTATATTCCTTAGCATAGAGCAAATGAAAGGAAGGAGAAAGACAGAGGGGAGAGGAAGAAAGGAGAGTGACACACACTAGCAAGATAACTTATTATTGTGGCCACAGCAATGCTTACAACCGGGGGGGTTCTAGGACGTGAAGGGAGCTAAATACACAGAACTTTAGTTTGTACTTGACATGACATATAGAGGTGTGCAAGTGATTACAGAGCTACTTTAGTCCTTGCACAAAAGAGGAAGGTGGATGGTTGCTCTAATGTGCCACCAAGATGCCCTTCAGAAATAAAGTAGCTCATGCCCAGTTTCTAGCAGCACCTTTAGGCAGAGAGAGTCATCTCCCCTAGGGTGCCCAACATCCTGTAACTGCTGACTTGAGCCTCAGAGGCTCAGCTTCTCCTTCTCTGTGGATAGCTCTGAAGGGCCTTCCACCTGCAGTTCCCATGGGGCTAATGAAAGCTCATTTAACCCACATCTCATCTTCACCTTTCCCTCTGCCCCACCCCCTACCCTTCTCTCCTTTCTCATGTTGTGTTGAACCTGCAGATACTGCCCCATATACCTCCTGCATAATGGCCTCCATGCTAGAGTCAGCTTTCTGGAAAATCTACCTGTGACAGTTTGTATTGCTGTTTTATATGAAAGGATGTGTAGTCCTGGCACAAGATATAAAATTACTACAGGTGATGAGTTGGAGAATGTACATCAATTAGTGTATCTGTCACTAGAGAGATGAATGAAATACTGACTCTAAAGAAAACAGAATTGGACAGCTTTTCTAAGATAAATTAAAGCCCTGAACAAAAGGTAAACTAGGGCTGGAGTGGGGCTGGGGTCTCCTTACAGCACATGAAGCATCTGCAATCTCTTTCAGCAGAAATGCTGAGTACTCAGGACCATGCCTAGAAAGTAAGAGCAGCTAAACTCCAAAGGAAATTAAATTCTCAATGTAGGCAGATCTGCACTCAAGCCTCTAGGGGAATAAAAAGGCCTGAAATAAGGAATAGTGACACTGTGGTTGGTGCTCCCCAAATCTTGACTCCCCATATTCCCTAAGATCTATAGACACAGTCCACTCATCCTTAGAAATCGCTGGCTCTCTCTCTTTACTCAAAGATGAAGCTGAAGTCTTTTCTCTGCAAAACAATACATGAGCATCTTAGGATCTGCCACCATTTAATGCTTTAACACATAGGCTTATAATTAGGGCTCAATACCAGCAAACATCGCCAGAGATATGCTGGTCAAGATAACAGACAAAAGAGGCTAACTCCTAATGGAGCTGCAGGGCCTGGCCATATTTTATAACAAAGCTGAAAGATAGGGGTTGGTTTCTAAGGGCTCTAGATCATACTCAGAACATACTATTTGCAAAGAGCATTTATCAGCTTGAGACTTCTAAGATATGATTTAAAATTATAGCAAGATTGCTAAGAGATTGTGCAAATATACTCCCAGAATGTCTCTTAGCAGCATAGAAAGAGCAACTTCTCACTGTTAATGACTTAGAAAAACAGGGTTGACAGAAACGCCACTGGGGAACTAGTCTCACTGATAATAGAATATCCCACTATGACAGAGTATAGGTGGTGCTGCTTAATCATTGGAAGTCAGGTAGACACAATTATCTTCATGTGTGGCAAAGAAAAAACGGTAATGAATGCATCTGTTTTGCAGGAAATTGTGGTGCTAATTAATAGAAAATTGTCCTGGGAAAAAGCTAAAGACCAACCAAAGGGGATACTCCACCTACGTGATCAAAGAAAGTCAGGGATGGATGATTGGGAGGTTACAACAGTTACTACAATGTATAGTTATGATTCATTGTCCAGTTTCCAGATTTGAACTATTTTTCAAGTCTGGAATGAAGATCTGAAAAGAAAATTGGCCATGTTCCAAGTAGCATACAACTAACTGACAAGCATACACAGTGAGATTTCCCTGATCCTGCCCAAGGCCGTTTACATGGATAAAAGTGCACTGTGGAGAGGGTACACTGGGCACCTGAAGCATCACTGTGCCCCTGTTAGAATGGAAGTATAAGGGAACTTTGTAGTAAGTGGATTTAATGAGTAAATCAAAACTTCAAACTGAAGGCCTGTGTTTTCTTTACACTCAGAAATCATGAGGTTTTCAGTTTTGTTTACCGTCCTATCTTCAATTTCCCATTTTCTTGGATGGTAGACCTAACCTTCTAGATTTGTGTTCTTTCTTATATTTTATATTTTTACAACATGGAACATTTCTTCAACTTTAAATTTCAGTATTTTTATGAGTTTATTTTTGCTTTTTATTTGTACTGGGGATTAAACCAAGAATTTACACAGGCTAGGCAAGTGCTTTACTACGGAGTTACATCCCCAGACTTTGTAATAATTTTTAAAATCAATGTTGAAATTTAATATATACACAATAGTTTCCATTAGAATACACAGTTTCATGGGTTTTGACATGTGTGATCTTACAACCCCAATCACAGGGTCGTAAATTATACATTTCTTTCCCCCAAAGTTCCCTCATGGCTTTTTGCCATCAGTACTCTGCCAGCCACTGGATATGAGTAGTCAATGATTTCTTTTCTAGCACATTAATTTTCCTTTTCTAAAATGTCATATAAAAGAAATCATACAGTGTGTAGTTTTTGGTGTCTGACTTCTTTCACTCAGAATGAGTTTTAGATCCAAATGATGTACCAGAGTTTATCCATTTGTTGATGGACATTCAGGTTTCCAGTTTTAGGCTACTAGTAACAAGGCTATAAATATATTGGGTATGCGGGTACATGCCTCAAATCCCATCACTCTAGGAGGCTGAATCAGGATTATAATGTCAAGCCCAGTTAGTGCAATGCATATAGTGTGATCCTGTTTTAAAACAAAGAAATGGATGAGGATGAAACTCAGTTTGAAGGTCCATGGATTCAATCACCAACACCATCAAAACAAACGAAGGTATATAAAAAGACTAGAAATAGTACAAGTCTTTTGATGGACAAGTTTTTACTCTCTGGTATAAGTGCTTAGGAGTAGAATTGATCAGTCATATAGCAAGTGGTGATTTAACTTTATCAGAAACTGCCAAAGTTTTTAAAGTGGCTATACCATTTTACATTTGCCACAGTAATATATGAGTGTTCCACTTGCTTCATTGTTTCATGTTTCACAATTTTTTCTTTCTTCAAGTCATTCAGTGGGTGTGTAACAATATATTACTGTTTTTGATTTGTATTTTCCTGATGTTTGAAATTGTTGAGCATTGTTCCATCTATGATTGGTAATTCCAGATTTTTGTTTTAAATACCAAAATAATTTACTCAATTTAGTTTAATTAATTTGTTTATGGTGCTAGAGATCAAGTCCAGGGCTTTATGCAAGCAAGGCAAACATTCTACTACTAAATTATACCTGCAGGCCTATTTACTCTGTTTAAAAACTGGTTTATCTGTTGTCTAGTTATAAAGTTATATATTCTGGATATTTGTCAGGTATAGGTATTGGAGATATCTTTTACTGGTCTTCTGGCTTATGTTTTTATTTTCTTTATGACTTTTTTGGAAATTGCTTTCTTTTAAAATTTTTGTTTTATTTTTGTGGTGCTTTGGACCAATTTTTACTTTGTTAAAGGTATTGTTTGAAACACTGTTTAATATTAATGAAATCCACTTATTAATCTGTTTTCATATTTTTCACTTTTATGTGATACTTTTATGTGTGTCTGTGTAAAGGTATTTTGCATGTGTTGTAGAAATTTTATAATATTTGGTTTTATTTTTAGGTCTATACTCTATTTAGGTTTTGTCATTGGGGATGTATCTCAGTAGTAAAGTACTTGCTTAGAAGGTTTAGGCACTCGGGATGTAGCTCAGTAGTAGAGTACTTGCTTAGAAGGTGAGACCCTAGTTTAGCCAAGACCACAAAAAAAGAAAGAAAGAAAAAAGAAAAGAATTGAAGTTTTTATTTTTTCTATATGATTATCTAGTGGTGCAAGTATGAGTTTTTAAAACAGTCATTTCTCCACTGAATTACCCTGGCACATTCAATTTATCCAATAAAATCAAGCTATATAATTTTTCTATTTCTTGTATGTTAGTTTTGGTAGTTTGTTAGTTTTGGTAGTTTTAGTAACATTTCTATTTTGTGGATAAAATTCCAGACATACACAATTTAAAGGAGGAAAAGTTTACTTTGGCTTTCAATCTCAGAGGTTTGGAGCCATGGTTAGCTGGTCCTGAAGCAGAAACATCATGGAAGGATGTCATAGTGAAGGAAAGTTATGCTCGCCTCATGGGTAGACAGTAGAACAGCCAGAGAGAAAGGGACCAGGGACTAGATTAAGTCTCCAAGGTCATGTCCTTATGAGCTCCCCCAGATACACCCAGAAATGGTTTTTTGTTGTTGTTGTTGTTTTGTAGTACCGGGGATCGAATTCACGACCTAGCACTTTCCAGGCAGGCGCTTATGCCACTGAGCTAAATCCCCGGCCCCACCCAGAAATGTTTAACTAATCTCCTAGGTGTTGGTTAAGCCAATGAAGTTGGCAATCAAGATTAACAATCACAAGCTCACTACTTGTCACCCAAACACATTGCTAAAACATAATTTTAGCAATTTCCAAATAGGGACAACAACAAGGTCCTAATTCTACCTAATATATTCTAACTATCCTTCAAAAAGCTGAAAATGGACCAATTCTTTCCCCCAAAGTCTCAATATTTTAAGCATTGCTCAAAAGGCAAAGATCAAACTATCCTCTCAGACTTGAGATAAATTCTTAATTGTTAACTCTGTAAAATTAAAAAAGCAAGTTGCTCTCAAAATACAATGACAAAGGACAAACATTTCATTTCTAAAAGGAAAGAATAAGGGATGGAAAGGATTAGGGCTAAAACAAGACCAAAACCCAGCAAAGGAAACATTAGGTCCTGTACCTCCATGTACAGAATGCAGGTCACATGGCAGAAAGATCAGAGATCCAAAGGGCTTTGGCAGCCCCACCTTCACAGGCCTTGACTGTTTTGATCCACTTGACCTCTTTCTTGGGGTGGCTTCATGTGCCAGATGTAGCTTTGTCCAGTAGATGATCCACATCACTGGCATATGCAGCTTCCTGGAAACTCCACTGCAGCTTCAGCCTCATGCTCACAGCTTTATGCAGTCACCCAGTCAGGGTTACAGGCAGAATATCTAATCCTGTCACAACTGCCTGGCTTCCTAGCTAGGCCTTCCTTTGAAAACTGAGTTGTAGCCTCTGTGAGCCTGCAATCCTTGCATTCCACCTGCTTGCCAAACCAGAATCATGTAGATGCAAGTTCTGCAGCCAGCTTGATCAGTAGCTGGGCCCCTTAAATCATGGCTGTGGCATCTTCTGAGTGCCTGGATGACTGAAGTCAAGAAAACTTTTCTCTGTAGTCCTGAGTGACAAGGGTACTCTGATGCCCTCCTCTGAAAGCAAAATGTTTCGCAGGAGTTTACACATTTACAATCTTTATCCTGTGATAAGTTTAGGATCTGCTCAATTCCTGAGATGCCCACAAGGCTCCTTTCCTGTCGCTCCACTGTGAAGTATTTTACTTTTTTTTTTATTTTAACTTTTAAAAAATAGATGCTACTCTTTTCAGTTACAACTTTCTTGTTGCAACTTTACACATTTTTTTTTTTTCTGGCCAAACTGCAAATTCTTTCCAATCTGCTTTTGCTCCTGATTCTTATGGTAAATAGAACTAAAAGCAGGCAGCAAATAGCCATGTCACATCTTAATGGCATGCTTCCCTGAAATTTCTTCTGTAAAATAAACTAGTCCATAACCTTCAAATTCAGCCTCCTATAGAGTTTCAGAACATGAATATAATGTAGACAAGTCATTTGCCAGAATGCAACCTTTGTGCCTCTATTCCAGTTCCTAATAATCATCATTTCCATCTGATACCTTATGATCACAGGTTTACTACCCACATCTCTATTAGTTTTCTGGTCTTTTAAGCTCCTAGAAGAATTTTCCATTAAACCCTGCTATGGAATTCTGGGGTTTCTCTACTCTCATCTCCAAACCTTTTCAAAGTTCCCTGGAAAACCAGTTCCAAAGGTATCTGAACCAAATGGTAATGTATAGTCAAAAAAATCATTCCACTCCAAGTATCAGTTTTCTGAATAAGCTATCTTTCTATTGATGAGACAAACTACCTGACATATATAACTTAAGGGATAAAAGATCTATTTTGGCTCATGGAGTCTAAGATTTTGGTCCACAGCCAGCTGTCTCTGAGGCAGAAACATGGCAGAAGAAAGCTGCTCACCTCATGGCAGAGTAAAAAATGAGAGTCAGAGAGGAGCGGATGAAGGATCAGACACAGTCCTCAGTGCCATGGCCTGTGAGTCACGGAAGCATACCCAGAAGCATGCTTTATTAATCACCTAGGCATCTTTCAAGCAAATAAAATGACAATCAGAACTAACTAATCTCTACTACTAGTATTATTTAGAAGTACATTATTTAATCTCCATGTATTCATGGGGTTTTTGGTGTTCCTTTGTCAATAATTTCTGATTTATTCTGTTGTAGTCAAAAACATACTTTATTTGACTTCAATTCTTTAAAATTGTTTAGACTTTAGTCCTTCATATGGTCTGTCTGGATGAATGTTTCGTGTGTATATGAAAAATACTGACTATTCAGTTGTTAAGTGGAATATTCTGTAAATGTTGCTTCATAAATGTCTAAGTTACATTGTTTCATACTGATGTTCCATTCTTCAATATTCTTACTAAGTTTTATATATTTGTTCTACCAATTACTAAGGAGAAAAGTTGAAATTTTCAGACATTTATTTATTTATTTTAAGGAGAAAAAACCAGAAAAATCACGTAACAAGTAAACCATTAAGAAACAAAAACAAAAGCAAGATGACAACAGACTATAGCTATATAAAATTTCAAAAAAAGATGATAGGAATTTAATAAAGGTTATTGTACTGCATATTGTTATCTTCAAAATAGTTGCTCAGATTACCTTATACATGCATGCAAGATTGATCAAACAATATAATTTCCCTTTCAGGAGTTTCTTTCTTTTTTACTATACCTATTTCCAGATGTTATTGTGGGCTTATTTCTATTTTCAGTTCTCCAGTTTTTACTTTATGTATTTTTGAAGTTCTGTAACTAGGTAATGCACATTTGTGATTATGCATTCTTGATAAAATCACTTAGTTATCATGAAATATTTTTCTTTATATCTAGTATTATTTCTTGTCCTTAAACATCCTTCCACTTTTCTTTTTTAAAATTTAAAAAATTTTTTTTTTACAGAGAATAAAACAAAAGAAGACAGAACAAAGCAGATCTGAACAGAACAATGTAAGCAACACAGCACTTCACAACAAGACAACCGGATATTAACAGTAGATATCATAGTGTCTCTTTCTTTGAAATAGTTGAGCATAGCTTCACACACAATAATATCAAACATATCAAAATAGTATAAAACCATTCAAGAGAATGAAAGTATTACAGGACATTCTGGACCAAATAACAGAAATGGCTACTATAATATCTCATTTTCCATAAAAAATTTGTTTATACTATCATACATATTAAAATCCAATAAGACACAACATGATAGAATCAATGGTAATAGAAGAAAAAAAGCATGGTAGGACTTCAAAGCAAGATGATATTAAATCAGCAATGGCTGCCATAATGTCTTGTTTTCTTCAAAATTGCTGTTCATACCATCACACATAATAAAATCAAACAAAACAGAATAAAACCATCCCAACTAATAATGAAAAACATTATAAGGCTTCAAAGCAATGTAATGGGGAATCATGATTACCATAAAATCTTATGTTCTCTTCCCATTTCTTACACTAGGGAGACTATGAGATATTTATATATGTGTTTGATTTATTTAGCTTATGAGTATGGTCTCAAGTTGAATCCATTTATTTATAAATATCTCAATGTGATAATTCTTTGTAGCTGAGTAGTACTCCATTGTATAAAAACACCACATCTTTTTTATCCATTCCTCAGTTGATGGGCACTTAGGTTGTTTCCAAGTTCTGGCTGTTACAAATTGTGCAGCTATAAACATGGGTGCACATATATCACTGTGGCAAGATGTTTTCAGTTCTTCTGGGAATATGCCTAAAAGTGGAATAACTGGGTCAAATGGGATTTCCAATCCCAGCTTTTTGAGGAATCTCCAGATTGGCCTCCACAGTGGTTGCACCAGTCTACACTCCCACCAACAGTGCAGAAGAGTTCCTTTATCCCCACAACCTCTCCAGCATTTGTTGCTGGTAGTTTTCTTGATTCTGGCCATTCTTTCTGGAGTGAGATGGAATCTCAATGTGGTTTTAATTTGCATTTCTCTAATGACTAAAGATGATGAAAATTTTTTCTTGTATTTACTTGCCATTCATATTTCTTCATCTGAGAACTGTGTATTCATCTTGGATGCCCATTTTTGGATTGGGTCTTTGAATTTCGAGAATCTGATTTTTTTCATATTTTTTTTATTTAAAGAGAAAAAAAACAGGAAAAAGATAGAAATATTACAGAATTTCAAGAAAAGAAGATAAATAGTAAGAAATCACTAGTTGATACATTACATATTGTTCTTTTAGAAATAGTTATTCAAGTTACAGAATTAAAGTACACAAAGTGGACACTCAAGCAGTGAGAGTGCAAACAGATCTGTTCAAGAATCTAACAAGAACCTAGAAATACGGTCATCAATCCCACACATCTAAACATACATGCAGCTATATCTTTTATAGCACTTCCTATTTCCTCTTTTTTTACAATAGCAATTATACATTTTTAAAATTTTATTTAAAGAGAAGAAAAAAAAACCAAAACAGAAAAAAGGGTAGCAATGATACAGAATTCTAAAAGAAAGAAAGAATAAGGAGAATGAGAAAAAGTCCCACTAAGAAATCAGTAATTTATAAATTACGTACTGTCATCCTGGATGTAGTTGTTCAAGTTACAAAGTTAAAGCATACATAATAAATATTCAGTCAGACTACAAACAGTTTTGCTCAAAGATACAACAAAGATTCAGGAATATGGTCATCTATTTTACACACTCAAACTTACATGCAGTTATATCCCTTAGAGCACTTTCTTTTCCTCTCTTTTTTACAATAGCAATTACACATTTTGGTTTTATTACACTTGTAGTTCTTATTTACTTTTTACACTAGAGACACAATATGATATTTATAAATATGATTCTTATTTATTTCACTAATGAGGATAGTC
>PVLA01003488.1:0-210436 GCA_004027455.1 Hydrochoerus hydrochaeris | reverse complement strand
GCAGTGTGCTAGGGGCTGTGCAGCATTAGCAAGAGCCTGAAATGGCTGTTTGAAATGACAGGAGAGCTGAGCCCTCTTTCCAGGGCGAGAGGTCCTCGTTTCCCCACTCTCCAGTCCCCCAGCTCGCCCACGCCAGGGGCAGCCCTACCTTCCCCGGAGAAGGGAGACAGGCAGAGGAGCAGGAGGCAGAGCAGGCTGGCCAGGGCTAGCAACCGCATGGCGAGGTGGCTGAGGTCGCGGCTGGGGACAGCGCGGTGCTGGGCAGCAGACCTCGCTGGGGCCCCGGCAGACACTTTATAGAGTGGCATCGCGGAGTCCCATAAAGAGGAGAGGCGGCCCCTCCCAAAGGGGAAAGAACCAGCTTTTCGAGATGCCAAGAAGGCTTAACGACCTGTAACATGCCAGCCCGAGCGAGCGCCACCTCGTCCGGTCCGCCTCAGAAGTCAGAGCAGGAAACACTAGCTCTGAGATTGGACGTTAACTTTTAGTGTCAGCAATAATTCCACAAAAGGCAGGTCTTCCTGCTTGCTTCTTAGATGGTGCTGAGGGAAGGACTGTAAAATCCTGGCAGACCCTGAAGCGTGGCTGTGAGGGGCCTGCCCGGGTTTGAGTCCTTGCACCACGGGTTAGCAGTGGTGCGACCTGGTACCTGCCTGTCTCTGAGTGTGTGGGCAGCCCCTCTGTGAAATGGGCTCAGGGCTGCGTGAGGGGTGTGCAGGAAGCCATCCATACCGCTTGCCTTCACCCTGTTGTAAAACTGCACAGCCATAGCTGGTGATTAAGATATCCATGAACTGAGAGGCATTTCCAGTTGGAGGTCAGCTGGATCCAGGGCGTGGGGTGGGCACACCTGACCAGGGCAGGCATGGGGAGAAGTCTGCCCCATGTGGGGCACCCCTGGGGCTGTGCTCTAGGTCTCAGGCACTTGGGAGATGCTGGCCAGGCTGGGCACCAGGGAGTTTGTGTTGGTGGCGGCAACTGAGCAGACAGGTGACCACAGAACTGTATGGTTAAGTGCCATCCACACCAAAGGCCAGGAAGGGACATTTGCAGGCAGGGGGTGAGGAGGGATGGGCAGCTTTGCAGAGATGGGCTGCAAGAGGTGGGCTGGCATGGGAGGTCAGGCTGGAAAGGCTTCCTGGGCCCATGGAGGAGGCAGAAAGGTAGGCATGCGGGCCTTTAGCCAGGTACAGAGGTGACATAAATGACGAGGGCGCCCTCCCCATCAGGGACATTCTCTGGGCATCCCTTTAGTAATGCTGCAGGGGTGTCTGAGAGTGTACAGGGCCTGGTCTTGCTATGAGCGAGGGGCTTGGGTGTCCCTGGACCCAGGAGAGATGGCAGGCGGGTGCTTCCCCCACGAGCCTCTGCCTGGGCTCTGCGACTCCATCCTGGCCCAGGTTCTGTTTGTCCTTCCAGACCTAGGTGTGGTCTCTTCCTGGTGCAGCCTTCTCCGGCCCTGGTATGGCAGTGCCAACACATGATGTAACTCTTCTCTCTCAGTGTCCACGATGCCTGAGCTCAGGAGGTGAATGGAACTCAGGGTCCCAGAGGCTCAGGGCAGGTGCTGTGGGCCTGGTGGGGCCTCTCTGGTCAGCTGTAAGTGGTCAGAGTTCTGCAGTGCCTGGAACATGCCCATCCACTGTGGCACCTGCCATGGGGCCCTGTGGACCTGCCATCTAGGAGATGGTGGAGGACTTGGGCAAGAGGAGTTGATCCCTGAAAAGGGAGTGGCTCTGTCTGCTCAGGCTGACAGCAAGAACAGAAAGGATTGAGGAACATGCAAACAGGCTTCCAGGAATGAGACAGAAGGGAAACACAGGGTGAGGCTCGGTGTAGATGGAGAGGGGAGGGGTGGGTGGGCAGGATCGGCCTTGCTGACACCAGGGCGTGAAGACACCCATAGCTTGCATGTGCACACACACATAGACACACACGGAACTTATATCTGTCCTTGAGATGGGATGGCAAGGTCTGTTCTTTGCTTCATTAAGTGTGACCTTTTATAGCCAAGGAACTGATGCCAGTTCCCAGCCTGCAAGGACACATGCAAGGGAAGACGCCAGCATCTGTTCCACTCTCGCTGGTTCCTGGCAGAACAGCCAGACATCCCCTGCTGCTGGAGACAGGGCCACGGTGGGACCTGCCTTCCTCTCCTGCTGCAGACCCAAGGGAAGAACTTAGGCCACGTGCTCAGGATGGCTCCATGGTGATGCAGAGGCCAGGGGATAGTCTGATAGTCAGCCCTTCTGCTTTCAGGTGTTTGCAGAAAGCCTAAAGCTAACCTGCACAAAGAAACTGAATTTATTGTGCTGGGTTAGTCACTGGGGCAGCTCTGGGTGGATTCTTTTAGCAGGGTGTGCTCTTCAAGTCCAGAGGCCGTGCAGGGGCAGGACCTTGAAGATCCTGGGACTGCACCGGTGTCTACCATGCGGGTGTGCAGAGGACTGGGGGCAGCCTCCCCTGAAGTAGGGTGCAGCTGGAGCACCCGGCTGTTCCCTAGATCAACTGAGCCAAGTTTGCTAAGTGTGCGTCCCAGGGTGTTTGGATTACACATCTGGTCCACCTCAAGGACCACTATTTCCTGTCTTTTCTATCCGGGATCGTTTGGGAGTGTGACCACTGAGTCCTTGGGGCAGCAGCACGCCTTGGCCAGGCACTCGCCGTTACCTGTTGGGCAGGCACCCTTGGCTAACTCTGGCTGACAGCGGTGGAAAGAACCACCTGGCGGAGCGGGCAGGGGTGAGGCCGATGACGCTGGGAGCCGAACTCTCATCACTTAGCAGGTCCAGACCCTCTGGGAAGTGCAGTCACCTGGACCTCCCGGCCAGCTGACGCAGGACGTAGGTAACTCTCCCAGGGCTCCTCAGCCACTCGGCCACAGACCCAGAGGTGGCCTTCTGGACTGCACCTCGGCTTTGAATCTTTTGTTACAGGACACAGCCACCCAGCTAGGGCCTAAGACGCTGACCAGCTGGAAGGGGTCACCTCAAGGGCTGTGTTCCTTACACACTCACACACACCACTCACAGGTGTGCAGGCTTCCCTGGGGTCACCTTTCAGAGGAAGAAGATTCCCCCTCGGAATTCCACCTGCTTCCCCCGACCTGGTGCTGGGCATGGAGCCCAGGGCTCACACACCGCAGGGACGGCGCCTCAGCTCTGGGCTCTCCAGCGGCTTCTGAACCCTCACAGGAAGGTACTACGCCATCGTCATCGGGCCCAGGTTATATAAAGGGTACATTCAGGCTCAGCCCCGCCGCCTCCAGACAATCGCTGTTCACAGGTTTTCACCTGCTCTTAACATTTCAAACAGAGCTGTCAGCTTCTTACTTTAGAAAAGGAAGAAACACCTCCAGCTTTTTAGAATGTTCAAAATCTCAGGCTGAGCTGAGAGGTGAAAATGAGAAGCATCTTAACGGGAACACCTGTTAAATTTTAAGCATATGCGGTTCGGATAGTAATAAAAAATCAAATCATGGGGTTTAAAGATTTCCAAAGATGATTTTGAAAACTTTTCTGGCAGCTTTCCTGAGGGGGAAAATGTCTCAGAGACACACCTAGGATGCTGGGAATTTCACAAGGAGGAAGCATGATTCAAGCCTAATTTATTTCTAAGAGCAGCGTGGAAGTGTCCCAGCCCTCGAGGTGGGGACATAACCCTCACCCCATGCTTTGGGCTCTGGCAGCCCTGGCTTCTCCCCAGTGTTACAGACCACCCAGCTGCACTGAGCCACTCCCCTGCCTTTATTTGCGTGGCAAACTGCAGAGCAGCTCCTGACAGAGGCACCAACTCGGCCCAGCTTTTCATTGAACTTGGGGGTGGATGGCATTGACCCCGTTCAGGGACGGGGCAGGCTCCCTGTTGGGATCGGTCTCCAAAGCTGTGGGGCTGGAGTTCTAGGAGAGCCGATGCATAGCTCAGCTTCCAACCCGTTAGTCTGAACTTCAGCGCTGGGCCTCGCCTGCCTGGGGGTACCTGCTGCTCACTCAGGCCAGGGCCCGTTGGGGAGCAGGGTGGGAGGTGTCTGCTGCTGTGAATTTCCCCTCTTGTTCACCCCACTCCCACCCCAGGCTGGGACGTCCACCGCATTCTTGGGAGTGTGGCTAACCTGCCTCGTCACCGGCCACAAGGCTTTGTGTCTCCTACCCTGGCCGGGGCCGATTTGACCCCTGGCGGAACAGCTTTTCAGCCTTCACTTCCTCTGCCTGGAGACCTCTGTCACTGTTCCCAGCCTCAGGTTTTCTCTCCCCTTTTTAGAAGCTAGGCCTAGACTACAGCTCTGTCACCCCCAGCTCCGGGTGAACATTGTGCCACCGAGAAACGGTTTCTCATCACGTGGCCGCCTTCCTAAAGTGGGGCACTTAGCTCTCCCTCCTTCTCGTCACCACAAGGATTTATTGCGCTGGTTTATTACAGTCGCTGAGTTACACTTTAGTGCACTTTGCAGTTATCCCAACCTTAAGTTTTTAGTGAAATTATATTTACTATGAATCCAAAGGTCAAACTATTCCAATACTGCTTTTTCAATGTCAGAGTATTTTTGATCCACTTGTATTATGGCTGAGACCCAAAATCCCAAGGCTCACTGTGCTGAGGGTCAGTGGCCGGGGTGGCTCACGGGAAGGTGGTGTCTAAGTGGCAGTGGGTCCGTGACCCTGGCCTGGCTGGCTCTCCTCCTCTGGGTTTGCCCTGGAGCCAGCCAACCATCAACCAAACCATCAACATTAACCTCTGCTCCTTCCTGTTGTGCAGGTCAGCAATGAACGGTGCCCAGTGCAACCCAGTGACCACTGGCTTCACTCCCTCGTCCTGCAGAAGTCACTCACCACATGTAGGTTATTTTGTGACAAATTAACAGACCTAACTCCAGGTGCACAATGATGTCGTAATTACGAATGCAGCGTGAAATGGCTGAATTAACATGTCCCCATCTTATTTTTCCTCCAAGCTGTACCCTTCCTGCTCTGTCCAGTACCCACCACATTCTCCAAGTTCAGCTTTTTAGATTCCAGACACTGACTTCTGTCTCCTGGTGCCTGGCTCACTTACTCCGTCCTCCGGGTTAATCCGCGCCGAGACACTGTCCTTCCCCTTGACAGATGTACAGACGTGCCGTTCTGTGCCCCGGCTTCTCTGTGCCTGTGGGGTACACACAGGCGCACAGACAACAGGGCTGGTGCATGTGACAGATGCTTAGACCAGAAAACCAGAGTGGAAGACTGTGTCTCTAGTCCCCCAGAACCCTCTCCCTGGCCGTCCTGGCCGCTTCCCGACGCGGCTCTCCGTGCTGCTCGGTGGCTTCAGTCCTGCCGTCGCGCCTGCCTCGATGCCCTGTACCGATTTAAGTCACTGACTCTTCCCCTCATCCTGCCTCTGGGGAAGAGCCGCTCATGGGGCGCCACTGCGGGCGAGGTGGACACGAGCTAAGGTTTCCACGAGCCCGCTCGCTCGCCAGACAGCACTCGGCAGCAGCCTTTCCTGTAGCTCTGATCGCCCCTTGCAAAGCCACTCAGGAGACTTCCGGACTGCTTCACACAGCAGCAAGATTGAAGGGGAAAAGCAAGTCTGCAGGAAGCGTTCAAAGTGGGGGAGTCAGCCTGAGGGACTCATGGCAACGTGTCTTTACTGGGGGAGAGGGCCAGGAATCGAACTCACAGCCTCGCACTTGCAAGGCAGGCACTGTGTGCTGAGCGGTCCCTCCAGCCCAGCCATAATAATCTGATTTAAACATTTGCATCGCTCATACATCAGCAAAGGGATTTCAGGTTCCCAGGATGCTGCAGGCCGAGGGATTCCTGGACCTCACCCCGTCTCCAGAGGGCACCCCACTCGCAGCCCGCGCTGGGAGCACCAGGACCAGGAGGAGGAAAGGTTCAGTTCTGCGCAGCTTATAGCCCTTCCAAGTGTGGGTCCCGGCGCAGAAATGTGGGGGCGGAGCACGGAGTGCTGCAGCGGGAGGGTGCACAGGAGGGCGTGGGAGGCCCAGGTGTCCACCTCACCAGCACAGGGCGGGACAGGGAAGGCTGGGGTGGACCCTGCCTCCATGACTGAGCCCTGTGGCCGGGCTACGCTTCCCTGGGGGACAGTCCCCAGGCTTCTGCCTCCCTCACCAGTGCCCGCCAGTGCAGGGACAACTGGGCCCGTGTGCATGTGTGTGCTGCAGGCTGCTTCGGGGCTTGTGGAAACCCTAGCTCATGTCCACCTCACCCGCAGTGGCGCCCAGTGAGCGGCTCTTCCCGAGTCAGGGCGAGGGGGAAGTCTCGGTTCCCCAAACCGAGAAAGTCGGGTACTGAGTGATCCTGCCCTTCTCTCCACGGAGTTTGTTTAAAAAGGTACAGGCAGCGGTACCCGCCGAGGACGCTCGACTCCCTGCTTTCTCACTGATGCCCACTTGTTCCCTGCCACTCAGCTTTCCACTGATGACCACATCATGGCGTGAGCTGCTGTTCCCCTTCGGGAAGCAGCCGACAGGACCCCGCCTTGAGAGGCCGGGACGGCACCCCCCTCCTGCCAGGTGAGACACTGTCTGGGGCGCCCTCCTCCCAGCTCCTACCTGTCCTCCGAACTGTGGGTCGCTGTGCACCTCCAGAACAGCCGACCAGGGGCTCCCCGGGGTGAATGCTCCAGGCCGTGCAGGTCTCCCTGCTCCCTTGGCCTAGCTCAGGGCTGGTCCTTCAGAGTCCAGTCGGGTTCTGCCTGAGGCCAGCTCAAGCCAGCCGCCTGCTGTGGCTTCCAGTCCTGTTCCTTCCATGAGTCTCCCCCCGCCCATGACCCACTGGAGACACACGGCCTTCACCCGGGCGGTGCAGGGTGCAGGGCCCGTCATCCTGGGTGGGCGGGCATGTGTCCCCCACCCTGACATCCACCGCACTCCCAGCCAAGGGTCTCCAGTGACCCTGAGCACTGTGGCAGGCCGGCGGGTGAGCAAAGGGAACAGGGCGGTCTTCCTCTCTGCTCCCTGCAGGCTGTGAGGAGAGGAAAGGAGGCCACCCCCAGAGATTATCAATCACAGGTTACCTATTTTATGTAGCTTTATTGTCCTAGGTCCTCAGGGACAGTGAGGTACTCCAAAGAGGTGCTGTCCTTCAACTTAAAACCTCGCTTCTTCTCATTGACCACCTCTGCCTACACCTGTGCCAAGATAACACGGGTTCCATTCTGTGTGGTACCACCCAGAAATACAGATGCCAGCCTGGGGACACAAGCCCTGAACTGCGATCAGAGACAGTAGACCCTGGAACCCGCTATCCGGGTGTTTGGCTGGGATGGACGGTGGTGGGGGTAGGAGCAGTTTTTTTTTAAACTGGGGAAAAAACACCAGACCCACCCGGGAAGCTAAAACCTCCCAGGTCGTCAGGGCCCTGCACACATCAGCGTGGCCCTGTGCGGTGGGCTGCCCTGGTATCTTCACTTTGCCGGGGAGGCCGCTCCGAGTCACACAGGAAACAAGCAGAAGTGTGAAGAGCCTTCTCCAACAAACCCTGTGCAAACTGCGTGAGCTCAGCTCAGCTGGAAAAAGCAGACCAACTGCACCTGGCCAGAAGCTTTATTGTTTCACAAGTATGCACTATCAGGTGGGTAAGTTAGTCCCAGGTTACTGCAGAAAATACTCATCAAAAATAACCATCACCTCAGTAGTCGGAAGGCTTCTGGTTCTGTGTAGGAAACTCGCAAGCGTGCCAAGCAATGGTCTATGCAGGCCCGAGAGAAAACCCTGCTGGGGAAACGCACGGAGCAGCTTCCCCACCCCAGTTCTGAGCCCATCTTCCAGGCTGCTGGCCTTGCTTTACGGTGCTTCACCTAAGACAGAACGTGGGACGCCAGTGGTTTAGGAGAAAAACTGCTTTGACAGAAATCCCCGGTGCATGCCACGCAGGTTTCCCTAGTGATGCCAAGACTGAAGAGCCAAGAGCAGCGAGCATGAGTTCGATCCAACATCGGCACTGCCGCAACACGTCCCGGGCTTTGTAAAAAGCAGTAACTGCCACGCTTGAACACTTTACCTAGAGATCTTCAGGGACACGTTGCTTTAGAGACTCAAAAGGAAGAGTCACATCCACGATTCCACTGGGGACTGCTGAGGGGACAGACACTCGGCACCGTCCTCACTCGGCCTCCTCGGAGGCGGCACTGAGCAGCAGAGCAGGGGAAGAGCCCCCGGCTCCATTCCAAAGCAAACACGAAAACAGGAATGACTTGTCCGCTGTAAATACTCACATGTCCATCACCGGCTCATCGTAATCACAAACGCTAGATCCCCAGAACGGGGAACAGTGCTGTGGGAACCTACTCAGGTCTCTGTGCCACACACAACCCGTACAGCGTTACTTCAGTATTCTGTGTCCCAGTCCCATGTGGTGGTGCATGCCTGTAATCTCAGCACTCTGGAGGCTGAGGCAGGAGGATCGCCATGAGTTCAAGGCCAGCCTGAACTACACAGCCAGACATGTCTCAAAAAAACAAAGGTATGCCCCCAAAATGAAACAGGTACACACAAAGGTGCTAAATTTCACTTATTCTAATAAACTCAAAACCAGGTAAAATACATCTTCTCCTAACATAAACTTTAGTTTTCGTATTTGTTCAATAAAGTGTTTTAAAATTACTCAAATATGAGAGTTGGACATATTTATATGCTTGTTTGGAAGAGAACTACTGAATTTATTTTCTAAAAGAAAGAGCAGACCCAGGGGTCACATTCCTGGAACACTGGTGCCCACACGGCTTCATCCTCCAAGCCTCAGCAAGAGCGGCCTGCACCAAGCATGTCACCAATGTCGCCCTGCTGAAGGAGACGTGTGGCGCGGCAGAGGCAGACACTGCGGCTTCACTTCTTCCTGTTGCCTCCCATTGCTAGCACGGTTGCGACTCGCATGAATATGTTTAACACATCCATGTAGATGGCCAGCATCCTAGGAGAGAGAGCGATGGCGTTACCTGTGACGCACCCAACCAGGGTGGCCAGCCAGTGCGTACCAGGGACTGGCCCTGGCTATCGGAACGCAGGCTAACATGACTGCTCTGCCGCCATGCAGGAAACCTCAGGCTCAGCTTTGTCCTCTTCCTACACCGATCTTTTAAATTTGAAGAACAGTTTTTAAAAGCATGATTTGGTTCTCTGACACTAAGTATGGAATCTTGCAAAAAACAAAAACAAAAAACCCCTGGCTGACAGTCAAGACAAGTCAGATAAGACACCTTTACAAAGACTTGTGAAACAGTCTGGGATTTCACTGTCTAAGGTACCAGTTTCCTAAGGGAAGTGCTACAAATCTAAGCTTTAGAGTAGTATTTTTCAAACCGTAACATTGGGTTTTATTTTTGGGTCAAGAAAAATAAATTGCTTTAAAATGTGACAGTATTACAAAACTCTAGAAAGCTTTCAACAAAACAATTTTGGTAGAGTCCTAGAGGAGAAACAACAGTATTATAGTACTGAATGCCAATTATCAGTGAGTGTCTGTAAGGCGGAATCTCTAGTGTTTAGAAATGACTTTTTCTTGTTCCTTCCAGAATCCAGTCAGTTACGCACACTTTCCAATGCGCAGTGCAGTACTTTGAGTAGACGCCCAAAGCTCGTACTGCGCTGTGGCACTGCCAGAGGCTTTCGGGGCCCACAAGCGCACCATTTACTGAAGTAAGAGAACTCATCAAAGTGCGATGGAGGAAACAGAACAGTGAAATCCAACAGAGCCACCGCTGTGCTGTGGGCTGCCTTGTGTCCCCACAAACACATGTGCGACACTAACCCCGGCATCTTCAATGTGACTATTTAGAGGTAGGGTTTTTGAAGATGTGATTAAGATGCCAGTTAGGATGAGGTCACAGTGGGCCTTTAGTGCAGGGCTACTGTTGGCCTTACAAGAAAATGAGAGGAAGCTGGGTGCGGTGGCACACACCTGTAATCCCAGCACTGGGGAGGCAGAGGCACGAGGGTTGCCATGAGTTTGAGGCCTGCCTGGGCCACAAAGCGAGTTCAAGGCCAGCCTGCACTGCCTAGTGAGAACTTGCCCCCGTCCAAGGGAGAGGAGACAGAGACAGACGCGCAGGGAGAAAGGCAGGTGAGACGCAGAGCCTGGAGTGACACATCCACTAGCCAGGGAACACGACAGATTGCTGCAGACAGTGAAGAGTAAAGAGGGAGGTACCAACCTGCCTGGCCCCTTGCTGTCGTGTCGTGCTTCTAGCCTCCAGAACTCAAAGCTAATGACCTCCTGTTGTCTTGAGCCACCCAGCTGGTGGAAAGCAACCGGTGTACTTACATAAGAGTCAGAGGTGAAAGGTCACTTACGAATTGATGGGGTCATACTTCTGAACTCCATATGCTGGCGTGATTTCCGCTCGCTTGATGACTTTCTGAGTATCATGCAGAAGGAACATGCTGAAAAGAACTAATCCACCATACACTGCCACTGTGTACAGAGTGGAGCCAGCCACAGTGGTAGGTGGGATAAACACCGATCCTGAAATCAGAATCAGGAAAAAGGTAAGATTTGGAGTCTTTTTTTAAAAAGACTTTGGTATAACTAGATTTATAATTTACTGAAAACCATCTTTGGGCCAGGCATAGTGAAGAAGGGCTATAATCTCAGCACTGAGCAGGCTGAGGCAGGAGGATTGCTGTGAGTTCAAGACCAGCCTGGGCCACATGGTGAGTTCAGGGTCAGCCTGAACTACCTACTGAAACTCTGTCTCAAAACAACAAAACAAATCCCCAAATCTCATGGTGCACCATGCGGATAAGACACCTGAGGATTGTGGGCTGCGACCCTATGATCTTATTTACAGCAGCTCAAAGTGGGTGCAGGCACCCCGTATTACAGGAAGGCTCTTGCCCCCCAGCAGTGCCCGTGTTCTCCAGACCGGTTTAGATGTGTCTGCAAAGCCAACACCCCCGGCTGGCTGCATGGCAAGATTTATAAGAGGGCAAAGGCCACTGAATCAGCACGTCTCTCCCCGACATCTTCAAATGCGACTCCTGAAGAACTGCGGTACCTACTTCAGAACGTAAGGCACAGCGCTTACCCAGCGAGGCGGCGAAGACGAGGCCCAGGCCCACGCCCAGGGGCGCACCCATGTTCAGGAACTTCTCACTGGGAGCACACATGGCCACGGTGGACAGGCCGCCTACGATGCCGGCTGTGTACCACGCGGCTCTGACGAGGAGGGGGCCGCCCAGCATGGTCAGAGGCGCCACCACCGCACCCATCACACCTGGGAAAGGCACAGGCTTGGTAAGCGTTGGCAATAAGCACCAAGGGGGACGCGCCACTGCCAGCGACAGCCCCTACCCTGCTGCACTGGCTGCTGTGCCGTGCCGTGCCATCCCAGGACACCTTCCCTCTGGGTGACGCTGCGCTCCGCACATCACAGCCTGAACTGCGGCTGCCCACACTCTGTACGGTGACACTAATACTCAGTCCAACGGTTTTAACTCACTAACCTGCATTTTCTCTAACTGAAATTCCATGTTTTCACAACAGGTAAGAATCCACATAAAAAGGCTTAAAAAACACTCACAAAAATTCTAGGTCAAACCTATCTGCTGCCAATAGGATACAGTAAAACGAGAGGAAGAACAAAAGAGGGGCCACTGGAAATGCAGGGCTCCTAACAGACACTATTGTTGCTGAGACAGGGAATACCTCCGCAGCCCATGAACTTAATTTTAGCTGTTACACTCTGTAAGCAAAAGCAAGCAGGCTCCTTCATCGGGAGAAGGTGCTGTCATGCTAAGCAGGACGAGTCATCGTCTCTGGAATACACTCACGAGACAGGTGCGGAGCTCCCTGCACCCGAGTCTGCCTTTCTGGAGCGAGTCAGGCATTCCCAGTGCAGTTAACAAGGCCCCCAGACTTCATGAACCAAGAGCCAGCGGCCCGGCATGGCACATGCCACAGGGGGCACTGGCTGGCATGTGGCAGTGGCGGCAGCAGCAAAGAGCCAGCAGTGTGGCGCTGTGCTCTAGCACACTCAGAGCAGAATGCGCTCTGGCACGCGTATGTGCAGAACAGAAGAAGCTAGCCAACCCCAGCAGTGGAGCAGTCCCGGGTGGATTCCCTGCCTCTGCCAAGGCTCCGGGTGGCAGAATCGGGGATCATGTAGTCATAGCAGACTGCCAAGTGGGCACAGACCGGGGGACTCTGCTGAGGGCCAGGAGCTGGGGCCACCAAAAGCCAGCATCAGCCCTAAATGGGACTGGGAGGCTAGCCCTGGGCTGAGACCGGCAGAACAGCCTGGTCCAGTAGCAAAAGCAGGCAGAGGGCCTTGGCCGGCAGCCTGACAGGGCACTCCTGGGCCCTGCCAATGGCCAGCGTGGGGAGGAGTCAGTTGTGTGGAATGGAAGAAGCTGGGCAAGGTCTGGAAGGAGCCCTCCGGGAGGACCCTGGGCTCTCCCTACCCGAGGGTGCTCCGCTACAGGGAGAGTGGCACGGAGACAACTGTGGCCAGGAGAAGTGGACAGCGGATGCTGTGTGTGTGAAGACCCATCCCAGCCCCACATCCGAGGGAGGACATGATCAGCCCCACACCCAGTGCAAAGCCCACTGAGACCTGGTGGGCTTCTTAGTGTACTTCTGGGGTCTGACCTGGACACCGCCACAGAACGGAGGACTCCAGAGGAATTCTGGGGTTTTACCATGGTTTGACTGGCTCCCCTTATTGTCAGGTTGGGGTTTTTGTTTCTTTTTTCACTGTTTAGGTTTCTGTTTTCTAGTATTTCAAGAGAATGACTTGCTTAAAAATACACGTTACCCCAAGCAAGATATTAGAAAAAGAATTCTACCTAGGACACTGCTGTTAGGATTCCCATGAATTCTGCAACTGGCAACACATTTAAGCAACTTTCTCTAGTTTTTGCTTTTTCTGAAGCCACCAGACCAAAGCAACTCTCAAGTGACATGGATCAGGTCTGACATCTCCTGGTATTGGACAAAATACCTTAGGATCAATCTCTACTCACTTGACACTGTTAGGAGGAGACAAAGTCTGATTTTCAGGACGTCTGTGCTCATGGAACCAATCTTTCAAAGGGAAGGTCTGAGAAACTGACTAGCAACTACTGTGGGAAAATGTGTGTATACTTGTCTAGAGTCATTTAAAATGGGCTTCTCTAGAGTCATTTAAAATGGGAAGTTCTGGAAGCTGTCTCACAACGCTGGAACATACCAGAATGGAGCAACCAGGCGAGATGCTTTGAGCCTGGACTCTGCTCGTAGGGTATGGACTGCACCAGCATTCCAGCTCCAATCATGGCTGCAAAAGTTGCACCAACTGTCTGAAAGACACGTTAGGAAGAGAAAGGGATCCTTAAACAAAAGCAAAGCAGGAACTCGTGAGTTTCAGGTACAATCAGGCGCTTCTCATCAGTTTGAAAAGACGAAGACCAGTACTCAAATCCTGCATTTCTCCAGCACACTGCAGGTCCTGGGTTTCAGTCTGAGCTGCTCGCAAGACGGCTCCCTGCTGTCAGCTCCACGGTGCTGCAGACAGCCTCAAGGACAGGAGTAGAGCTCGCCCCGGCAACAGCATCTTTTAACCTTTTATTCTCATCAGAGATGGAACCAAATCCCCGTCAGAATTCCAGGCTGATACCAGACTGCTTGTAGCACTAGGGACTGAATCCAGGGCCTCACCCTGAGCTATACCCCCAGTCCTTTTTTAAGTTTTATTTGGAGATAGGGTCTTGCCGAGGCTGGGCCTGGACTCCTGACCCTCCTGTCTCGGCCTGCCAGAGTGCTGGTAATCATAGGCATGTGCCACCACAACCACTTACTGATAAAAGACATATTTTAGAATAACACAAACTGCATTTTAAAAAATCAGTCACGATCTACTAATTATAGATACAATCTTACACGGCCTGAATTCCTTGTTTGCTGCATGAAAAGCAGAAAAACAGAAGGTAAATATTGCTCATAGCACATAAAAAATACAAGACAGGTTCCACACTTCCACCCGCCCAGATTTATGGCTATCTGGGTCCTCACTCCCTTTGTGCATCTTAGATTTCCATTGTTATAACAAACATTCTTTGTGTATGACAGAGAAATGATACAGCCAGATGTGGCAATGCATGGGAGGATGAGGCAGGAGGATCACATGTTCCTGGCTGGCCAGACTGCAGAGCATTCCAGAGAAACCCTGCCTCAACCCCCTACCCCTGCAAAAGCAGTGAGTATCATGGAAGGAAGACAATGATACTCCACCTTCAAGAAATGTAAAGCTGAGATTGCAAACCTGACGCCTTTGGATCAAACCAGAAAGTAGGACACTGTGGCCAGCAACTCCCAACACCTGTGACTATTTTCAGATGCCAACAATTCTGGGCCTCCTCACTTGCTGACCCACCAATGCTCAACCTCTGACACAAAGCACAGGAAAATTCAACAGCTCTTCTTGCAGAGGACAAGAAAGCCCCAATTAGGCAGAAAATCATACTGGTTCCATTTCATCACTGTCCAACTGGAAAACAGGGAAAATCACTCCATATAGCCGGTGTGCAGGGCTGTCAGGTGTTTTACCGCTGCCCCTGAAGTCCTTCAAGCAGTCTAACCTGCCTTCAGCTTTCTACACTCTACTCCAGCCAGACTGAGCAGGCAGGGCCATGGGCACGTCCCGAAGTCTCGGAGCTTCTGTGTGGTGCTGAGAACAGCTCCCTGTTCACCTGGTTCACCCGCTCAGACCAGCTCCAAGATGCTCCCGGGCACCTCTGCAGCACCAGCTCGAGGCTGTCCCTCTGCGGAGCAGGGAGGTGGCCCTTGGCAGGGAAAGGGCTGAGGGTACAGCCAAGCACAAAACTTCTTTGGAGTCTTGCCACATTTGTTCTGTGCTTTCAGGAGCCTCCAGGCTAGGAGATTCAGGACACCCACTGGAAAAGCATAATCCTGAAGCTAAGAAGTGGCAAGCCGGGTGTGATGGCACACGTCTGTGATCCCACTACTTGCTAGACTGAGGTGGGAGGACTGCTGAGAGTTTGAGGCCAGTCTGGGCTACACAGCAAGCTCAGGGCCAGTCTAAACGACAAAGTGTCTCCAAAAAAAAAAAAGTTCAAACAGCTGTGTGGCTGTGGAGGACATACAGGCAGTGTCAGGGACCTGGGCTCTCAGAGGGGGCACTGAAGGACCTACACCTCTCCTGCTTCTCATTCGCTCTACAGTTCAGCCCCTAGCATCTCATTTCAGGTCTCGCCAAGGCACAGCTGCACACCTGCCACGTGTCTCCTCCACGTGGGCTCTCAGTGCGTAGACACAAACGCTGCTCCGGGCTCTGCTCAGGCCCCACGACCTCGGTGCTCGCCTCAGCTTGGAAACCCAGCAAACCCTCTCTGGTCACGGCTCCCTCCAGATCCAGACCTCACATACTGAAACTGCGCTGACAGCACTGTGAGCCCCCTTCCCAATGAGGGCTTCTACCTCTTCCCTCTGCCAAGCCGCCCAGCAGAGCAGGACTGCTCTTGTCCTCTTGCAAGAGTACTTAAATATAAAATAGTGGTAAATCTTGCCATGAAATTTGCAAGACCTTATAGCAAACTAGAAAATATTACAGAGAAATTAAAAATTTCAAGAAACATTTTAAAGGTGAAACACTTGAAGATAATTAACTATGAAATCCAAACCTACTGTGTAACTTGTACCACATATTCCCAATTCATCTCTTCTATCAGCAGAAAAATAGGGCCCACATCTGATATCCTATTTTGGTATCTAGCAAAATAAGTGCTCAATGAATATTCATTGAATATAAAATCTTATGTAAGGTCAAACAACTTAGGAATAACAGTGGCAGTATTAGTCTACTCTTAACAGCAGACTGCTTGGATATTTTGACTAGTATTTCACACTGATCTTTGTTTTTGAATTTGCTTTAATTTTTAGGAAACTGCTACATAATAGAGCCTGTTTGCTATTTTCTGTAGTGAAGAATAATCCTGTAAGTTTGACTTACAATCCCTTTGGTCCTACCCTAAAATGTATATTCAATAAAGAATTGAATTTAATAAATATTAGCTGACTGAGAATGTACTTTCTCCTCTGCTCAGCCGACTCTTATGATCAATTGAACAGAAACTTACTCAGCTTAGTGTTCTTCCATGTAGTCTCCCCATACGTCACCGAGTTTCCTGACCTTTAGATGGCAAAGGGAAGTGAAAACCCCCTTGCTTACCAACAAGGAGCCTCTCATCATGAAGTTCATGAGAACAGGACTTCTAGCTACCGCCAAGGCAGACAGCGCTGTGAAGCCCACACTTCCTGCCAAGTACATGTAGGTGGAATGGATCCTATCTTTCACATACTGAGGCCAAACCCTGTAACAAATGCACAGCGGTCAGTGAACAGAGCCAAGGGTGTGAACTCTGGCTGGATCGTTTACTAGCTAGATGATCTGGCAATAAAACCACTTTAATGGTCCTCATCTTATTCAATTAGGTTATTGGGGAAATAAACATACTTGAGTCACCGTAAAGACTAAATAAAACAAGCACTTGGCTTATACTAAAAGTAATGTATTTTCTCTTTGTTTAAACATGTAACATCTTGGTAAAAGATGTGTACATAGGTTTGAAAAAATACATGCCAAAGAAGCACTCATGTGCATACACAGATAAGGCCTGGATGCAAAATATTTCACAAGTGACTCAAGTTAAAATGTTGAGAAAAACACGGACACTTTTGTGCTAGGGAGGGATTTTTGGAACAGTTTACTTACACAGCCTTTTCAATCGCTCCTATCTCGTTAGACATGCCCAAGCCATAGTAGCACAGTGCTCCAAGACCCACGGCAGCCCCTCCGGCAATAAAGCACTTTCCTATCTGTTCAACTGCAGGACACAGGAGAAACACACGTTATTACGGTCACATCTCGAAGTGTGGGGTAAGGCTTAAAACATCTGCAAGGGGACAAATCGTAGCACTGTTTCTCCCTTACAGCCATTAATACAACGTGGGGACTACAGATGTCCTCAAAATTAGGAGATCAACAGGAAAGGACACTCCTACAAAGGTGCAATAATCTCTACACTAAGGAGACCCAATTAACCTTCCACCTCATCCAGCCACATCTGGGGGCAGATGTCTAGGATGTGGGTATGTGTCTGGGATATACATTATTTTATTAACAGGAGTTTGTGGTTCTTAGGAAAATAAGGGAAATGTCAACAGTCATCCACTGGGTCTAAAGTGGTATTAAAAAGACGATGTGTCAATTTGATAAAGAATTGAATTCAATAAATATTAGCTGATAAAGAACTGAATTGAAGAAATTCATGAAATAGGCCAAAGAAATGAAATGTAATTAGGACCCACGCAGCAGAGTTAAGGGAGAAGGTGTTCTGGTTTACAGAACTGTCAACTTACCAACTTACTTTCTTTTTTGGCAGGGGTTTTATGAGACAGGGTCCACTATGTAGTTCAGCCTGGCCTCAAATCTAAGGTAAGCCTCCTGCCTCAGCCTCCTAAGGACTGGAATTACAGGCACATGCCATCCTGCCCAGCTGCAACTCTTCCTTGATGGAAATCAATGCTCATGAAGGGCATCTTGCTTTCTAAATTGGTTGATCAAGAATGTTAACTATGCTACTGCTACATAATTTATGATGTTTTCTAGGGCCAACCTACTAATCAGAAACAACTGCCCTGAGAGTTCCTGATTAGGGCAATCTCTATAATACACTGACATTAAGATTAAGAGACACTTGTATTCTTGCTTTGTGTGAATAATCCAGGTTTGAACTTGCAAAGCTGGAATTCAAACTATGAATCAAAGTGACTGACCTGAGATGTGGACAAGTATTATAACACACCTGAGGGAAAATTCTCCATAATTTCAAATGAATTTCCTTAAATAGGTTATACCTTTTAGATCATGGTATGTTAATTTTTTTTTTCCCCCTAAAAATGTGAAAGTAAAACCAAACCCAAGGTTAAACACCAATCTTTCTGAGGTCATTAGATCCCAGAATAGTAATATGGCCCTTCTCCCCCAGAAAATACATGTAAGTGTAAGTCTGTATACTTCAGGAGGCTGCCCGTGGAGACCCATTCATTCATTTTGGCACTGGGGAGCAAACTCAGGACCGTACACTTGCCAGGCAGGTGCTTAACTGCCGAGCTACATTCCCAACACGCATCACGGACCACGGTTAAAAACAAAAGTCTGCCACCTACTTTTATATGCTTTTTCTACTGATGGTTCCAATGCTGCCTCTTTGAGTTCTTGGGCAGTTTTCCCCCGGCGGATTCCAAATCTTGACCTGGTGGCATATTCCTGGATATATGTTCAAAGACACAGACCATCTGCATCAAAACAGTCATATTAATAACAAAACACATCTCTATACTAGCAAACTCTGTTCAAAGCAGTATGGTGCTTTTTATAATGTAATGTCTATATAAAAAAATCACTAAAAGTATTAAGTGTAGACCTACTTGCCCTGCAGCTTCAAAATGATGCAATTCAATATACACTCAACCAGTTAAGTAACTTTTAAATTATAGATTTTACTTATATACCTAAAGTTATTGCATTTTAACATTTAAACATCAAGATGAGACTCTATTAACATTTTAAAGACTGCATTCAATAGCTATGTTCTGTTATCCAGAGAATGGGCTCGAGAAAGGCCTACCCCCTCCTGAAGATAAAGCAAAGGGGCTATGAGGACCCATCCTGTTCTAGGTATGTTTAGGGCCCTCACAGCTAATTTAATAGGGAGACAGCTGTGTTTCTCTAGGTGTCTATTCTCCTTAATTATCTCACCCTTCAAACCTTCTATTCCTTTAAATGCTAGAGCAGAGATGCATTGTAAAAGGAAAAGGGCTGCTATAACCTAATAAATTTTATGATTTTCAACAAGTGCTGAAACAGTATCCTTAATAACTCATTCTTAATCACTGCAAAATCGCTGGGTCCTTTTAAGCATCTCACTGTAGGCCTCACACATGATTTCCTCCTATCTATACCACGTAATTCTCGAAGTACTCACCTTATGAGAGAGAAACCCTAAGAGCCTGTAAGCAATGGAAAAGTTACAGGGATCCTTTTCTTTTCCATATAGAGGATCCGGAATGATACAGCATTATCATTCTATAATAAAGAGAATTATAATGGGGAGAAGAGAGCTGACTGACAACATTACTGACATCACTGCTACTGTTAATTGTTTCACTACACTGTTTTAGTCACTAAAGGGAGGGAAAGTCACACTCTGCTCACAGCAACCCAACTCAACCCAACCCTCAAATCAGTCCTTAGGGCATAAAGAAACACAGACAGACAATACACAGACAGATTGTCTTTACCCTGCTGGGTGTTAAGAGCCATTGATTCTTCGTGAGGGAATTCTTCACCGTGGGGGAGGCAGCCTTGGTGAATGCTGGGTGGAAAACCCTAGAAGGAAGTGTCCGGAGACACACCAGCCTTGCAGCCAGCATGCTGATACACTGATTCACCAAGCAGATCTGAAATGCTAGTTAGAAACAAACAGAAAACAAAAACAGTATTAATTAAGGAAAGGACCCAAAGAAGTAGACTAGGAAAAAATTGGTTATTAAAACAACAACAACAACAAAAAAAACCCCGAACAGCTGGGCATGGTGGCATACATCTGTAATCTCACCACTCAGGAGGCTGAGACAGGAAGATCCATGAACTTGAGGCCAACCTGGGCTACAAAATGAGTTCACGGCCAGCAGGAACTGCACAGTGAAACCCTGTCCCCTCCCCCAAAAAAGAAGGTTAAAAAAAAAAATAAAGCAACCTATTCAACAGTGACTCCTCTGCTGATCTCTTCCAACTCAAGAATCCCACCCCACAGAGGCCAGTTTGGAATGGAGCTACCAAATTAGGTTTAAACAGTCAGACCAACATGTATGAATTCACAACTTATAAGGAACACAGAATCAATGTTGTTGTGGAAACAGGGATTACAGGGGCTGCGACTGCTTTTAAAAATCTAATTGTGACTTAAGCTTTATACCAGCGTTGAATGGAAAGTCTTACAGCAGAATCTGTGCAACTTCTGAGCACACGAAAAATGTCATCTAACGCTGAGATGTGTAACTCTTTGAGGCCATATTGTATTATATTATAAGGCTAAAGGATGAAACCAAAGCTAAGCAGATACAATACTCGAATTAAGCAAACCTAACGCATATGCCTCTCTACAGCTAATAGGGAGGGCAGCCACGCTTTCCACGGAAACCCAGCTGTCAGTTTTCCCTCAGGTTAACCCACACTCCCTCGGTGGTGATTATAACAGAAAAGCATGTTCAGCTCTAGGGTGAAGGATTCCAGATGCGTGGTCAGCCAGAACTCAGTCGCAGGTCGTCCTTTTGCAGCACATAGACGACCCTCAGGAAAGGACGAGATGGCAAGTGTAAGCCGGCTCGGCTACCGATGATCTGCAGTGAATCTTAGGCAAGTGACGACCCGTGTCTCATTTTTCCCACTTGTAACAAGGAAAAACGACCAGAATAGTGTCCAGGCTACAGCGCCACCTTTCAGTCTCCATCCTTTGAAACCGTCCGAAATGTAACAAAATGTCATCGCCTCGGTCCTCCGCTATTTCTAGTGATTTTACCTTCAGAAATGGGACGCGGAATATGCGTCTTGGACCCTAACTTAAGAAATATTCAACTACGCTGCAGCTGCTATGGACGTGTACCCTTTGGGGGAAACACCAAACCGCCCGGCACTTTCATGCCATTACATCACCTCGACAGTCACCTTCCCGACACCGACACAGCGCTGGGGCAGAGGTCGCTCAGCTCGGCGGCTTCGGGGAGCAAGGACCAGCGCGGGCACCTCGCCGCCCAGGAGGCGGCGGCCAGCGAGGGCGAGGCCCGGTGTCTGTCCCGGCCGAGGCTGCCGCCCTCGCCACCGCCGCCCCGCACGCGGAGAGCGCAGCCCGGCTGTGACGCAGCCAAGGCGCCGCCGCCCCCTGCCCTCCGCAGCGGCCCCACCAAGCCTGCCGTCAGCAATACGCGCTGTTGCACCCGAGCGCCCCGAGAAATACCTCAGCTCCCGGTCACTTCCACCTCCAGGGTCCCCTTCCGGGCCCGCGGAACACTAAACGCCAAGCAGCCGACCTTCCACCCGCTTCTGTCTTAAGGCTGCTGCGCGCGCTGCCTGTGACGCAACTTCCGGTAGCAGGTAAATAGTTCAAACAGCCAATCAAGAGCAGTTTTCTGACGGAAAAGCGGGAACCGCAGGGAGGAGTTTCCGGTCTGGTGGGCGGGACCAGTGGGGGATTGTGGTCCGAAACGTCATAGTCAGCGTCCATTTTGGATGTGGGCTATGAAGTCTTCTCGCCCATTTTATTGTATTTAACTTTGCTTCCTGTGTAATATGTTTTTTCATACTAATACATTCTAATATTACAAAGGCAATTTGGTGGAATAATATTCCTTTTGATATTTGAGTCATCTGAACGCAAGCAACTATTCCTTTAAAAAATGTGTTTGCATAACAAAAAGTTAAAACAACAAAATTGTCTTTTTTTTGCAGGTGGACATTGAATTGAACCTAATTCAGTTTTCTTTTGAAAAGTCTCCAAAGACAAAAAAGCAGTTTAAAACCTAAAGTGAGTTAAATTGTTTACTAAACTGCTGGTCTCTGGCACCGTTTTCTGTTGTTTTGAAGCAGGCGCTGGCTTCTCTTGCTCTTCTCTCTTACCTAGCTGCACCGTTTCCATCACTATCAAATGTTGTTTTCTGATCCTCGAACCGTACTTTGCCGGTAGCAGACCCAGCTTGGGCAGCTTTCCTTTTCTTTAAATCTGTGGCCTTCGTTTGGGGATTCTTGTTGATTTTCTGTGCTTTTTTCAAAGCTTTTTTTTTCTCTCTCTCTTCCCTCTTTCTAGTCTTTTTCATGTCACTTGTTTGTTTGTTAACTGTAGGTTGCCATTATTTATATCTTTGGTTTTATCCAGCACTTTCTTGGCCTTTTCTTTAAGTAGAATTATTCCTTCTTTGGCCTCTCTGACGAAGTCTATCCATTTTATTTCACCATGATCCAAAAAAAAGGAGGTGCAGATGTTCTCCACAGTCTGATTTTCTGAGCCACCTGAAAGCTTTAGCAAGTACTCAATCTTGTAGAGATTTCATTCCACCATCTTCTGCTAACTATTTTTTCTTTTTCTTTTTGAGGCAGTGCCCAATTATGTAGGCCAGGCTGACCTTGAGCTCACTATGTAGCACAAACTGGCCTTGAATTTGCAGTGATCCTCCTGTCCCAACCTCCCTGGAATTTCAGGCATGTACTACTGTGCCCAGCCCTTGTTTTCCTTCTTACTCTTGTGTAGCTTTTTCCTTTGTTTGTGTTTTTGAGACAGGGTCTCACTATGTAACCCAGGCTGGCCTTGAACTCACAGCAATCCTCTTGCCTCAGCCTTCTGAAAGGTGGGACTAGAGGTACATGCCACCATCCATGCCTGGCTTTTGTTTAGCTCTTAATTTAGCTTCCACTTTATTTTGATTTTCTGCTTCATTTTTCTTTGTAGAATAATCTCCCTTAAAAAGTGTTACTAGGACTATGTCTTTGTACTTCTGGCCTGGAGTCTCTATAAACTTCTTGGCAGATTCAGTGCTACCAAACACAGTAAATACTGATCTTTTAAATGCTTTGTGCAGTGTTCTCATCTAGATGTCTAACGCTTGACCTTTATCTTCTAGCCATTCTTTGATGTTGGCAAGGGTTACAGTCATTGGGAAGCTTTTAATGTAAACATTTTTTAAACTTTTTTTTTCTGTTTTTTTGAGACAGAGTTTCAGTATGCAGTTCAGGCTGGCCTTGAACTCACTTTGTAGCCCACGCTGGCATTGAACTCTTGGATGCTCCTGAATCAACCTCCCAAGTGCTGGGATTACAGGTGTGTGCCACCATGCCCAGCTTGGCAGCCCATTTTTAATTCTTTCTTTTTAGACAAGTCTCGCCAAGTTACTACATTAGTTCGACTGGGCTCAAATTTACAATCCTCCTGCCTCAGGCCTCCCAGAGTTCTGGAATTGTAAGTGTGAGGTAGCTTGAATTTTGCTTTTTTGTTAGGGTGGGTTTAAACAGGCCTTTAGTCTAATTCCATTCCAAGGACTCTAACCAGTGCCCCATGAATAAGAGTCTCTCCACTATGCTTAGTGAAACAAACTAGCTATGTGTGAGCTCTTAGAATTGTTTAGCATATTGTTTTCCAACATGACTTTCCCCAGCATTGCAGACTTTCATATTTTGTACATGAAGAGAGTATTCAGCTGGAGCCTGGGCGATAGTTCAGTGGCATAAGTCCCTGCTTGGCAAGTGCAAGATCCTGAGTTCCATTCCTGGCACCAAAACCAAAAAAAAACATGCCAGAGAGTATTCAACCCATCATTCCAGAGCATAGGTCTGTGGGTCTGCAGCAATTTCCCAAGTCCTACAGGCAGCGTCACCATGCCGGACTTTACATCATTTTTATACTCATCAGTTATTCAGGGAAACGTCTGTTTGGAGGGCTTCTGGTTTTAGTTTGATCTTCACTGACTTCCATGAGTTTTGCTTTAGATTTGCTCGATGCTTCCACCACTGCTCTCTGTTATTAGACGGTTGATCCTGTTTAGTTCTATCATTGTTTCCAAAGGTACCTGCCTTCATCCAATTTGATCTGTTCCTTTAAAAATCTGCCCCATGGCAAACTGAGGTCTCCAGATGAATACTCGGTTGATGACCCATTTGGCCTCCAGAGCAACAATTTCTCCTGCTCACCTTCTCCGGCCTTGTGGCCCCAGGCGTGAGCTATGGGTTCATCCACCAGGATGAGGAGCTCCCACTTCCAGCACCCGGGGCCTTGCGTTCTCGGCCTCTGTAGGTCTGGACAGCAGAGCCTCCCTTTGCTCTTGTTTCAACCTCGATTCTTGTAGCAGGTAAAACACTTTTAAAATTGAATAGTGTTGCAGTAGAAAATTATTCAAAGGAAGATCCTAGTTTTTTTGTTTTTTGGGGTTTTTTTGCACTACAGGGGATTGAACCCAAGGCCTACATCCCCAGCCTTTTTACTTTTTAACTTGAGACAGAGTCTCCAAGTCACTTAAGTGGTTCAGGCTGGACTCCAATTTGAGACTCTCCTGCTTCAGCCTCTCAGAGTGCTAAGTCACAGTAGTGAGCCTCCTCCATGACCGATTCTTTTCTTACTGTCATTCTTTTCTTTTGTGCCTTCTTTCTGGTGAGATAAATAATCATGCCAAATGTGGACGTTTCTGACCTAGTCCAAACCATTTCTGGGGCTGATGTCAAATTTAGATGGTGAAACTTAGAGAAAAAAGGATTTTCCTAAACTTTTCTTCTTTATTGCCTTGTGGCCTTGCTTTGACACTTTTTGGGCTTCAGTCTATACCTGTATAATAAACAGGGTGTGCACAGGTGATGCTGCCTCTGAAGCCAGGGATTTCTGCAGACTTTGAGATGTTTCCTTTGGGAGTAATTTCTTGTATGAAAGCCATTTCTCCATTGCATGAGGGAGTTTACCCTCTTGTTGCTTTTAGTATCACTCTGTTACCTGTAAAACAAGCATTTACTGTGGCCCACTATTTTTTTAAATTTTATTTTAAAGAGGGTAAAATTAAACAGAACAAAACAGGTTAAAAGAAAACAATGTAAGAGATGCTAATTTCAAAGCAAGACAACAGGAGATCTTCACTGTCTATCATATTGTCTCTTGTTTTCTTCCAAATAGTTGTCCATATCTTCACATACAGAGAATTCATACAAAACAAAATAGTACTAAACTGATCAGAACAGGATGATGAAGGCATTTAGGTCTTCAAGACCAGACAATAGGGAAGTCAACAATGGCTGCCATAATGTCTCTCGTTCTCTTCAAAATAACTGTCTATGTCTTTATATATGTTGAGATTAAACAAAACAAAACAGACTAATCACTCTGAACAAAGAATAATAGTATTGCTGGATTTCACAGCATGATGCTACAGAATCAGCACTGGGTACTGTAGTGTCTCTTTTTCTTCAAAGTAGCTGTTCAATTCATTGTGCATTATGTAATCGATTCTCATAAACTGTTTAGGAGAAGTTCTACGCATGTATGAGTCTACATGTATACCTCTCCTTTCTGTATTAGAGGGAAAAACAAAACAGAACAAATTCCTAGAAAAACACAAAACAAAAAAGAAAATACATAACAATAGCAAAGAGCCCAGAACACTGACAATATAGGCCTTCAGAACCAGGTGGTGTGAGCGTATGTAGGGTTGTTATTTTATGTACTGATCTTCAAGAGTTCCTTATTGTATAGTGATACAATAATATGCACAACTGTTCCAATCCTGTGAATGTTAGCCATGTGTTCCAAGAACTTATAGAATTTGTAGCACAGTCATCTTAGCTATCCTAAGTGTGTTTATATACTTTTAGATACTTTTTCTTTCCCCTTCCTTTTTCTTTTTCCTCATTTTCCCAGAAATATTATTTTTCCCCTTTAAGCATATTTTTACCCTTTCACTGTATTTATTGAATTTTTTGCACTATTCCCATTTCTTATACTAGGACAACTATATGGTGTTTACACATGTGAGTTTGATTTATTTTGCTTATGCGTATGGTCTCAAGTTGCATCTATTTATTTATAAAATATCTCAGTGTGATCATTCTTTATAGCTGAGTAGTACTCCATTGTATAAAAGAACCACAATTTTTTCATCCATTCCTCGGTTGATGGGCACTTAGATTGTTTCCAAGATCTGGCTATTACAAATTGTGCTGCTATGAACATGGGTGCACATACATCACTGTGGTAAGATGTTTTCAGTTCTTCTGGGAATATGCCCCGGAGTGGGACAGCTGGGTCAAATGCACGCTCCAACCCCAGCTTTCTGAGGAACCTCCAGACTGACCGAGGCCCACTGTGAACTACACACCGTCCTATGGATGTGACTGAAACACCGTGATGCCTATGTTTTGCTGAAACAAAACCTTTGCCATTTTGTGATGCAGACAGAAAATAGACAAATGTAACTGGTGATGTTGGACCAGCGTTAGCCGGTGACGAGGACCATGAAGAAAGGTCACAAGCTCTAGGGCAGTGCTACTGCAGGGGTGGTGATGAACCACACATAAGGTCCAGGAACCTCTATCTCCTAAGCACATGCTAAGTGTGATTTATGATCATCTAACCATGTAGTTCTTTTTCTTCTAAACATGTATTTCCTGCAAGGGTAAAAGATTTGCTTTTTATGTAGCTAATGTAGCAGTTTGAGCCGGGCGTGGTGGCGCATGCCTGTCAGTGGACAATGCTGGCCGGGCTGCGTAGGCTGCGTTCGGGACCAGTCTGCACTACCCAGGATGACTCCCTCACAAACAAAAACAAGTGAACCAGTTTGGCGAAGCTGGAGTCCTTGTCTCTTTATTCTAAAAATGGCAGGAGAACACTTGCGCCATCCAAACACCAGCAATTTAATCTTACTTTAGATCTTTGTCCATTGTGATTAGCTAGCAAAGAGCCGCAGTTTGGGTCTTTCAGTGATAATCTTTTCCCCAGCCTCTGCTCTCAGCAGAGAAGGGATTTAAAACACAATTCCTGCATAAACAAAACCTTGATGTCAATGACTCCAGACTTCTATTAGAACTTATTTTCTTCATTTAGGGAGATAAATGCCTGATTTTCTGTTTTTCTTTTTCAACTGTGAGGCTTAAATTGCTAGTCTCACCTCGCTCCCCCAGGTGTCAGATCTTTTGCTCGATTGAACTTTTAACACATTCATACTTTTTGGTGCCAGGAATCAAACCCAGATCCTTGCACTTGCTGGGCAGGTGCTTATGCCACTGAGCTCTATCCCTGGCCCTCGTTTCAGATATTTTAGACCAGGAGAGGGACCTGCTCGCATTATGGAGCAGATTCACTCTTGTTGCACTGTGAGTGGGAAGATTGATTGGGAATTTATTCTAATTTTTCAAGCAAATGGTAATGAAGACTGGAATTAAAACAGTGTAAGGACAGAGAGGAGGGTTCGTGCTGAGTAGAAGTTACAGGATTTCGTGACAGAATAGTTGATGAAGACGAGGGAGGCGACCTAGCAGTTCTGCTCTGAACTGAGTGACATCGGGCGGATAATTACACTATTAATTTGGAGAAGGATACCGGAAGAGATACAGGTGTGCGGGAAATAGATAAGTAAAACCCAGGATGTAGCTTTGAATTGTAAACCCATTGCTTCTAAGGTTTTAGAGCAAAGGAAAGATAAAAAGACTGAAATCGTGAATTTTAATGTTCATTATACACTATCATTTTTATTACAGCCTGTCAACTGCTCCCTGAATTTCTGTCTGCTGACTAAGCTGGAAGAGATGGGATGCCTTTAGTACTGGAGAAAAATCAGAGCTGGGAACAAAACGGAAAGTGCCTATTTATGCATGGTGTAGGGTGGGTGTGAGAAGCCGGAGAGGCGGGTTTTAAAGAATTAACATTATTTAGAGACAAGGTCTCGCTATGGAGCGCAGGCTGGGCTTGAATTCAGTCGGTAGCCCGGGCTGGCCTCTGCCTTGCAGCGGGCCTCCCGCCTCTGGGCTGGGGTTGCAGGCGTGCACCCCAGCTGCCCTGCCGGCCGGGAGGGGAGCGGTCCCCACGCGCCTGAGAAGCTGAGGCTCTTCCTGCGGAGGACAGCAGGGGGCGCTGCAGCGCGGCGGCCGGTCCCTGGGTGGAAGGGGTGGGAGCACCCAGAGGCGCAGGGCTTGGAGCCGCTGCAGTGCGCTCCGGAGCGTGCTGTGGGAGGGGAGTACAACCGGGCGGGAAGCGGCCGAGGAAGCCGAGATTCTCAATGAGCTGTACTTCAAAGAAAAACTGCAGCTTCTGAATATAATCCTGCTTTATCTACTTTTCCCCCCTTTCTCAAAAAGCAGCAAGCCCGGCACCCCCCTTTCAGCTGCAGGCAGGGCCGCCCCTGCCCTCTCACTTGCAAACCCGGCCCTCCTTGCCAGCGCTGGCCACCGTCCGGGATTTCCCACAGGAACAGCCTTTCAGTACCCCGCCAGGGACGGGCCATCCTCTCCCACCCCGAGACTGAGACTCAGGACAAGATCGCGACCAGAGAGGGTCACGTCCCACAGGTTCCCACCGCTCAGAACACACAGAAGGCCCGGTTCCCCGCGGCACTGTGCCCCGTTCCCCGAGCACCCGCACCCACTCGGGGAAATCCTCCTCAGGCCTCTTTTGCGCATGTATCCTGAAAATTCTTTTTCCAACACACCAGGCAGCAAACCTGCACGCTTGTTTTAAAGGGGTGGGTGAGGGTCCTCATTTCAGCCCGGGGACCCTCAGACTCAGCCTGGTGCCTGGGTCCAGAGCAGAGGCTGAGATCTCTGAAACTGTCAGTCAGAATAAACCTTTTCTCTCTGGAGGCGGATTCTCCCAGGTATCTGCTAGAGTGATGAAAGCTCTGTCTATCACAGATAGTGTAGGGGCAGGTTAAAAAAAAGGGTAAAATAGGATTTCATTAGGTTGTATTAAAGAAATTAATAGGAAATCTTACCGAAGGTAGCTTTTGGCCTCTGCAGTTAGACTCCAACAATTAGATAGACAAAGGCAAAGAAAAAAAAGAGAAACCAGGCCCAGGAAAGTGCCAGTAACCACAATTAATGCAAGAATTTAGCATGAATAGTTGATTGGCAAAACAGGAAAGGCCAGGGTTAGCCAGCCCTCCCCACCCACAAAATACAGAGGAGAAAAGAGGGAGCCACCTAAGGACTCTCATTTACTACGTAAAAGATGCACACGCCTACGTAAGTACATGTGTATATTCTCACCTAGCATTACGGTCCCACAACGTGCTCTTTGCTTAATTTTTAACTCTAAGCTGCCCCTTTGTGAGGCTGCCCCACCCACACTGACCGGTCACAACAGGGCTGGAAGCAATTGAGAGTCCAGAAAGAACATAGACAGAGGTGCCCAGGTTAGGGTCAGAGACAGCCAGAGGGCCTCTGCTGTTAGAGAACCCGAAGGGTCAAGGTAGCAGTCAGATCAGCTTTTGCAAGAGGAAGTCTGTACCACTGAGTTCAAGCAGATCCATTTCTGGTCCTGGGACTATTTGTCACAGAATCACTTACCACTTAGCACCATGGGGCGAGCAATGGCGTCCCTTAGGAAGAGGCTGATGACACTCAGGGTGGGTGTATAGGGAGGGGTGTGCAGCCCAGAGCCTGCATTGCTTAAATGTTGCTATTCTCTGAAGAGCAGCTTCGTGATTGGCCCTTGGATCTTTGGCTTTTTTTCAGTGTTTCCCAAGTAGTGCCAGAGAGTACTGCATGTGCTCAGAGCCTTGAACTGCTCTGTAGTTGGTGCAAGAAATGTAATTTATAGTGAACATCTTTTCTCTAGGGAGTCTGAAATTTCACAAAGTGTAATCACACAGACACACAGTCCCTATAAAAACCCCAATGAAAATGCTGATTCAGGCCCAAGTGAGAATTCGTGGCAGGAAAACCCATGTGTTGCTGCAGTGTTTTGCTGGGGATCAGCTGCGTCCTGTGGGACTCCATTGCGTCCTGTGGGTTCCTGGACATCTGTATCTAATACTCACCAGAATCTTCCTGCGGTGTCTTCTTTCTTGGTTGATCAACTTTCCACTTTTTTGCTGTAATAAACTGTCTGCGCGAGTGTAGTGACTTTGGAGCCCCTGAGTCCTAGTGAATCATCAAAGCCGAATTTCACCTTGAGGATCGCTGACACAATAGCGCGTCATACCCGTGTGCTTACCGAGGGTCTCACTTCCCTTCCTTGAGTTCCCCCGCCCGGGAAGATTTCATCACAGTCTCCCAGGGCCACGCTTGAGTGAGGGCTGTGATACCTCGTGCAGACCCATCTGTAACTCAGGCCCACGCTCACCCTGCCATAGAGAATTCTCCAGGATGTTTAGGCTTGGGTTGAGGAAAAGTAAGTGAAGCAATAAAAACCATTATCATCGGAGTTAAGCATTTGCTCATGTACTTACCCCGACACCTGCTTGAGCGTGTTCTAAATACTATTTCCATGAAAAAATACTACCCCTAAGACTGTGGTCACTTGATGTCCCTTGGTCATGCACTTGTGACCTCTGTGGCTTTACAAGCGGGTGTCCCTTTTTTGCCTCTGCAAATAGATGTTTCAGCTCCTTTCTCTGGACTCACACTTGGTCCCTTGTCACTACTAGTAATAATCTGAGTAACTGTGATAGTTACACATATCTGGAAAAGAGATCATTTACAATCTCGCCAAGTACACTGGCAACTTTAGTCTGCTGATTTGAGGGTCTGACTTCTGGGTACCACTTACCCGGCAGGAAACAGGAGACCGTGTGGGGTGGGGATGTGGCTCAGTGGCAGAGTGTGTGCTCAGTGTGCACCAGGCCCTGGGCTCAGGCCCCAGGACACACACGGGCACACTGCACAGGGCCGGTGAAGCTCCCACTGAGGAGCTGCATGCCGGAACAGCACGAAGAACAGGGATCATAAAGCACCTTGGAGGGAGCAGCAGTGGGAAGCTGGTCCCATTCTGGTCTAGAGGGACAAAGGCAGGCAACGCACAATGGACCCTGGGAAGGACTGCGTGGTAGGAAAGGAGTTACCAGACGGGAGGCATGGCCTGGTAGGACGTGAGCCAGGGCACTGAATACCCTGGACCCTCGTCTTCTGATCACTTGCCTGTGTCTCCAGTACCTGAAAGCTCCTCTATACCAGCGGAGTCAGGGCCTTTGCTGCCCCCGGAAGTCAGGTTTCCAGAGCTGAGGGCAGAGGGGGAGGGGTGGAAGGTGGCCTCCAGTCCCTCCTGGGACTCCTTTCAGGTGTGTCCCCTGGATGAGGCCCTAACCCTCACTGTCCTGGGAGGTGAGGCCTTTGTGGCTTAGTGATGCCTTAGGGCAGGCCCTGGTGTCTTTAGGAGAAGCAGAGGGAAGCCTAGAGATGTTTTTCTCAGCTACGAGAGGACACCGTCAGAAGACTCAACCCACAGATCAGAAATCACCTTTCACGGTCCCACCTCGACCCTGGACTTCCAGCGTCCAGAACCGTGAGAATGAGTTTCTCTTGTTGAAGGCATCCGGTCTGTGGGATCTCGGCAGGGTGATACATTGTCCCTTAGCAAAGCTTATCATAGGTGTCTAGGGTTCCTGGAAAGTTCAGTGAAGTAATATTCATGTAGTTTCTGAGAACAGTAGATCCATGATAATCCTCATAGTGCGTTATGATCGGTAATAAGAATCACAAACTTCGGTTATCCTCCTCTAGTTTTTTCAGTTTTGATTATCTTTCTTGAGGTGAACCAAGAAAGATATATGCCCCATGGTTTAGGGCACCTTTTACATTCCGTTTGTGATATGCTCTTGTTAATCTCTTACTTCTCTACCCTGCTCTGTGTCACACTGGATTGGCGTCTAGTTTTTGCAGTTTATAATATCTTCTTTACTGTTTTATGGCAGATGGTTCTGAGCTCATTACTCCATAAATATAATTTATATTATTTTTTCCTGAGTGAATTACTCTGTATCACTCCCTGGTGAAGTTCACCTGCCACATTTCAAAATGTTCCTGTCAAATAGCAGGACCAATGCTATTTTCATTTTTATCTTTTGTGTTTTGCATCTTGCTTTTCTTTTTCTTTAGTGACTAACTGCTTATGGGCAGAAAATTCTAATTTTGCATCATTTTATATGTCATTTTCAAGCATCAAATGTGCTGATAATAGTTTAAAAGTAATGAAAATTATTTTAAGTAAAAATTCATATCGTAGTATTTGACTCATTCAGATTTACTGGAATGGTAATATGCTCTCGTATGTGCTTATTTATTTATTTGTGTTTGAGACAGCATATCACTGTATAGTTCAGGCTGGGCTTGAACTCATTATGTAGCTTAGCCTGGCCTCAAATTTGTAAAAATCCTCCTGCCTCAGCCTCCCAAGTGCTGGGATTACAGGTGTGTGCCACCATGCCTGGCTAGTCTGCTATTATAAAACTCTATTACCCAATTCTCCGGCTCTGTGCCACATGATCAAGGCATGGATGTGTGGAAATGGTATTGATCTTTAAAAACAGGTAATAATGGTGCTGTAGTTTGTTAACTGTTAAGATGATATAAGTTTAAAGCCTGGGGCAGTGGCCTTTGTCTCTAGTTTCAGACAGTAAGGTGGGTAAGATAGAGGGTCACTTGAGCCTGGCAGGTCTGCCCAACATAGTGAGATCTTGTGAAAAAGAAAAGAAAAGATTACGTTGTTTGAGCAAGAATAGAGAAAATAGGCAGAAAAAATAGTTTAACAATAGCGACAGATTGCCAGGCTCTGGGATGGGTAGACGTCGTCATGTGGGTAGTATGTCCCGCTGGCCTGAAATGCCCTTTGAGGCTTGACCAGAGCCATCTGCAAGAATTCATACTCTTGCATTGGATGTAATCAGAGACAAAGCTTTTCCAGGCGAGTGTGAGCGTGTGTGTGCGTGTGTGTGTGTGTGTGTGTGTGTGTGTGTGTATGAAGGGTTTTCCTGGAAGGAATCACAGAGACGGACTGCAAGTTCTAAGCTGGGTCAGGATGGAGGAGAGAAGGTAAAAACAAAACCTGAAAGAACAAAACAACAACAACAAAACTGGTGTGGTGCATGGACTGAAGGATTTTGAATTTGTATCATTGTTGATGATTTTAATGAAATAGGTCACAGAAAAAGACACAGACGTTCGAAATTCAGATTTTGGAGGAAATATGGTTATCAGTAATGGTGAGGTTATGAACGGGACCCTGAGAGAGGTGACTGAGGTGTGGCAGAAGAAAATATGATTACAGAGGACAAGGGGCTGAGAGGTCCTGGTGCTGGACAGACCTTCCCATGGATACTGGGGCAGAAGGTGGTGACGTCACAGGAGGCATGGTGGGCACAACAGCGACCTCTATGGGTGAATTTATGAATGTTACCTGACCTGGCAAAGGGAAATTTGCATAAATGATCCTGTTAAGAATCTTCAGAAGGGGGTGTTCATCCTGGATTATGTGGAAAGAGGAAGACAACTTAATCACTTTATAAGGGTGTGGCAATAGTGTTAGGATGAGAGAAGACGTTGAGTGGAGGCAGAGGTTGGAATGAGGCGGGCTAAGGAACGTGAACAACCCCTGGAAGCCAGCAAGGACCTGGAGGTACCTCTGCTTCCCAGCGGGTCGTGCCCGCAGCAGGAGTGCAGCCTGGTTAGAGCCAGTTTAGACTCCAGAACTGATTTAAGCCCCTGAGTTTGTGGTAATTCATTACAGCAGCCACAGAGTAGGTTTTGGAGTCATCCTTCAGGGAGGGGGATAGTAACAGGACGGAGCGGGTGGCCGATGGCGAAACTACCGAGGCGGTGACTGGCACACGCACTGACAAGGAGGACCAGGGTTCTCCACCGGGGAAGGGATTTCAGTGGCATCCCATGATTCAGGGGTCAGGCTGGGACTCTCGGGAAGGCGGGGGAGTCCAGGTCGCTGTAGGGATGTGGTAACGAAGATGAGAGTTTAGGTTTCTGGTAGAGCTGGGGAAACAGCAAAGAGAAGTGAGTGTCCTGAGGGTCTCTTAGCTCCCGGTAGTTTGATGTGTTTAGCTAACACATCCAGATGGTTCCTGATTTATGATGGTTCAGTTTAAGATTTTTCGACTTTCGGTGGTGTGAAAGCAAAACACACCCAGGATATATTGCACTTCCTGTTTTGATCTTGGGTCCTTTCCCAGGCTGTCAGTATAGGGAGGTATGTCCTGTCCTGCTGAGATGCTGTGAAGCAGCAGTGAGCCTCAGCTCCCCGCTGACCCCGTGACCATGAAGGGGCAGTGGACATTCAGCTCAATAACTTAGGGGACTACACTTTTATTTTTTGCAGTGCTGGGGATCAAAGTCAGGGTTTTATGCGTGCTAGGCAAGCACTCTGCTGCTCAGCTACATCCCCACCTGGAGTCCATTCCTGACTTTCTGTATTTTCAACTTCTGATGATTTTGTTGGACTCCATCATTAGTTGAGGAAGATCTGTATTAGTTCCACACTGACTGTGAGAAGGCTCTGATGGCGCTGGGTGGGTTAGTGGCCAAAGGTTAAGCAAGGGCTTCATTCTGGGACTTGTCTTGAATGCTAGGAATTGGAGTTGTAGCAAATTTTCTTCTGTTATGGAGCAAAGTCGTATGATAAGCCAGGTGAGTTGAGGGAGGATGAGAAAAAAGGATGGGGAAGGGAGTGATATTTTACTAGAAAGACAATGCTCGCAAATTTCCCTTTGCTCTAGTGGCTCAGTGGGCAGGAGAAGAGACAAGCAACCTAATGCAGACTGGTATTGGAGTTCTTATCCATAACACTGCGTGTGGAAGTAGGCAGGTTAATGCCTTAACAACTCGGACAGGAGAGAACCAAGAACCTAGGAGTATACAGTGAGCAAGAACCTATGTCAAGTAGGGAGGAGGGCAGGCATGCCAGGCCTTACCTGGCTGTTGTGACATAACATGAGATCTATTTGGTCTTTTTTCTCTTTATGTCATAGAGTTCCTAACGCCCCCAAAGTTCCCTGAGTGCCATGACCTATGTGGCGCTTGAGGTTCTTGGGGTGAAAGATCATGAGTGGATGAGAAAATAAAGAAGAGACAAAGCTGTGGTCGGGAGGAGCCCTTACCCTCCTGGTGGGTGCCGGGTGCTGATCACCCAGTGCAGCATGTTTATTTTTACACCGGGAAGGGTGATGTCGGTTTCAGCCCTGCTGCCTAGCAACCTGTTGCTTGGATTGTCCAGGGGCTTGGAGTTTTCCTGGGCTGTGGCAACTTCCCCACGTGGTGGACCCAGGTGCTCTGTGTTACTGGTGTGGTCATGTCCCGGACGTGCTGCAGCCCTGCATGTGTGGTCAATTTCCAGCTTCAGTGGTTTGAGTTGAGTACTTTCTACTGCTGTTTATAATGAGCCCCCTTCTGATAACTCCTAAGGTTATATTAATGAGGTTACTTAGGATGGGACCCCTAGATAGCCTCAGGCCGGTGCCAGTTACCAGAAAGACCCATGCCCTTTGGACGAGAGGATTGTAGCTTCTTTCAACCTTACCCACTGGTGTCTGGAAAGGCAGGAAGAGGGAATACCACTAGCTGTTAGGTTTTATAAAAACTCTTGAACTGCGAGCCTTGAGATTCTAGATCATTGGATATGAGTAGGCACAAGGCCCGCCTTGTGGTATGCCCAGGGCAGGCACAAAAGTGCCCCCCTCCTTTGCTCTGTGTACCCCTTTGTCTCATGGTCACTTTTATCTTTTCTAGTAAACCTGTAGACATAAGTGCAGTGTTTCCCTGTGTTCTTGAGCAAATTATTGAGCCCAGGAGGGTTTGCAGCAACGCCATCATTTCCTCTCTTTTTTACAGTAGCAATTACACATTTTGGGTTTTATTACTATTATAGTTCTTATCACTTTTTACACTAGAGACAATGTCATATTTATAAATATGATTCTTATTTATTTCACTAATGAGGATAGTCTCAAGTTGTATCCATTTACCTATAAATGCCTCAAGATCATCCTTTTTATAGCTGAGTAATATTCCATTGTGTAAAAATACTATATCTTTTTCATCCACTCTGCAGTTGATGGGCATCTTGGTTGTTTCCAAGATTCAGCTATCACAAATTGTGCTGCTATGAACATGAGTGCACATATATCACTGTGATATGAACTTTTCAGTTCTTCAGGGAAAATACCCAGGAGGGGAATAGCTGGATTGAATGGAACTTCCAATCCTAATCTTCTGAGAATTCTCCATATGGATTTCCATAGTGGTTGTACCAGCCTACATTTCCACCAACAGTGGAGCAGTGTTCCTTTTTCCCCGAAGCCTCGCCAACATTTGTTATCAGTTGATTTCTTGATGGCAGCTATTCTTTCCGAAGTGAGGTGGAATCTCAATGTTGTTTTAATTTGCATTTCTCGAATGACCAGTGATGGTGAACATTTCTTCATGTATTTATTTGCCATTTGTATATCTTTCTCTGAGAACTGTGTATTCATCTCAGATGTCCCATTTTTGGAGAGGATCTTTGAACTTGGGGAGATTGATGTTTTTCAATTCTTTATATGTTCTGGACACAAGTCCTTTGTCTGAGGGGTTGCTGACTAAAATTCTTTCCCACTCTGTGGGTTTTCTTTTCACTCTGTTGGTGATTTCCTTTGAAGTGCAGAAACTTTTCAATAATATGAGATCCCAGTTGTTGATTCTTTGAAGTGTTTCCCGTGCAGTTTGCATTTTGTTCATAAATTCTCTGCATACTCCTATGTCTCCAAGACTTCTACCTACCTTGTTTTCCAGTAGATTTAGTGTTTCTGTTTTAATATTTAGGTCTTTGATCCATTTAAACTTTAGTTTTGTGCATGGTGATATGCATGGATCTAGTTTCAGTCCTCAGCATGTGGAGATCCGATTTTTCCAACACCATTTATTAAAGAGGCTTTCCTTCTTCCAGTGGACATATTTAGCCCCTTTGTCAAATATCAGGTGGCTGAGTGTCTTTGTAGTTGTGCTGGCAACTTCTAATCTGTTCCATTGATCCTCAGGTGTATTTCTTTGCCAGAACCATGCTGATTTTATTACTGTGGCTTTGTAGTATAGATTCAAGTCAGGAATTGAGATGCCTCCTGCCTTGCCTTTGTTGCCCAGAATTGCCTTTGTGATTCTAGGTTTCTTCTGTTTCCAAATGAATTTTAGGAGTGTTTTCTCTAGATCTCTGAGGTATGTCAATGGTATTTTGATTGGGACTGTGTTAAATCTGTATAACAGTTTGGGGAGTATGGCCATTTTCACAATGTTGGTTTTTCCTAGCCAAGAGCAAGGTGTATCCTACTGTTTTCTAATATCTTCTTCAATCTTGTTTTTCAATATAGTATAATTTTCAGCATATAGGTCTTTTACACTTTTAGTTAGGTTGATTCCTAAGTATTTCATTTTTTTAGATGTTACTGTAAAGGGAGATATTTCCATAATTTCTCTCTCAGTGAGTTTTTTGTTTGGGTACAGGAATTCTATTGATTTTTGAGCATTGACTTTGTATCCAGCTACACTGCTGAACTTGTTTATTATCTGTAGTAGTCTTTTAATGGAGTTTTTTGGGTCTTCTATATAGAGTATCATGTCATCTGCAAATAGTGATAATTTAACTTCTTCCTTTCCTATCTTTATTCCTTTTATTTCTTTCTCTTGTCTGATTGCCCTAGCTATGCTGAAAAGGAGTGGTGATAGTGGACATCCTTGTCTTGTTCCTGATTTTAAAGTGAAAGCTTTCAGTTTTTGTCCATTTAGTATAATGTTGGCTGTTTGTTTGTCATAGATGGCCTTTATAAGGTTGAGGTAGACACCATGTATTCTGAGTTTCTGAAGGGTTTTTATCATGAATGTGTGTTGGACTTTGTCAAAAGCTTTTTCTGCATCTATTGAGATGACCATGTGGTTTTTGTTTTTGGCTCTGTTGATGTGGTGTATTACATTTATTGATTTGCATATGTCAAACTATCCTTGCATTCCTGGAATGAACCCCACTTGGTCATGATGTAGAATCTTCTTGATGATTTACTGCACTCTATTTGCCAGTATTTTATTGAGAATCTTTGCATCAATGTTTATTAGTGAGATTGGTCTATAGTTCTCCTTTTTGGTTGGATCTTTCTCTGGTTTTAGTATCAGAGTAAAACTTTCCTCCAGGAATGATTTAGGGAGGATTGCTTTCTTCTCAATTTCATTGAAGAGTTTAAGGAGTATTGGCATCAAATCTTCCCTAAATTTCTTGTAGAATTCAGTTGTGAATCCATCAGGACCTGGGCTTTTCTTTGTTGGTAAGGTTTTAATTATGTTTTCAATTTCAATAGCTGATATTGGGTTGTTCAAAATTGCTATATGTTCTTGGCTGAGCTTTGATAGTTCATATGTTTCTAGAAATTTGTCCATTTCCTCTGTGTTTTCCACTGTATGTGAGCAGAGATTTTCAAAGTAGGTATTCATGATCTTTTGAATTTCCATTGGATCTGTAATAGTTTCCCCCTTTTCAGTTCTTGTTGTGTGAATTTGGGTTTTTTTCTTTCTTTCTCTTGATACGATTAGCTAGGGGTTTGTCAATTTTGTTTATTCTCTCAAAAGCCAGCTTTTTGATTCATTATTGCTTTGTATTGTTTTTTTAGTTTCAATTGCATTGATTTCTGCTCTAATCTTTACAATTTCCTCTCTTCTATGAACTTTGGGTTTAGCTTGCTCTTCTTTTTCTAGAACTTGAGATGGAGCATTAGGTTGTTTATTTGTGCTCATTCTGTTTTCTTGACATGACAATTTATTGCTATACATTCCCCTTAAGACTGCTTTCATTGCATCCCATAGATTACAGTATGTTGCTTCTGTGTTTTCATTGAATCGTAGGTATTGCTTTATTTCTTCTTTAATTTCATCTGTAGCCCACTGGTTGTTCAAAAGGTTGTTATTTAATTTCCATGTATTTATGCAGGTTTTTCAATTTCTTTTGCCATTAATTTCCAATTTCAATGTGCTATGGTCAGATATTATGCATGGGATGCTCTCAATACCTTTGCATTTACTTAAGAATGTTTTATGGGATAATATATGGTCTATTTTGGAGAATATCTCATGTGCTGCTGAGAAGAATGTGTATTCTGATGTGTTTGGGTGGAACACTCTGTAACATCTACTAAGTCCAATTGCTCACAGGTATGATTCAGTTCTGTTATTTCTTTGCTGACTTTTTGTCTAGTTGATCTATCTCTTTGTGACAATGGGCTGTTAAGATCCCCTATTATAATTGTGTTCTTGTGTATTTGGTTTTTCATGTCCATTAGTGTCTGTCTTACATAGTTGGGTACTCCTGTATTTGGTGCACATATATTTATAATTGTTAGTTATTCCTCTTGAATTTTTCCACTAATGAGTATGTAGTGACCTTCTTTATCTCTTTTAATTATTTTTGGTTTGAAGTTCACGTTGTCTGCAATTAGAATAGTTACCCCTGCTTTTTTCTAGGTTCCTGTTGCATGGAATACTGTTTTCCATCTTTTAACTTTTAATCTATGAGTTTCCTTTTGGGTCAGATGTGTTTCTTGTATACAGCATATTGTGGGATCATGTTTCTTGATCCATTCTGTCAGTCTATTTCTTTTGATAGGTGAATTGAGGCCATTTACATTTATAGGTATCACTGATAGGTACTGACTTGACTTTGCCATGTTACATTCCAGTTGTTTGCTTTCTCCTTTTCCCCTTATTTAATTGCTTATCCTACCTGGTGGTTTCTTTCTGTTGTTGTTTTGGGAACTGTGGTCATTTTTATCTCTGTGTAGTATGTCTTTCAGTACTCTTTCTAGGGTTGGTTTGGTGGACGTGAATTTCTTCAGTTCTTTGTCATGGAAGTATCTTGTTTCTCCATTAAATTTGAATGAAAGTTTTGCTGGATACAACAGTCTGGGTTGAAAGTTGTTTTCTTTCAGGGCTTGAAATACCTCTTCTTGACTTGAGGGTTTGTGCTGAAAAGTCTGCTGTGATTCTAATGGGCTTTCCTTGGTAGGTGAGTTGTGTCTTTTCTCTAACAGATTTTAGTATTCTGTTTTTATTCTGCATGTCTGAGATCTTAATTATTATGTGTCTGGGTGTGGATTTATATTGATTGTGACTGTTTGGCATTCTATATGTCTCACTTATCTGCATATCAGATTCTTTCCCCATGTTTGGGAAATTTTCTGCTATTACTTCTATGAATATTTTGGCTACGTCATTTGCTTTGACTCCTGGCTCTTCACTGATGCCTATTAATCTTATATTGTTGCTCTTGGCATCATCTTGAAGCTGTTGGATTGTCACTTCATGCTGCTTTATTATTTTTAAAAGTTCTATCCTTTCATGATCACTAATTGCGATCCTGTCCTCAAGGTCCAAAATCCTATCCCCAGCTTCATTTAAGTGGTTTTGCAAACTTTGAATAGAATTTCTTGTTTCTTGGATGTCTCTTTCAGTTTTTTTCATGAATTCTGCATGTTTTCTATATTGTTCATTCAAGGTTTCAATCAGTTTCCCATGCTCCTGTACTTTTTTCTCAATTTCTTCTTTAGCTGCACTCAGCAACTCCTTTACTAAGGTTGTTATTTCTGTCTTTATGTCAGAGAGTACTTCTAATTTGATTTCCTCTATAGCTTCATAGAGTTGTTTTTTTATTTCAGTTGCTATCTTTTCAGAGGTTCCCGGTGTGTTACTTTTGGGGTCCTCTATTTCAATATCTCCTGCACTTGCTTCTGGTGGAGTAGATGTTTGAGACTGAATTTTGCTTTTTTGTTTCGTCATTTTCACTCTGCCTGATGTTTGCTGTGTGTAGGAGGTGGTCACCCACACTTTTTTCAGACTCACCAAGGTCTTACAGTTAGTTGGAGGGGGCTTTACTACTGGCCCTATTTACCCACTCTGCACCTCTATTTTAGGGGCATACTCACCACACTGGCACAGTTAATCTGCTGTAGTCCAAGGTTTGCCACCTGGGAGCTAAATTTCAAGTTTTTTCCATGTGCTGGGATTCCACCAGAGTGTGCGGTCAGAGCCTGAGGCTGGAATCTGGGTCCCGCTGGCTCCTTGGTGGTTGCTGAGTGTAGCCCAGTTGGGTCCCTGTCCCTGTGTATGGCCCTAGATGGTCTTGGACACAGCGCGTGGTTTTACTGCCTGCGAGCAGGCTCAAAGTCCCTTTCTCTGCACTGGGATTCCATCAGAGTGCTTGGTGAGGGCCCAAAGCTGGAATCTGGTTCCCACTGGCTGCTTGGCAGTCGCTGCGCATGGCCTGGTTCGGCCCCCGTCGCTGTGTGGGGCCCGGGATGGTCTGGGATGCAGTGGGTGGTCTTACCACCTGGGAGCAGGCTCAAAGTCCCTTTCCGTGCTCTGGGATTCTGCCAGAGCACGTGGTGAGGGCTGTCCATGTACCTTCTGCAGGTGTGACCTCTCCTGGGAGCCACTCAGTGGAGCCAGCAGTTGTTCTGAGTTCTGAGCTCAGTTAGCTCCAAGACGCCTCCCAGCCAATCACCCTCTTTTGTGGGTCAGCCAAGCCCATACCAACTCACCAGCCAGTGCAGTCCCCGGCCTCCACTGCTCTGCTGCACTGCTGTGTCTCTCCATGGAGGGCTCTGGGGTTGCCAGCAGTCACTGTGGGTCCTCCCACACACTGAGCCCCAGACTCGGGGAGAAGGTGCCACCCACCACCTCCTCCTTGAAGTTTCTCTCTTCTCTCTCCCAGTGGGCGTCAGTTCCCCCTTAAGATCCTTCCTGGTCCAGGGGACTCACCCCCCTTTTCCTACTCTTCCTTGCATTGCTGTGTTCCAGTGTCTGGGCAGCAAATCTCAGAGAGGCTGTTTCTCTGCTACTTACCACTCGGCCACCTTCCCGGAAGTCTGATCTTGATTGGTGCAGAGTTACGTAACCATCGACAGTCTTAGGAGTGTAAAAGTGAAAGTCAACATCAAAGCTGCAGGGGCCAAAGGAGGAGAGTTGGAGGGAGACTAGGGCATTACTATCTTCATTTTGCAAAGGGAAGAATGAGCTCCCTAAATTGGGTGAGACAAGTCGGGGACTATGATATTATTTAAAATTATTAAGCTAACCAGTAGAGGAGATAAAAACAACATTGCCATTGTCAAACGTTAGGGGAATGGGGTACAGCTCATGTGAATTCGGTAGAGACTGACTCCAGTTTTCAGAAATATATGGTTCCAGGGAAGTGGGGAGAGTGAGGTGGGGTGCTCTGTCTACTTGCAGCCTTCCTCTTTTATCCTTGAATATGTACCATATGTGTCTATTACTTTAAGCCATGAGAGGTTTCAAAGTGCACTGGAATAAAACCTAACTAACTGTTAAGGGGGTTTGTCTCCGGGAAGTGATGCTCTATTTCCTCCACTTGTATCATGAAGCACTTATTCTATTTTTCAGAGAAGCTTTTGCTCACCCTAAAAATGAACAACTGAATGTCCCGCTCTTCTTCACGTGGGACAGAACGAGGTCCAAACTTCGTATGTTATCGAGAGGAAACAGCACGTAGTGGTTACGAGCATGGTTCAAGCCTCCTTAGCTACGTGGTGAAGGGCATGTCGTGAAACCTTGTTGGGCTTCTGGTTCTGACCCATACAACACAGACATTAAACACCAGGGTGACTTACTCGTGGGTGTTTTAAGGATGACCGGAATTATTCTATAGGAAGCGTATGCAATGCTGTCCAGTCCCTATCAAACACTATGTAAGTACTTTTTTTTTTTTAAATTACTTTGCTGTCTAAGATTCTCTATGATCGGGGTTCAGGGCATCTCTCCAAATGTGTCTCTCCTTCCTTGCTTTCTGAACTGTTTGCTGTTCTTTTATTTTCTCTTCTGGCTCAATATCTTCATTTTCAAACCAAACCCCTTTCAGGGTCCAGCTCACAGGCCACTTCTGTGATCTGCCCAGCTGCAGCTCCCTTTTTCCTCCACCACACGCCATGCCTTTTAGCAGTGCCTGGAGGCTTACGGGTCATGCGGTTGCTAGCAACAAGACTCGAGATACTGAATTCAACAGAGTTCAGTTGACTAAGGATCGGCTCAAAAATCAGACAGCATCAGACCCAGAATGGTTCTGTACAGAGCCACTGCAGGGATGCCACAGGGCTGGGTAACATCTGGAAACTGAGAAAGGGTGTGGGGTAGAAAGATACTTGCTCAGATTAGGCTGGGTGGCTGTTTTACTTGAATCTGGTTGGAGCCTGGCTTGAATCCCAGTAGCCTGTGATTGGCGAGACTCAACTACTTATGATAAGGGTAGGTTACATTCTTTTTTCAGTCAAGTTAGGTTACAGTTCACTATTTAGGAGAAACACTGAGGTCAAACTTAAAATCTGTAAGGAGGTAGCTTCAGATCAAACTGAATTTGTTTTAGCAATTCCTATAAGCGTCCTATTATTGATGTATATATGTGCATGTTCTCCCAATTAGATCAGGTGCTCCAGGAAGACAGGAATTTAATTTTCAAGTAACTGGCAGAAAAAGAGGTGTTTCTTAAAATTTTTAAAACACGCACAAACCAGTTAAAGAAGAAAAGCATATCAATAGGGTACCCTAATTAAACTAAGAGGCTAAATAATCATGTCCTCTCTGGTAAAATAGTCATGCTTGTTTCTCTTTTGTTTTTTTCTTGGAAGAGGCTGGCATATGCTTAGAATGTTTTGGTAGTAAATCACAGTTTGTGTTGTACCCCAAAAATCAAAGATCAAAAGTTATGAAAAAAAGATAAAAGGCCAAGTCGTCTTGAAGGAAAAAGAGTGCTTTATTTAGGCTGGTATCCAGCGACACAGAGTGCAGGTGGAATTTACACTGCTGTGTAACTAGGCCAAGATTTGCAGTGGTTTATAAAGGGAAAAACCGCAAAGGTGTGGGGGAGCAAAGGGCAAGTTGTCCTGAGAGACAGGCTTATTTTTTTCACAGGAAGGTTTGCTCATCAGCACATCTGCACATTCTTGGAGTGCCAGGACATCCTGTTGTTTGCCTGGGGTCAGAGTATGGTGCTTGTGGTTAGGCCTGCTCCAGGGATCCAGCTCTGGGTGGGCTATGTTGGGGAATCAACGGGAAACAAAGCCCTGGGGGTTGTGCAGGAGACATACAGGAAATACAAAGTTCAATTTAGAACAAAAGCTAAGGCGCATACAGAACAGAATGGCGGCGTGCGAGTTAGATTACAACAGTTTGCACTTCCGGGAAGTCTTTTGTGGCTTAGAGTGGGTTCCCTTGGTTTCCTGAACAAAGACCTGAGATTTTCGCTAGAATGCTGACTCATCCTATGTGACATTTGATTCCTTCAATCCAAGCAGTTTGTTATCAACAGAATTTTTCATTCTTGTTTCTATAGGTGGCGCTAGCTGCACATGTTAAAATCAAATAGGGCTGAAGTCAGCCTTGCCCAGAAATAATTGAATATCTGTTGGCTTTTTAATTCTTTCTCTGAAGCTTTATGCCTCTTATTTATTTACCCTTTGAGAATATCCCTAAGCAATGTTCTGGAGTTCTTGAACTAAGGCAGATCATTAAAACCGGGTCTTTTAGCAAGATCCAGTATCTTTGGATAATTCTGGTTTTAAAGAAAAGAAAATATTAGTGCTAAAAAAGCTTCCATTATTTATAGTGATTCTGAATTGATTACAATGTAAGATTAATTTAAAGAAATCATGTCCTAATCATGCCTAATATATATAGAATCCTAATTATTAATGTCCATGGCAGTATGAATATTCCAACCTTTTGTATTTTATATTTTATGCTTAGTCTTCCTGTAGCCTTCTTATTACATCTCTCCATTTCCCTTTTCAAAGATATTTTTATATTATTAGTGTGAGGATTTGATATTATGCTTAAGACAATATTTTATATTTGAAAAAATAATTATAACAAGGATTAAAAGTGAGCATGTTGTGCTTTGCCCATGAAATCAGGGCCTAAAAAATCCTGGCATTGAGCTCAGTGTAACAGAGTAAATAAATCAGTATTCTCTGCTTCTCTTTTTGAAATATATCCATTCCCTGCAGTTACAACGCACATACATGCACACGTGCGCACACACACGGATGACCATGCATTGTCCACATGTAAGTGGGGATCAGGACAGTTGATCTGGTACATGGAGAGGACTGTGGCCAGTATTCTGTATGTGACACTGTGGAAGAAGATGAGTGAGATATCCATAGGACAGGGACCTGTGTGGTGATAACCCAAGGACCTCTGCTTAGAGCTCCATGCTTGGTTTAACACTCTGCTTTATCTGTACTGAAATTTGTAATGATTTGTTTAACATTTTCATCGGTCCCTTTTGATTTTGCAGGTGGGGGATGGTTTTGTCCACAGACTTACTTGCTTCAAGAACAAGTCACAGGGTCAGGGTGGAGAACTCCAGCAGATGCCATGGCCTACGTGACTGTCTTTGAAGTCTTAAGACTGGATGAGATGGGCACTCACTAAAACAATTCCCCTCAAATAGCCCCAGCACAGGGTCATGTGAAAGGGCTGTGCTTGGGGCAGCCTTTTCGGTGCAGCCCCGGGGAGGGCAGCTGAACACTCTGCTCCCAGCCTGTCACACATTCACGCTGGGAACTTTCTTGTTAAGCATTTTTGATGCCTTTCTGGAAATATTTATCACCTCCCGTTGCATTCATTTCCCCAGAGGATGTCATCTGGAACGTATTTCCTAGTAGGTGGAGTATATTTTCTTCCAGTCCTCCTAAGTAAGACAATAAAAGAGAGAATCAAGCTGCCTGCATATTTAGCCAAGTGCAGTCCTAAAATGCGTCAGTAAATAGGATGGTTTCAAATTTAGAGCTGAGACTCCTAAATATGCTCCTTCCACACAGAGAGACACCTTCATCAGCTCCTCGCATGTCTGGATTCTTCAGCAAAGAATAAACGAGGTTGTGCTTAATAGAGTTCTCCTTGGAGCAAGCTGGCCCTGAAGTTTTAAAAATTAGATCCAGGTCCAAGCTCGGTGCCTGCATGGCACTGATTCCTGCTTTACCTTCTAGATGATTCTGCTGGCACACAGCACATGGCTCCAGGAGCTTATCTGCCACAGCTATTGATACTATCGTGTCTATTTAATAAGAACTTTCTCTGTTCCAGCCTTCATAATAAATATTTCACCAGGGACATGTTTAGACAGCAGCACCCAAAAGATCATGGACTTGGCTCAATAAAGATTTCAAGCCACAGCTGTACGGTCAATGTGATGGAATTTTTGAGCCTTGTCTTTCAAAGAAACTCGAGTAGAATTTAGGTTCAAACCCTTTCCATGGAGAAGCATTTATGCTCACTCACTCATTGTCCATTTACTACTTATTCTTGGCTCTTGCTTAGAAATGAAGGCACGGAGGCTTCCCCTAGGCCTTCTCTAGTGTCGAGGTGACTGGTAGCTGGAGCTAAGGAAGATCTTAACTTTCAAGTGACCTGTCCAGAAATAAGGAAGGGAATTTTTCCAAGGTTAATAGGTTTGTTAGTATCCAGTTGAAACATACAGTCTATATTTTGAGGCTGTTTTTGAGGGATGAAGTTGTCAAGTGTTTCAGAGCGGTCAAGCTTACAGCAGACAGGAGCCGTGGAGATTGCACATTTGCTATGAACTGAGTGATCAGGGTAGTGAGGATGTAGCATTCGCTTCCTCTGGCCAGGCTGTGGTACCCCTGAGCCAGTAGGAGAGCAGGGCTGTGTTCAGAAGTCTTCAGACTAATACTGTCTGTGAGGAATCAGGTCTGCTAACTTCATCATGAAATATTCATCTTATCAGTTCTGTAGGACATTTTCATTGGAAACTCAGAATTTGACATCAGTAGACCACTTTTAACACACTGGTTTTATTGTAACAGAGCAATTGTCAATGCCAATTAATTTCAGAAGTGAGTTAACACACATCTGTAAAATAAAAAGTGGGAGAGAAAACAGTTTTTGTCCTTGTAGATGTACAGGAATAGTGTGTGTGTATGGGCAGAGTATGTAGATTAATATTTTGTATTGTGTTTAGAATTACATTCATTCCTGGTTTAATGCTGTCCTTTTAGTAATCCTTTTGTAATTGTTATATAGTCATTTAATAATGGTTATGATAAGGAAGGTAACTTGAGAATATTTGTGGGAATAATTGTCTATCCATCAGCATTTCTCTAGAAATACACACTAAAAGTCCCTCTCCTTCTAATGAAAGCACTGAGAAAAGCGCCCAGATGCTGTGTGATTTTTGTTTCTGTCCTCACTCGGGTTCTGTTATCAAACCACAAGGCCGAGAGGAACGTATGATTTGGTGTGGTCTTTTCACTGAGACTGGGGGCTCCTAAGGCATGAGCAAGGTTATTCCAGAGACTTGTAAAAATCAAACGGTCTACAGATGCAAGGAAGAGCAAAGAACATGCCAACCTATGCGCGCTCTCTCTCTTTCTCTCCCCCCCCCCCGCTTTATATTCTGCCAGCACATTTCTGTAGAGGCATTATTACTTTGAGGACAGTTGCTGTTTTGTGGAGCCTGTTCTGTCCTCCCCCGGGGACAGGTTTAGAAACCCTTCCCCCATCCCACCACACCTCTGCTGTCTTCCTGTTCCCTTGATCGAGCACCCGTGTGGGAGCTGCTCCTGCCTCCCGTCCATACCTACCAATCCACCTCTACACTTTGGGAGACAGAAAAGTGGCTCCTACGTCAAGAGGCTGGGCATGGCCCACGGGCGCTTTCCAGGAACAGGAGAGTCCATGGCTGGCTGCAGGGGCAGCTGCTGTGGGTCCCCTGCCTGGCTCCCCCTGGGAGCTGCGGAGTGCTCCAGGCTGCTCTACAGCACCCTAGAAGAAGAGCTTTCTATAGGATTTCCAGAGATCGCTTATCTGTTCCTGAGGCTTCTAGTAGCTCTTTGCTTCACTCTAGCAAGAAGTTTCTTCTGCTACTTCAAGTTGCTATTAAAATAAATGCACAGAGGCCACCCTTCACCTCTGCAAATGAGGAAGGAGAGAGTGGAAGATTGAGACGCAGAGAATTTCACTTTGCACTTACAGTTTATAAAGGTTTCAGGAAAGAACTCTGGAGCCAAAAAGTCAACAGGACTCCAGGAACTGTTAACATACTTCTATAAAGAAGCAAAACCATCTCTATCACACAAATGAGCAGGGCTCACCCTTGTCTACAGAGACAAGCTATTTCAGCTGTTTGCCAAAGCGTAGGTCTATGAGCTGCTTTATTTGCCATTTTCACAGACTTGGTATTATTAAAGCCATTCACCTCCTGGGACTATTTTCAAGACAATTTATTCCCTCTTGGGAAATTATGAAAAATTTAGAATGGCGCACTTTAAACTAGTGAATATTAATACAATCCTTCCTAACTGCTAATAAAAGAATCAAATCCCTGTTTGTGAATATTTTAAGGAGTTGGGCCAGGATATTTCATGGAGGCACCAGTAATTTCTTCACTGTGACATTCATTTTAACGTTGGGATTTACACAGCATTGTAGAGAGACAGGTAAGAGCAGCAGTGCACTTGGTAAAGGTGCACAGACGCACCCGTCTTTGGCTGCATGAAAACTGACTGCAGTGTTTGCCTTTGAGATAAACGAGCTCAGTCCTCAATTCCAGTTTGTGACATGAACCACTGTAGGGTGTTACTCCTGTCGAAAGCCTCACGTGAGCTGACAGCAGTACTGAGTAACTGCTTCGACTTGGCTGTGACGCATCAGATGTTGGGAATCCATTGAGTTTATCAGAATCAGGTTGATTTCGTGAGCCCAGTGGTTCGGGAAAGAGGGAACGCAGATTTTCAGTCCTGTGACTATGGGTAACGATATCAGGAAATCGTGTGAGTTTCATGCGTTGTGTGTCTTATGTTTGTACAAAAGTGGAGCAAAGTGCCGTGGTTCTGAATGCTGGTGTCCCCTCAGGATTCATATGGAACTTAAGACCCAACCCGACAGTAAAGAAGTGGGACTTTTCTGGCTGTGATTAAGTTATGAAGGCTCAGCCCTCACCAATGGGTCTAGCTCTGTTTAAAGGGACTGGGAGAGAGCTGCCTTCCCCCTCCACCACCTGAGGACGCAGCGCTAAGACCCTGCCTTTCAGGTGGAAACGCGGGCCGCTAAATCTACTCGTGCCTTGCTCTTGGCCCCATCCTCCCGAACTGTGAGTAATGTATTTTTAGTGTTCACAAATGACCTGGTTTAATGCACTTGGGTAAAGCATCAGGGATGGGTGAAGACCCAGGGGAGGAGTTTCGCACAGCGCCAGCACTGAGGGTGTCTTGAGCAGGGTTGGAAGACAGGAGTTTGTGTGGAGAAGTAGGTCAGGCCATGAAGAGTGTTTCATATCATGCTAAGGAAACTGAATTTTATTCTGTAGGTACTCAAGGCACACTGAGTTTTTAAAAACTTACTTTTAAAGAATTTTAGACTTCTGTGAGATGCAAAAACAGCCAGTCACGTTATTACCCAGATTCTGCTAATGTCAACCTCGTGCGTGGCCATTACAATTATTAAAAAGAAGAAATTAATACTGAATAATTACACTTTATTCAAAGTCTTCTCAACTTTCCTGCTAATAGTCTTTTTCTTGTTCTAGGGCTTATGCTAGGATACCACATTGCTTTTAGTCTTCCTGTTTCCTTGGTATTCTTCAATCTGTGACAGTGTTTTAGACTTTTTTGCCTTTTTTTGAACTTCAGGTGTTGAAAACATACTAACCCGGTATTTTTTAGCGTGTCTTTCCATTTGGTTTTCTCTAGAGTGTACTCACTATTATGCTGTTATGAATTTTTGGCACAAATACTACAGAAATGATTTGTTTTTCTAAGTGAAATCTGTCTGGAGAGAGTTGAGGTTGATTGGTTATTATTGGTGGTAATGATCTCAGTCACTTGTCTAAAGTGACATATGCTAGATTTATCTAATCAGAAACTATCTTTTCATTTGTAATCAATAGTAATCAATAAATATCCCAGGGGAACATTTTTAACTAAACAAATTTCTTGTTTCTTCTTATTCTTTACCCACTTGTTTTAGCATTTGTACATGGGTCTTTTTCTTTTTTTCTCTTCTGAGGCAAGGTTTCACTATGCAGTTCTCCTGAACTCACTTTGTAGCCCAGGTTGGCCTTGAACTTGCAGCAGTCCTCTTGCCTCAGCCTCCCAAGGCCTGGTATTACAGACATGTACCATCGCATCTGGCCTTGTGCGAAGGCCTTGCTTTTAGCCACTGTTACTGTGGTGTTCTACTGGTGAATTTGTATCTTCATCTTCCTTCTGTGTTTGTTGCTTGGGGCTCTTTGTGGAAAGGAGGGTCACTCAATTATTTTTAAGAATTATAAGATTACTCTGATGCTAATATGAATAATTGGAAGGAAGCAAGACTGAGAAAGCATAAATTAGGAGACTGCTGAGTAACTTAGAGAGATTCTAAGGACCTCAATGTGGGCAGAGTCCATAGGGATACAGGTAACTAATATGAGAAATACTGAAGAGGTAGAAGTGAAAGAACATGGTGATTAATTACTTATGAGGAAGAAAGGCATCAGAGAGGGCATCTAGATTTCTGTTCTGGGGATAAGAAAAGTTGGAGGAATAAGTGGGCTTGGGGGAGACAGCCGAGATGACTTCAGCTCTGGACACGCAGGGTCAGGGCATACCCACGTGAAGCTAAGAAGCTGGATGTGCAAGATGCTGGTGTTTAGGAGAGAGGGCCAGCTTTCAATTACAGCTCTGCAAATTACCAGTGCCTAAGTGAGAATTAGAGTCAAGGAAATGCATGACATTGCCCAGGAAAAGCCATAGCAAGCTAAAGGGTGACAGCACTGGAAGGCAGAAAGGGGAGAAAGAACTCATGCGGAGAGAATTAAATAGATGCCTTGAAGAGTGGAGGGAAACCAACAGGGTGAGAAACACAAGCCAAGGGAGGGGGCGTCTCACAGAGGAGGGGTGCTCCCCGGCATCCAGAGTGGCGGAAAGGTCCAGTGAGAGAGACTGGCAGTGTGGGAGCTGCAAGCTCCTTTGGGTGCCTCAGAGCTGAGGTCCATAGAGAGTCCCTGGAGACTGAGGAGGGGATGCTGGGCAGTTGGCTTGTCCTTTCCCTGGCTTAGGAGGGACCTGGAAAAAAGATGGGACAATAGCAGAGGAGGAGACTCAAGCAAGGAGGTCATGACAGCATACTTTCTCCCTGTCAGAGATGGTGAGGAGGGTAGTATTTATTAGACATTAGCCGGGTTAAGTCCCCTGTTTCTCCAGGTGCCTTCTATTAACGAAAGCATTGTTTTCTGGTGGTGGCCAGATAATCTGTCACCCTGCTGGCCGTGAGTGTGTTCAGCTGGCTGACACTGCCTCACCTGTAAGCATTTCATCGAAATGTTATTACATCTTAATTTAGCTGGTTTGAGTGCGCCTTGGGCCGAGTGTCAGCCTGCTTGGTGGATGGGTTGATTTGCTTTGCCTGGCCAGGCAATCCGGGAGCGCCAGTCCCCAGTCCCACAAATGCTTCCTCCTCAGCTGAGCGGAGAGCAAGGCAGGCAGAGCGATGATGGCTCAGCTCAAACCCACCCCCAGGAGAGGAAAAGCAATTCAGGATGTACACCTGGAACGCAGAGCGGCCAGAGAACTGCCTTTGTGTAATGTTACTCAATGTGGAGGTCAGATTTTCCTTTTAGAAAACAAAATTGCTTCCTTTACTCTCTCCACAAAGAGAAATACTTGCCTGTAGAATAGCCTCCATGCATGAAAAATTAAGCCTCCAATGCAAAAACCATTTGAGCTGAAAGTACAAGATAGTCTCAGAGCTGAGTTTGGGCTTATAACTATTTATTTACATTTATAAGGGACTTGTTTTTATTGCACAACAGTGGAATAATATTGCAGAAATTAAAAAAAAAAACAGAAAAGAAAACCACCCAAACTCATTAACATGGCTACTCTTCCTCTTGCTATATGCATTTGTGTTTTTATGTAACTACAATCCTATGGAATATACTGCTACATGCCTGGGTTTTTTCATTTTACTCTTACACATTATTTTGAGTTGCTCTGTAGTCTTTATAATTAATCTTTCTAATGACTGCATAATATTCCATGGAATGGATGTGCCATAAGTTAATTAAACTTTCTTCTACCTCAGGACATTTAGTTTGCCTCTAATTTATCGCTATCGTAAATAAAGCCACATTGGAAAATGTTCTGTGTTGTAGTTTCTCCTTATTTTTTTTTTTACTATTTTCTTAGGATATGTTTTTAAAAAAGACTACTGAGCCGTAGGGATGAACACTGAAGTTCTCTGACCTTCTCTCTCTCTGTACTGCTGTTTAAGGGGGATATATTGCTTATAATGTCCCCCGCTAAGGTTCGGCAAGTGGGTAGGGGACCCAGGGTGTCAGGGCAGGGTCAGGTGGGCAGGGCTTTTCCCTGTGGAAGGGATGGCAGGGAGGTGCAGGTCCTGTCCAGAGATTTCCTGAGAGCAAAGCTCGTGAAGCTGAAATCTCACCTTGGAGTCTGAGTCAAGGGGGGGATTGTAAGTAGGGGAACGGGGAAGTTGGAAGGGAAGAAGGGGGGCTGAGAGGTTCTGGTGGACACCCAGAGGGTTAAGGAAACACTGATGAGGGAGAAGCCGTAAGGGTGTGGGGGACAGAGCAGTTTCAGACAGTAGGTTCACCATGCCTGGGTCCCAGCACCTGCGTGTGGAGCAACATATTCAAGTGTTTCACACACGGGCGCATGGTGACACTGGGCTTGGGGATCTCTGAAGCCGAGTGGTCACTGCCTGTGGGACGCCGGCTTAAGCTCTTCATGGATCCTGTCATTCAGTCTAATTAACCATGGTAACTGCCGCGGTCACTTGTTCATGGTCATACGGAAGGCTGAGACCTTGCGCCCTGCTCTTTCTTTTTCTTTTTTCTTTTGTCCTTTTGAGACAAGGTTTCCCTGTGCAGTTCAGGCTGGCCTTGAACTCACCATAACCCAGGCTGGCCTCAAACTTTCAGCAGCCCTCTTGCCTCCGCCTTCCACGGGCTGAGATTACAGGTGTGCACTGCGACACCCTTGATGGAACCAAGAGAACTTCTTGAAGTAATAATAGTGGCAATTATGGGGTGCTTATTAGCAGAGGGAAGATTGAAGTGAAGACTGATGCATGGAAAGGACTGGAGAGAAGCCCGGGCGCTCTGTTATCAGGCGCTGTGCTACTGTGAAGAGGTAAAGACGGACAGTGCTATTTGAGAACAGCTTTGTGTCAGGTGAGCACCTAGAGCCCTCTCTCGGTGGGTGGGTGACTGCTTCCCAGATTCTGCTCCCACCCCCGCAGGGATCCAAACCCGTGGATGCTGAATGTGGGGTAGCGTTTGCACTCAAGGCCTGCTCATTCCATCTCCTCCAGACACTCACGATTTCCAATACGATGTCAACGCTATGGAAAGTGATTACCCTGAATCCCTTTGGGAATAATGACCGGGAAGAAAGTCCAACTATGTCCAGTCCAGATGCGGTTCTAATTTCCTGTTATTTCCGGTGCACTGTTGTCCAGTCCATGGATGAGGGACGCATGCATATGGAAGGCTCCTTGCGTGAGGTACACCGCAGGGAAGCCGCTCAAGTTCAAAGAAAAGCGAGACTGGGCCAGGAATGTAGCTCGGGGGAGCCCCTGCCAGCGGGGTGGGAGGCCCTGGGCCTCCGCCTCGGCACTGAAACAAGTAATACGTTTTATTCACTAAGAGAGGAGATAAAAACTATCAAATGTACAATCAAAACTGAAGGAGGGAGGGTGAAAAGAAGCTGCAAGCTGCGCCCCTGCCAGTGCTCAGCCCTGGGGCACAGGTGATGCTGCAGGGCCCCAGAGGCCTGGGCAGGGACCTTGGGGGCCCCCGGGCCCGGATCCTGTGGGCCAGGCAGTTGGGCCCCCTGCCACCTCTGGGGCTCTCCGGGTCGGGTGCTGGCTGTGTTTCCAGGATGCGCCTGTGTGTTTGTGAGGCTCTGTCCCTGGTGACCAGGGGGACGGGATGGCGGACCTGGACGGGCCTGGTGTCCCTGCCACATCCTCTCTGGACCAGCTGAGGAGGTGGAAAGCCTGGCCTCTTCTCAGGAGGGCTTTCCTGGGACCCTTCTGCTGGGACCGGCCGAGCTCTGGCTGGGCCTTGGCACATTTCTCCTGGCGGGGCCTGTCCTTGATGGCGCTTCTTAGCCGGGGAGGTGACGAGGGGCCTCTGGGGAGTCAGGCTCGCTGGGTGGTGTGACCGGGTGGGCAGCTTGTGGCCAGCTGGCTTCCATGTGTAGGTGCACTGAGCCCCGTGCCCAGCATGGGTCTGTGTGGGCAAGTTCACGTGTGCAGGTGTGTGTGGCTGAGCACACACACACACACACGGTGGCACCCGCTTCCTCTCAAGTCACTCGCACTTGCTTCCCTCGTAGTAGCTCACCACTGCAGACTGGCCACCTCTCCATGGGGTTCCAGATGCCATCCACTGCAACCCCCAAACTCAGGTTTGGGGGCACTAGGAGGAGCAAGGTCTTTGCTGCCAGTCAGTGAATTCACCTAAAGTTCCATTTCTTAAAACCAGTTCACTGAAAACCTGTTTGCTTCAAGTTCAGTTCAGTTCACCAGCAATCTGACAAAAGCCTAATTCCCGTTAGGGGTACTTTCATGTACTCTTTTAGATTTTCTATTCCTTTCTGTCACACTCCGAGTGTTTCAAGGATTTATATCTGTGCATCCAAGAGTTATCAGTAACACCGATTTCCCAGATCTGCAGCGCTTGTAAATGAAAGATTGTTTCCGACCTTTATGTAGGTCTGCTTTTCTGTGTTTTCTACTTTTTAAACACTTTTTAAAAAGTTTAAAGGTTCTAGAAGTGGTACAGACAAAAAAATTAAAGAAGGAAAATAAGACCAAAAAGAAACAAACAGTAAATACAACTAATAAATAACAGTTAACAACATGGCAAATGTTAGCCCAATTATATCGATAACCACAATGGACTGAGAGAGCTTTAACGTACCAGTAAGAATTTCAGAGTGATTTTCAGAGTGGAGAGTGGATTCCACAATAAGACTCAACTGTATGCTGTTGGTACAAACGCTCAGGTTAAAGGAGCAAGGATTGGACATTAGTAATGAAAGGCCAGTGAGGACATGTTTACGGGGATGAGAGGGGTATATGTTAGGAGGCAGATAACTCTGGCTTGAAGTATTTAAAAATTGTGAATGAGAGAGAGAGAGAGAGAGAGAGAGAGAGAGAGAGAGAGAGAGAGTCTGAGTATGTGTGTAATCCAGAGGACAATTTTCTTCTCATTTAATGATGGGACCTTGTCTCTCCTTTGCCAGGAGGCTCGCCAGGATTGTTCTTCCTAGAGTACTGGCTCCCAAGGAAATAAAAAATATTGATGACTCCAGAGGCATCAGTATTCCCTTGGGACTCTTTTGTCTGCGCTCCAGCCTAGACCAGTTAGAGCTGAAGCTCTGGGGTGCGGTCCAGCAGGCTGTTTCTCTAGGCCTCCAGGAGGGTCTGTGCCCGCTCAGGTTGGAGACCTGCAGCTGCAGGGGGTGCTCACCTAGGTTTGATCATGGAACACAGTTCTGGGCATTTTCCAGAAATTATTAACTCTCAGATATATGCTCCCTGGCACTACAGACTGTATAAAAATGGAGATATTTCCCTAATTAACTGTAACCTCTTAGAGAGCCTGGTCCATGTCTCAGCATCTCTGGGTTCCAAAGGGTTGGTCCAAAATCAGAAACAAAAGTATTTCCTGGAGCTTACCAGGCAAATAAAAAGCATTTATTTAGGATGGGGGTTTAGCTCAGCACCGTAAGCACCTGCCTGGCAAGTGCGAGATCGTGAGTTTGATCCCTGGTACAAAAAAAAAAAATTTAAAAAGTAAAAGAGAAATTCATAATGAAATACTAGAATAGCAATAGTTTTTCTATTGCATATATCCATCTTCAAAGTACTTACTCAGAGTACAAGATACGAGCATAGAAAAATACTCCAATCTTTTTCAGTGAACTAAGAGATGCTAATAATACAGCTAACTTGCATTTGCTCCCTTTTCCCTTCCTGCTCTTCCCCTTTCTCCCACCCTAGTTCTTTTTCTTTTCAAACAATTTCTTCCCACTTCACAATATCTATTGCACATTTTAGACCTTATGTACTCTTTCAATTTCTCACACCAGGGAAACAATATGATATTTACACACGTGAGTCTGATTTATTTCACTTATGAGTGTGGTCTCGAGTTGCATCCTGTAAGACCTATAAAAGTTGCAACCTGTAAAAGGCTCCAGTTTATCCTTCTTTATGACTCAGTTGTATTCCATTGTATAAAAATACTATGTCTTTTTTTCCCTCCTCAGTTGATGGGAATTTGGGTCGTTTCCAAGATTTAGTGATACAAACTGTGCTGCTATAAACATGGGTGCACATATATTGTGGTAGTGTGGTGTTTTTAATTCTTCTAGGAAGATACTCAGAAGGGGAATAGTTGGGTCAAATGGGACTTCTAATCCTAGATTTTTTTTTTGTCACTTTGTAGCTCGGGATGGTCTTGAACTTGCAATGATCCTGACTCAGCCTTCCCAGGGCTGGGATTCCAGGAGTGCACACCCAGCTATCCTCACTCATCTTTAACACCTCACTCTCACAAACACTAACTCTAGGTCTCAAGAGAACCACCCTATTATTTCTGAGAATAGTGGCCCCAGGGACCAAGCTACTTCCCATTAGGGCTCACTTCTTTCGGCATAGGGGTTGGACCCAGAGCCTTTGCACTCAGCTATGTTCCCAGCCCTTGTTATTTTGAAATAGGGTCTTGTTGTGTTGCCCCGTGATGGAATCAAATCTCAGCCCAGCCTCCTCCAGTTCTGAGATTACAGGCATGGACCCCCGTACCCAGCCTGGACTGACTCCTGAACGCTTCCATTGCTTCTATACACCAGCACAGAGGGGACCAGGCACCCAGCATGCACACCCTTGGGGAGAAAGCTCAAGCCATTTCCAGACTATAGCAAGGAGCCATGCATAAGTAAAGCTCAGAATCCACTGAGTCCACTGAGTGCTGTGCCAGCTGGCTGCTGAGTACAATGGGGCACCAATGTCCTCTCACTTCCAAGCCCAAGCCTGGGGGCTGAGCCAGCCGGTGCTTGGGGGAAACACCTAGGGCAGAGAGAGTTGAGACCCAGGGGTGCCGGGGGTAAGAGGTGGTCTTACCATGCTGCACCAGCAAGCCAGCAGGGCTGAGGGCATGTGGCAGGGCCCATTCCCCCTCCATAGCCAAGCTTTAAGGTGTTAACTATTTATGAAGTGCTGTGCTTGTCTCGAGACAGGCATGACATCTAATCACAGAGCGATTTTATAATTTAAAAGGGATTTGATTCTCTGCTTTGTCTAGACAGAAAATAAGCTGGGAGCATCATTCAGATGCTGTCTGTTTAAACAGAATGTTGCGTGTGCCCCTTATGCCAGGGCGTGTTAGTCTCTAGTGTGGAAAGTCAGATTAATGCACATTCATTTGCAGGGAAACGAATTAAATTTCTCTATCTTCCTCCCTGGCCTCTATCAATTAACTGTAATTTAAACTTTACCTGGGTCTTTCATAGAGGAAATAAAGCACACAACCAAAGTCCTGAAGAGCAAATATGGTGTCTTGGGGGAGATTTGTGAAGTACTAGATAGAAGCTGAGAGCCCGGGTAGTCTGGAGTTCACCTGAGCACACGCTCCACTGTTCAAGGAGGGTGACGGAGGCAAAAAGAACCCAGCCAGCGTGCTGAACCCACTTAGCCAGGTCAGGCGGTTGCTAACGAAATTCACATTTACAAAGAAAAGTGAGCAGAGAAACGGATCAATTCACAGGAGGGAAAAACCCTTTTATATAACATTAATTCCTAGGCTGCTTCATTCTTAAAAGTCTTTTCTATTTGTGTATATTCTAGATGTTTCTGCAGGCTGACAAAAGGATTCAGTGGAGGAATGATCAGATTTAAAAAAGCATAAAACTAACCCTGTGAAGGAATGGGAATGTGCCAGCCCTTGACAGTCTATGGGTGCTAACAGGGTGACGGTCACAGAAATAGCTCACTTGTCACTGGGCCATGCCTGTATGGGGACCTTCAGTGTTTGCTGGAGTCGCCAGGTATCTCAGGTGTGTTTGTGAACACACTGGTTCTGTCTCCCCAGGGCTCTTGTCCCCCCAACCTGGGGTGTGGCCCTCAACACCACCCCACATTCTTTCTGCCTCTGTCTCCCACTCCACTGCAGGAGTGGCCAGAGAAACCACACCAGCAGGTGTTATCTGCTACATATCTGTGTCCCCAAGGAACGCTCACATCTACCAAATCCAAGGAGGAAAGAGCAGGATGCAGACTGGAGGGACAAATACTTTTTAGACCTCCCCACCACATCAGCTCTGGCTGGTTCCTTCTTCCTCTGGAAGGAAACCTTTGGGCTTCTTTCCCAACAGGCATCGTAGTCCCAGGTATCCCCAAGTGGTCCTGAACCCCAGTCTAGGACATTCTTCCCGCAGTACTGGAGACTGAACCCATGGAGTGCTGAGCCAGATCCCCAGGCCTTTTTATTTTAATTGCACTCAGTTTCACAGGCTGGCCTTGAACTTGACATCATCCTGCCTCTGCCTCTCAGGTCCCTGGAATCACAGCAGGGGCCTCCTTGCCTGGGCGGGCTGCTCTTGATAAAAGCAAAAATGATTGCTTCTATTTCTTTTTGTTCAGTTCCTAATTTTATTCTTTTCAATTTTATTCTTCCACTACCCAATTGCTCAATTAGTTTCCACCAATCACAGCCAGGGAATCACATTAAGATCAGACTGAGTCAGGAAGTCTCAGGTTGACCATGTCTATCACCATGTTCTAAACTAAAGTCAAAATGGATCAAACATCTAACTACTAAAGCAGAGACAATAAACCTACTGAAAGAGGAAGGAGGTAGAAATCTTAGAAACATAGGTGTAGGCAGAGAGCTCATGAACAAAACCTAAGCTGCATGGGAAATACTTCAAAGAATCAATACCTGGGATATCATATTATGAAAAAGTTTTGCACATCAAAAGAAATCACCAGCAGAGTGAAAAGAAAACCCACAGAATGGGAACAAAGTTTAGCAATTGTCCCTCAGACAAAGGACTTCCATCTAGAACACACAAAGAATTGAAAAAAATCAGACACAACCTCCCCACCAAATTAAAGGGAAGGTCCTGGGTGAGGCCTGAGGGTTCAAACCCTCCAGGTGGTCTTGACCTGTAGCCATGACTGAACCCCTCTGCTCTTGGACACACACGCTCTGGAGGAGAAAGTGGGGAACAGCGTGCTCTAGCGTGTCCCTCACCCTTCCCATTCCCCTGTTGTCCCTAATACCGGAGCCTGTTTCTCTCCTTTGTACTGGTCCTCACCATTTGTCTTGCTTAGTGTCCTTAGATTCAGAGGGGACGGATTGTCTAACACACCCAGTGACGTCTAGCAACTTTGCCAGCAGGGTGACCATCTGACCCCAAGCCTGTCTTATGCAACTTCTACCACCCTCTGGGTTCTGACCTCATCTGAGCTCTATAGTCACAAACTGTAAGTCAGGTCTATTGTCTGGATCTTTTGGGGCTCAGAAATTACAAGGCTCATTCTAAGTCGCCCCTTTCCCCCGCCTGTGTACCCTACCAAGAGTCTGAGTGTTTTGGGAGAAAAGATCAACACACAGCAAGAAGAGAGGCATCTTTTTCCTTGGCCAGCTGGCTCCACCCCGAATCTGGAAAGTGTGCCTCACGAAGCATATGCGGTAAAGGGGAACTCAGGGGGAGCTTTGCGTCATGGCCTCCCGTGCAGAAGTGCTGAGCAGTGGGACCTTGGGGAACTGGGCACTGAGAAAAGAGAATCACCAGCACTGGAACCACAGCCCAGGAGAGCAGAGTTGTCTAACTCTGATGAGGAAAAAGGTGGCAGAATGACAGCAGCCAACTTGGTGCAGCAGAGAGCCCAGCGCAGATGGCAGCACCAGCAGCCTTCGCTGCCTCTGGCTCCTGGCTTCCTGTAAAGATGCTCAGGTCCCCAGGAAGTGGAGCGAGCCAGGTCCCCTTCCCAGAATGCATCAGATGAGCCTTCCCCTGGGTGCAGACGGGAAACAGGAATGAAAGAGGCTTGATGTCATAGACAAAGGCCAAGAGCTTCCTTCTCCAAGATTTTATGTCCTGCTGGAAGTAGGTCTGGAAGATGACTGTCTTCTCCTGGGTGCCCTTCTCCACTTTACTGCAGCTGCCGCCATGGGATCTCAAGGTCACAGCTTCTGTGGCCTAGAACTCTTTCTTTCGGTGTATGGTACTATTCAACCTGAGCCTGAGTGCTTCTTTCACTGTTTTGGTTACTTTTCTCTCATTGCTGAGACAAAATATTTGACACCCAAAATGAAGGAAGGAAAGGTTTATTTAGCTTATTTTTGAAGGTTTCAGTTCACACTCAGCTGGCTTCAAGGCAGGGTGATACGGCTAAGGGGAACCATTTATGACAGCTACAAGAGATGAGTATGAGAAAGTCCAAAGGGAGGAGCACACCTTCTTCCCTCCCTTATACTGTATGCTGGCTCCCCACCCTGGGTGGGTGCAGCACTCACACCACCAGTCCAAGCACTAGACAATGAACCAATCGCAGACACTAGACTTAGCTGCCTCCATGACTGCCTGAGACTTGGGGAGATATCCAAACACAAACCATAACATTCACTCACTTCAGTTTCTTTCTTGTAGGCCTCAGACAACTTATTGACAGTCTGCTTCTCAGCCTGCATCAGCTACTGAATCCCCTGTGATTAACTGGCCATGGCTGCAGTAATGATCAAAACTTTTAAGCAGGGAAGTTTTATTTTATCCCATGGCTTTGGAGGTTTGAATCTGTTTTTGGTTGACCTGTTGCTTTGTACCTGAGGTGAAGCAGGACATCATGATGGGAGTATGTGGCAGAGGAAGCCATTCATCTCCTGGTGGCCAGGAAACAGAGAACCAGGAGGGGCCAGGGTCCTCACACCCCTTTGAAGCGTATGCCCTGTTAACCTAAGTTTCTTCCACCATGTCCACCTCCTGATGGTTCTACCACCTCCCAGCAGTGCCACAATCTGGGGACTGAGCCTTCAAGACATGGTGGGCCTTTGTAGGACATTTTGGATTCAAATTAGAGCAAATGTATTCATGAAAAATGTCTAACAGACACAGTAGGAGTATATGATGAAGTTCTTGTAGCCATCCCCATATTCCTCAATTTATTGCAGGATTGCAGTCCCATCTATCTTAAAATGTCTTTCACTTAAATATTCTTGAAGTGCTTTTGATGGAATATTTTGAAGCAATCCCAGTTTTCACATGAAGTCACTTGTAAATAGTTTATACTTTTTTGCTTTAGATGAAAATTTCAAAAGACCCACTAAACCCCACAACACTCTTACCCTGGCTTGATTTGCCGTCTTTTCTATAAACTAAAGCTTTGTAGCACTATTTAGTCAGTAGTTGATCCTACTCATTTACCTCCCTCCAGCTCTTTTGATTACTTGCTCAGGTTCATGGTCACATACTTACCCCACATAGGGAGGGAGGTGGCAAAGGAGATTCCTGTCTCTTTTGCATGCATGATAGAGTGCTCCAACCCTTTGGAATTGCTTCCAAATAAAAATGGAAGAATGCATGCTTTTTGACAGGTGAAATGGTAGATAAGGCATAATAGAGATTGTAATGTGTTCACACAACCATCAAATAGGTAGCCACTTATCGAAATTGCTATTTATATTTCCTAATTGCTTTTGATTGATAGCCTAGCATTCTTCTATAACTTTGTAAAAATACTTTTACAGTCATTAAGCTTTGATTTAAAGTGGTATCATTTCCACCTGGATGGCAGGCTATTTTCTTCTTGGGAGGCTCGTTAGCAATTATTCATGTAAATCTATCTACACATCTTTGGGATACATTCTCTTGGGAATAATCACACCAAGATATTATTAATGCACATGAAAACAACAGTTAAAAATCCCAGAGGGTAAATGAAGCATTGAATATCTTTACATATTTTAAAGCATTCATCAATGTCACTTGGGGTTGGAAGAGTTGGGGAAAGAATATTAAAATAATAATTCACTCAGTCGAGCTCCTTAAAAAAAACTGATCAGTGAGTGTCTTTATATTACACCAGAAGAAGAATTAAGGTTGTGGGCTGTAGATTCCAATTAGTAAGATGGAGACAAAACTTTCTTTTATATGCTAGGATCCTTACATAATGCAAATTTATATTTCCTTGTATGATAAGTGAGATAAATACTTTGTCTTCTGGTTTTGAATCGAATGTTAATGAGAACCAGTTGGACAACTAAGTCCAGGGATGTAATGACTGAGGTAAAAAGCCAGGTGATGGATGCCCCCTCTGACAACTGTGCTCCCGCCTATCTGGAATGTTTTTTTCCTTCTCACTTTGTTCTCTTAATGAACCACTAGGATAAAGGCCAAGCAGCGTCTGCAGACACACACTTGCTTCCTACCTCGGCTCCTCATAGGCCCATTTTCAGTTGAAGTCAGCTTGTTTCAGCCCTCGAAGACTGAACTTAGTTAGACTTGGGGTGATGTGTGCCCTGGTTCTTTATTTATTTATTTTTGGTATAGAAACTCCTAGACAAAGAGTCCCTTTGTCAGCTCACCTTCAGGTCCTTGCCAACTCTCGGGAGCTGCTTCTCCCTTCTTAATGAGCTCTGCTTGCTTACCTCCTTTGTCCTCCACTTCATTCTTTGGCTTCATAAGACACGGACCCAGGTTATGCTAGCGCGGCAGCAGACCTCACTGCGTTTCCCTTGTTCTTGTGTACATTGTCTCCCAGGTTGTCACTCTCTGGCCTGCCTTCCCCTTGTAGGTGACAGTGTTTCCCAAAAACAGACACAGGCCTTTACGGTTGGATTTTGCTGATGGTTTTTGCTAAAATCTACAGCAGCAGGTCAAGAACCTGAAAGGTACAGACCCTTCAGACTGCAGCGGGGAGCCAGCTGGTGCTCCAGTGCTTAACGAATGTGTAGCAAGTTGCTCAGTTCTGTCTCAGTGTTTCCTACGGTGGTCACCAGAGTTTCTCTAACAGGGCCATTGTGTAGGTTAAGTTGGTCAATAGGTCTAAAATGTTTCAAAAGGTGCCAACTGCTCTCTTCGACGCTGAATAATTACCTTTACTTATTTTTATTATGTATTGAAAAATTATGGCTGTATATATTTACAGGATACAAAGTGATGCTTTTCGAATACTATGTGGAATGACCAAAGGAAATCAAACAGCCTCAAACACTGAATATCCATGATCACAATATTTATGATCCACCCTCCTAGTGCCATTGAAATGTACAGTGCCGGACTCTTAACTGTATTTCTCATGTGGTGCAACAGATTTTAAAAAAAATCCATCATGCCTCTGAGTTTGTACCTCTGGACTGTGACCTCCCACCTCCTCTCCGCCTGCAGCCTGCTCTCTGCTTCTACGAGTCCCACTCTTCTCGGTTACACCTGTGAGTGGGACCCTATGCGTCATTCTGTGTTTGGCTGATTTCATTCAACATAATGACCTCTGTCCAGTTCCAACCACGTTGTAAGTGACAGAATTTCTTTCTCTCCTGACCCGGAGGAATCCTGCCTTGTGTATGTGGACCGCATTTCCTGAGCTGTTCTAGGTTTAACAGGGCCTGCAGAGGGGCTCTGGGTATGGAGGACAGGTGCTGGGTTTGCTTTCTGACTGGCCCTCTGCACTTATCTGTCTGTGGCAGGAAGTCTGCCTGCTGGAACACCCTCTTCTGCGCTTAGAACAGTCCCAGGGGATTAAGAGTGACGTTAGCTCCTCCCTCGGTGCTGCAGGGGGAACCAGGTCCCTCCTCTATGGTTACAAAGGCAAACCTGGGAGAGGGCTCTGGGGTGGACTCCATGCACCTGTGCCAGCAATCTGCTCATCACACAACTAAACGTGATGTGATTGAATCAGTGATATGCACAGCCCTGACCAGAGGGCACACAGGGCTTATAAAGCCCATGGCATTGTCCTTGTGCTATGAAACTTCCATTCTGAAGCAGGCCACACTAGAGCAATAGGGATCATGGCACAGAAATGCATCTTGTGGGAGATATGTTTGTCAAGCTTGAAAGACCAAGACATATGATGGCAGAAAAAAGACAAATTCAGGTGGCAGTAAATCTTCAAGGCACTCTATGTACCTTTAAAGTGTCATCTGTATCAATTCAAGCCTTACACTGTCAGTTTTGAACCAGTTTTGCAGAGCAGAAAATATAAAAGTAAGATTACCTCCGACAAAAATCAGCACCCTGGTCCTGGCCTCCCAACTGCACTGCAGGTCAGATGGCTATGCCAGGCTGAAGCCAGGATGAGTTAACCCTGCTGTGGCTCTCGGGAGGACCTGGGTGTCCCCAGAGCAAAGTTTCTAGAGGTTTGGCTGGAAGACAAGGAAGAGAATGGAGACACAGGAATGCATTTGAGGGGAGCAGTAGGTATTCATATACCCTGGGTAGATTTCTTCCAGACAAAGAGAAGGAACTTCCTTCCTTCCTTCCTTCCTTCCTTCCTTCCTTCCTTCCTTCCTTCCTTCTTTCCTTCTGTTCTTTCTTTCTTTCTTTCTTTCTTTCTTTCTTTCTTTCTTTCTTTCTTTCTTTCTTTCTTTCTTTCTTTCTTTCGTTTTTTGGTACCAGGGATTGAACTCACAACCTTGCACTTGCCAGGCAAGCACTTAGGCTGCTGAGCCAAATCCCTGGCCAATCCCATCACTTCTGTCCTGGGTGAGAACAAAGCTTCCTGCAGCTGCTCCCAGCCCTGTCTTTTCCAGGTAGTCTTCCCTGAGAACATGACTCTGACCATAAACGAAATGTTGGCTTCTGCATATAAGTTACTCTTTTCCAGTGACTATTTTTGTTTTTCCAAGAAGATAATCATTTTATATTTCCTCTTAGCATATTACTAGGTTCTTTTAGTCCATTTCTTGTTGCTGAGACACAATACTAAACACACAAAACTTAAAGGAACAGAAGTTTATTTTGGCTCATAGTTTCAGAAATTTTGGGCCAATCAGCAGACTCAGATGGTGGAAGGGCCTGGCACAAAGAAAAGGTGCTCATACAATGGCATCAGGAATTAGAGTGAGAAGGGAGGAACTGGGAAGGGAGGGACACTTCCCAAAGACCCCAGCGACTTGCCTCTTCCAACCAGAGCCTGTCTCCTAATAGTAAATGAGATAGTAAACCTTACAATCCAATCACCTTCTAAACACATGAGACTTTGGGGGCCATAAGGTCTAAATCATAGTGTTCTGCCCTTGGCCCCAAAAGATTCATCATTTTGTGCATGCCTATGAGCCCCTGTTAAATTCAAAGAGAAAGTTAAACACTTCCAATTTATAGTGGCACAGGGCAAACATTCTCATTCCAAAAGAGAGGAATAGGAGGATGGAAGGGAATGGAGCTAAAGCAAGGTCTAAACCCAGCAGAGCAAACGTTACATCCTATAGTCTCATGTCCGGTATCTAGGGCTAGTTGTGGCTGGATGTGAACCTCGAAAGGCTTGAACAGCTGTGTCCCTATGGCATGGCTGGTTGTAGTCCTCCTGGCCCCTCTCTTGGGTTGGCTTTGCTCTCTGCCTAAGGTTTCCTTAGATCTTCAGTGTTCCTGACTTTTCCAGTTTCCTGGGATCGTCACTGCTCTTGTCATCACTCTCACAGCTTCATGCGTCGCCCTGTCAGGGGCGCACCACTTGGCCTTCCAGTCCTGCTTCTGAAGTCTGGATGGAAGTCATTCTGACTCAACAGCCCCTGCACTGTGCATGCTCATAAATCCAGGACCCCATAAAGGTGCTAAGGTCGCTGCCAGCTTGAACAGTAGCCACACCCCTTGGATTATGGCGCAGAGGCCTCTGGGTGCCTGGCGGGCTGAGCATGTGAACCAAATCCTGGGGAACAAATTCCCAGTTATCCCTTCTGGGGCAGGGGTGTCCCGAAGCTCTTTTCCAAAAGCACAGTCTTTCCCTTTCCCACTTTTGAACATTACAGACAGGAGTCTTGCTGATTTCTGAGATAACCTCAGGGCATATTTTCTATTATCCTGATGCAAAGTATTTGACTTCTTTTTAATACTAATATTTGTATCAGCCATGCTTTTTTTGCTCCAATTTTTCATGCCCTTTCTTTCTGGTGAACTTTTTAAATGGGCTTTTTGTTTCTGAGTCTTACTATGAACTTGGATAAAGGCTGCCAGCCATACCCATGCCATAGCCTGAACACTGAGCTGCCTTGAAATGTCCTCTGCCAGATTTGTTAGTCCACGACCCTCAATTTTAGTCTCCTGCAGAGTTTCAGGATATAAACAAAATGTCAACAAACTTGCTAGCAGAGTACAACACTCATGGTCTGGGGTCCAAGTGCCAATCACGTTCTTGTTCCCAAATTCCCAAACTTCTTGAGTCAAATTTCCCCTTATTGACTGCATTTCTATCAGCATTTTTTTCTTCTGAGCTTCACCAATATTTCCCATCAAGCACTGCTCGAAACATTCTAGGGCTTCTCTACCCCACTTCTTCCAAACTTTTCCAAACTCCTCCCACAAATGAGTTCCAAAGGTTTCCAAGCCACGTGGTCAGGTATAGACACAGAAAGACCCCCACCCCTACTATCATAATCTGTCTTAGTCACTTTTCATCACTGAGACAAAATACCCAACACTCACAGTTTAGAGGAGGTTTTTGCCTCACAGTTTTCAGAAGTTTTGGTTCACGGCTGGCTTAAATGCAGAAATGTTATGGTGGAAGCGTCTGGTGTGGAGAAAAGTTGCTCACGTCATGGTGTCCAGGAAGCAGGACGAGAAACGAAGGGACAGGAAGGAAGATATCCTTCCAGGCCACACCATTATAATGCAGTTACCTTCCAAATGCATAAGGCATTAGGGGCCACTTCAGATCTAAACCATAACAGTAGGTAATGATGCCTATCTAATAATACTAGATTTAAAGTACTGGTTTAACCTAACCCCCTTGTAGAAAGAAGAAAATATTGAGTTCCCAACCGGGGGAGATAATGGTCCCCAAGATTGAAGACACATGGTGGAGGTGAGGGAGGCAGCGGGTCCCCCCATTTTTCTGCTTCAGTACCACTTCCACTGCACCAAATGCACTTACACGCTTTGATTTTTCTAGGTTGTTTACATATCGTAACTGCCTTCATTATTCTTTTCCCTTTATTTGTTTGGGTAAACATTTGTTTGGTCCTGCAAAGCTTATGGGGTTTCATTCTGTACAAACTAACGTTGCCTGGACTGTCGCTGTCATAGAAGGAAGTGGGCAAAGCTCGCAGCTCCCCTTTACATGCTTGGTATTTCCAAATGTCTCCAGTGACGAACATTTGTTTGAAGAGAGAGGCTTAAAATAGGGCAGAGTATTTCCTCTGCACTAGAAAAATGCCAACAGCTCACAGACTATTTCTTAGCCCTCTTGACATTTCTCAGAGAACCTTGAAAATCATTCACAGTGATTTGGATTCAAGGAAGGACCTTTCTCAGCCCACAGGACCACGATTCCCTGACTGTGTCACACCCCTCAGTATGTGAGGTGATCTTAAGGAGACAAAAGATCAGATCTTTTGTTTCAGTCTCTGGTAGGCACATTATTTTGATGTGTCCAATAAATGGAATAATAAAAATACAATTAATGCGATAAACCCGTGACATTTTGTTGCTTAAAATGGAGATGCAGTGCAAGCTGATGCAAAGATATTAAATAAATAACAGTATAAATGACACCCAACTCTGACAAAATTTGTAACAGTGATTCATGACATCGTGCACATATAACTGTAGTCAGGAAATTTTCCTCCATGGCCACTTGTAACCCAGGGGAATTGAATAGCCCTAATGGTCCCCAAAACCTGAGAGCACAGCAGTGGCACACACAGCTGGTTTTTAATCAAAATAAGGTTTTCATGCCTTGCTCTCTGGGCGCGAGGGAACTTAATCTTAGTCCTTTACCTGTAAACAGTATGATCCCTGGACCTGCCCCTGGATCCCTCTTGTGATGGACATCAGGTAGGAGCAAGAAGGGTGGTCCCATCCTGGCCTGAGGAGCAGAATCCATGCTCCTGCATCCAGTCCTTTCTGCCACAGGTGGCGTCACAAGGTGGCCTCTGGCTACCGACTGATTCAGGTGTTCTGAGCTGCTCAGTGACACCCTTGAATGGGGCGACTCCACTAGGGTTCAGTTTCCTCCTCCTGCCTCTAGGTTGTGCAAACACAAACACATACACACACACACACACACACACACACGATCACAGCTCAGGTAATGTTCACACATACAGCACCCTGCCCACCATTTCTGGGCTCAGTGGTTTGCTTTTCTGAAAGGAACCTTGGATCCTTATGGACCTTTCCAGACCAGTTCCCCTCTGCTGGGCTCTGCAGGGCTGGGGTTGTTTCTGCTCCCCCTGACCAGTTGCACCTTTCTGCTCTCCTTCACTCTCATGCCCCAAGGACAGTAGAGGTACCTGGGTGGGTGGCTGCTCGCCAAAGCCCTCTGGCTGCACAGTGCTGGTGCCCTACAGGATCACGGTCCCAGTCACACTTCTACTCTCTCCTAGGGCTCATCTCTCTTCTACCCCGACACCCTTGTGACCTTATCCAGTCTCACCGATGAGCAGTAAAGACAACAGAGGTGGTCCCTGCCCTCACGGGGCTACATTCCTGCTGGAGCTAGGAGTACAATAGTCAGAGTAGACAAATGATAAAAAACAGTACAAATATGTGATACCCATTGTCATAAGATTTTATGAAAGGATGATGCGGAGACACCATTTTCTGTGATAAACATCTTGTGCCCCAATTACTGCTGCATTAGATTGTTACAAGTTCCCCAAGATGAAACTGTTAGAAATAATATGATCATTTGCCAGTTTCTGCATGCGTATTTTCAGGGTTTTACAGTGGAGAAGAAAAAGAAATTTGAGGTTCTGAGAGAGAGATGCATCAAATGTTTTGAGCTAGGAATTAAAGAAAAAAATAACCATTATTATTACAGTGTTTTAAAAATAGCACTGAGTATTAGTTCAGTCAGGAGACAGACACCATATGGTAATTTGATTTAGTAAGACTTAATACGAAGACTATTAACTCTATGAGGTTTATGGACTATAGTTTCTTTTTTTTCCTGTATCCTGATGCTCTGGTGTTTGGGGCGTTGATCCTGAACATCTTCCTCTCGGGGAGTCCTTGATTCTTGGAGCGGGCAAAGGCCTTCACTATGAGTGTGCAAACCAGCCACTCAAAACCTGCACCTTTAATCATCTCAGGGTCAAGGTTTACATGGCCACCAGCCACCCTTCTGTCCCAGAGCACACTTAAATGATTCACTCAGTCTATCCTACGCATCTCATTCCTGTTCATGAAAACATCAGTAGAGGCTCTCTTCTCTCTCCTCTGCCCCCTGGCCAAGCATAGTGCTTCCCTGCAGCCCTGGATTACCTGACTCCTGTCTCTGGGGATCTGTGAGTATGAACTTCTGCTTCCTGACAAGGCTTCCCATGTCCATGTGTCTTATAATGCTTGATTAAAACAAATCCTGGGTGCCAGTGAACACCTCAGGGCATTACCTACCAAAGAGTCAGAGTGAGCTATAGGAACAGAAAGACAACAGCAAAGGGCCCATTGCCTCAGAGCTGTGACAGAACATCAAGGAAGGAACGAGTCCTGAAGTTGTCCATTAGGGCAGAATCCAGACCTAACTGGAGCCCCTGACCTCTCCTGATCAATCTCACGTGGTCCACTTGGCAAGGGTAATGTGTCTACAACTCAGGAAGGGAATGGGAAAGGGTTTGAGTTGAGAAGAAAATACAGTCGTTTCTGAGTATCTATGGGAGATACTCAGAAAAGTTTTAGGACTCCCCATGGATACCAAAATCTGTGGATTTTATAAAATAGCATACTGTTTGCATATAATCTGTACAATCCCCTTATATGCTTTACTATATTTTACTAAAATGTAAATTCTATGTAATAGTTATTACATTATTTAGAGAAAAATGGCATGAAAAATATCTGTAGATGTTCAGTATGGAGGCGTTTTGTTCCAAAATACTTTGATCTCCAGGTGACCAAATCTGTAAGTATGGAACCCCGTGGATCAAAAGACTGGCTGTAAAGATGGAGGGTCATCTAGGTTTATTCACCCATACCCTTGGCCCAGCTCAGTAAGGGCCAACCATCTACCTGCAGCCATCGGGACCCCTAACTCACTGATCAGTGTGAGGACCCCTCAGTTGGTAACATATGGCGATGCTTGGGTCCTGCAGCAGGACTTGTCACATGCAGTGGATGCTGGCTGGTGCCTTTTCCTCATTGTCTGCGTCTGCACACTGAGTGTAGGCTCTGGGAGGTCAGCGGCTTTGCCTGGTTTACAGTCTGCAATCAGAATAATCCCTTGCACATGATACTGCCTTAGTTCAAATCTAGGTGAATCAATGAAAGGGTTTTTCCATGGAGTTTGAGGAAAGGGTGTGAGCATCACAGATGTGGTGAGCTTGGAGTATTTGTTAGTGGACTGCGGAGGTCCCACAGCTAATCCAGAGCTGATAAATGCACAGACGTCCAGTGCAGCCTGCAGCCTCCAAACAGAATGACTGTCCGTGCCAGGTTTGGAAGGGCAAAGCTGCCCAACAGTTTGTAGTACTTCTGGACAACTTATGCAAGGCTGGAGACGGCTCATTCCTCTAGGGGATATTGCAACTCACACAGCGGCACTGGCTCAAGTTTACCGGGCTTATCTTACTGCACAGGAAGAAGCTTGTGACTCCGGGACAGGGAAGACAAACCTAGTACCCCGCGCCTGGAGGAACTTAGCCCCCCTTCTCTCACCAGGGTGTTCTAGGTCCTCCGCCGAGGCGCTCTTAGCTGATGGATGACTTAGGGCACCATCTACGTGTTCCCCCTGTGCCCTGCTCTCAGGGTAAGAGGAGCTCTTTTATACTGGTACTGTTTGGGGAGAGGGTTTGTATTTTTTTTTTATTTTAAAGAGGAAAAAACCCAGAAAAATCAAGATACAAACGAAAAGCAACAAAAGCAAAATGACAATAGCAACAACAAACAATAACAATATAGGATTTCAAAACAAGACGATAGGAATTTACAAAGGTTTGTATTTTATTTATTTTAAAGAGAAAAACAATAAAAACAATGAAACAATTTCAAAACAAGCTAGTCGGAGATTAACAGTGGTTCATAGATTGCATATTGTTATCTTCAGAGTAATTGCTCAGATAACCAGATACAGGCCTAAAAAAATTGGTGAGCATGAATTTCTTCAATTGTTCTTTTTCGTGGAAGTATCTTATTTCTTTGTTAATTTTGAAAGATAGTTTTGCAGGGTACATCAATCTCATTTGGAAATTGTTTTCTTTCAGGGCGTGGAATACTCCAAGCTCTTCTTGACTTAATACAAACTATTCTTTTCAATGAGCTAATACAGATTAGTAGTATAATTATCTTAGCTATCTTGTGTATATATATACATATATATATATTTTTTTCTTTTCCCTTCCTACTTTTCTCCTTTCTCCCATCCCAGCTCTTTCCTTTTGAGCAGTTTCTTTCCCTTTCACGATATCTCTTGTACATTTTAGGCTTCCTACTGTTGGCTCCATACTTTTTCCCTGCATTGAAGTGCCTCCCCTGCTCCATGATCCCCCTCTGCTGCTCTTCCTGGAAACGTGGAAATGTTTATCTTTACACCAGCACCTGCCTCTGCAGTAGTCTGTAACCTCCTCAGGAGTGATAGAGGGGTGCTGTGGGGTGCTTTTCTGCTCCCCCTCAGCAGTGTGGGCTGCACAGTCCCGAGGCACAGGGCGGTTTAGTTTCCCCCACCTCTCTCAGCACAGGTGAATGGGGAGGGCTTTGCTGTTCCTTTTACTATGCACCCCTGTAATCTTTAATCTTGTTCCTGGTGGTTCCAGTTAGTGCTCTGGTGCACAAGAGGAATGTGAAGAAGAGAAACACGAAAAGGAAAAGGAAAGAAAAAAAGGAAAAGGAAAAAAAGAAAAAAAAAGTAAACCTGCAAATCACTGGGGAGGGAGCAGTTTGTGTCGGCAGAATCTCCAGCAGGACTGTGGCGTCTTCTGCTTGGAGGAAGGCAGAAGGGACGGGGGACCGCACAGCCATGTCTGTCCTGCGTGGCCTGGTTTGGCCACATTGGTTTATGTATCCTTTCTTTCTTTCCCTTTTCTTTTGAGGCTTCAAGCGTGGCGGGCAGTTGTTCGTCCGGATGGGCTGGCTGGCTGTTTTATTGAGGTCTTCTTGGTCTGGCTTGATCCATGAGACTCTCAGGTCAGACTGGTTTTACTTTCAGGGTGCAGGTCCCTCCTCTTTCTTCCAGTTACCTGTGTTTTAGTTGAGTTTCTCTGAGTAGCTCTGAACTAAGCTCCTCCTCTGTTCAGCCGTGATGAATTCTGAGTGTCTGTATTTCAGGGTAGTTCATTTGACTTTGAGACCAAAGTCCGTACAGTTACCAGTCCCATCTATGACCAAGTCATTCTAGGGTTCAATGCAAGAGACCAAGTACTTATCTGTATTTTTTATGCACCCAGAATTTAAAAAATGAGATTCAAGGAACAGAACCCGAGTCAGGAGTTGGACTTTGGCACCTAACCAGAAGTCCAGGTAATTCAAGTAGAGACAAGTACAAATTTCAAATTAATCTGGTGATAAATTTACACACCAGCCTGGACTTTCTCCCTCAGCCTGCAGCCAGGGCTTTTAAAATGATGGAGGGTCTGAATACACGATTCAAATTACTCTCAGGAACCAGAACCGAGTTCAGCTTTCTCAGTGCTGGAGGGATTGGTGGGGTTTGAGACAAGCTGTCATAAATCAAGTGTGAGCAGCTGTTAATGCGACTCCTGCCTCCGGCCAGAGAGCTTTAGTGGGAACAGAGTCACCTCAGGGGCTGTGGCACGAAGGTCTTTCTTAGGGAGCGCTGAGGTGGCTCTGGCTAGGGCTGGCACCAGGATGGAGTCGGCAGAGGGACACTTCTCTGCACGCTGCAGCCCAAGCAGACCAGCTGCCCTTGGCACCCATCTGACATGGGCACGGAGAAGGTGGAGAGGGTGGGCGGCACCTCAGGGCCGGCAGAGCTGCTGATTCAGCAGGCAGCTGGTCTCTCACTCTGAGGACAGGAGCCGTAAGGGAGGTGAGTCAAGAGCGTCGGAAAGTGAGACGAGGTGCCAAGTGTCTGGCACATTATTATTTCTAGTATTATTTTGGATTTTTGGAAAGAGAGTCAGAAGGCTGGCTCTGAACTCACCAGGTACCCCAGCCTGGCCTTTACCCCACTGTATAGCCAGCATGTCAAACTCATGGCGACCCTCCTGCTTCATCCTCCAGAGTCCTGGGATTACAAGCTTAAGCCTCCACTCTGGGCAAGTACAGCACCATTTAGCACATGGCAGACATTAAAATATTCCAGGCATTTTTATTTTTGTTATTAACAAATAACCACAATGAGGTTCAATGGGACAAATTCTTCAAAGCTTGTCTTTCCCTTGAAATCAAGCTTTTCAGCTGCGTGTGGTGGTATGTGCCTGTAATCCCAGCACTCTGGGAGGCTGAGGCAGGAGGGTCAAGAATTCAAACCCAGTTATCCTCTTAATGAGATCTTAACGAGATCAAAATAGAAAAATAAGCAAGGGCTGGGGAGACAGCTCAGTGCAACAGCCCTGGGTTCAATCCCAAGTATAGAGAAGCAATTAACTTTTTGGTTCCAGATCTGCTGGGATGCTGGGAATGTTTCATGAGCACTGGAGATAGACCAGCAAGCACACTGGGTTTGCTGCAGCCTGTGTGAAGAAGGGGAGGACTCTTCAGCTCAGACATGTTCCATTGTTAAAGAACGAGGAATAAACAATCTTGGAAAATATATTTTGAACATATATAGAGAGCAAATTTATCACAGAGCATGTTCACTTTTAATAGTTAACAAAGCTTAAGTTCAGCTACGGGTGACAGAAAAACCTAACATGACTGTGGTTTAAATGGAGTGAAAGTTTATTTTTCTGTTACTATAGAAAGCGGGCGAGCTTGGCGCCTCTGTGACCATCAGCAGCCTGGATCTCTGTCACCTTCTCTGCCACCCCAAGGATGCTGCCTCGAGGTCTGAAATGGCTGCTGGGACGCTAGCCTTGCTGTCTAATTTCAGCAACAGAAATGGGGACAAGACTCAGAAGGGCAGGCAGGCTCCCGGGGGAAGTCTTCCTAGAGGAGACGGGATCCCCACTCTCATGTTCCCTTGTCTGGGACTTCGTCAGGTGGCCACATCTAGTGGCGACGGTGGCTGGACAAGTCTTTATTCTGGTGGCCTTGTGTTCAGCTAAAAGTAGGAGATGCTTCTGGTAGGAAAAGGGGAAGTGGCCTCTTTCCCGTCACTGTCTCTTCCCTTTGCCTCCTAGCAGGTGCTGTCAGCAGGAACCCTGCCGTGTATCTCTGACCTTCTTTTGTAGGAAGAGGTGTAGGAAAGTGTGGGCCTTTCTGTCTTACAGCTGCTTAGTGAGACTTCTAGGACAGTATTAAAGCCTCTTGATTTTATTTATTTAGGCACTGGGGATTGAACCCAGGGCCTTTACACTGACCTACGCTCCCAGCCATATTTGGGGGGGTCTTGCTAAGCTCCCCAGGCTCAGCTCAAGTTTCCAGCCTCAGTCGGTCAGAATGCAGAGGTTACACGCCTGTACCACACGCCTGGCCTGTGGTCTTTATTTTGCAGATCAGAACCTTGGCATTTAGAGACAATGATCTCCTGCTCTGAGATGCACAGCCGGGGCTTGCGGCAGGGCTGCCAAGGCCACCTGCTGCTGCACAGCCAAGCCCCCTCTTCCTCCCACCAGGGAGCCCCGGTCAGAGCACAGGAAGCTTGGCGCAGAAATCCCTCCCTGGGCCTCAAGGGCTTCTAGCGCGCAGGTGTCGGGGCGAGTGGCTCTGGAAGGGAACAATGGCTCCCTGGCCCAACAGACCCTCTGTGGGTCTCACGGTGGACCAGGTGCATGTCTGCTCAAATGGCCCAGATTCAGGGGCTGGGCTTTGCCTCCACAAGCCACCAAAACAACAAGAAGAATTTCTCCAAGTGTTTGTAGAAGGAACATTTTATTTTTGTTCTGCCATGTGGGGTTGATCTTCCAGGACTTTCCCTGTTTTCATGGCGAAATGATGGAGAAAGGACTTAGTTAATGTTGGTGAATTTCGTCCCACTTGAATCCCAGGCTGGCTTCATTGTCATGAGGGAAAGAAAGACATCAGACAAGTCCCAAAGACATTCACAAAGGATAGCTGGGAAGACACCAGGGTCATGACAGCAGAAAATGCTCCGGAGATGCGGGGTGGAGCCCTGGCCGGGCTTTGCTGTGCCCTGCTGCAGTGAGGAGAAGGCTCCTTTGGGTCCTGGGATTTGAATTTCGTAGCTCAGTCAGGTCTTTCGTTCCATATGACCACTTCATTTGGGCATTAGAAATATCTAATGTCACCAGGCTACAGAGCAGCAAAGAACCACACCATCGTAGTTAGGGGCATCACAATGCATCCGAAGGGCGTGGCTTTGGAATCTCCCACACTGGCTGTTTAGTAGCTACACTGACCTTAGGTTTTCACCAACGGTCCCTTCTCTAAACTAGGGATCATTACATCTGCTCTGTGGAGGAGATTTTGGAAGACATACCCACGGACACACAAGTAAATATTCCCAAGTGCGTCTCCCTCGTATGTCTAAGACACACAGTGCCACAGTAACATGTACCACCGGGCAGAGGCCCAGTGCACAGCACCCTTTTCTCAGAGCCCCTCATCGGTTCCATTAGGCAATTCATGTCACTTATCTGATGCTGGGTAACAAGCCGCCCCAAAGCCGAAGGCCTTAAAGCTGTCCAGAAATGTGTTTGGAGCTCTGGGAGGGGCAGAGAGGCAGCTTGTTTCTCCGGAGCGCTTTCCCCCAAGTGGCGTCTTCACGAAACATTTCTGGGTCCTATTCGGGGCATTGTGGCCGGAAGGAAAACAGGTCTAAGGAGATGATTTCGGGGCCTCCAAGGTGCTGCCTTCCAGAGGTGTCAGACCTTCTCTGTTTCCCCCCTCAACACGTGTGGATGCAGACCTCTCTCCCCACTGCACCTCCAGAAAGATGGGGCTCCTCGGGGTTAGAATTTGCTGCATCCCTCTGAGAGATGCTGTGGAGGCTGAGGTGGCCGTGGGAATGAGTGTGGAGGCTGAGTTGTGGGTGTGTGTGAGCACGCTGCTGTGCACGAGTGTGCAGGAAACACTGAGTGTGTGTGGCCGTGTGGTGTGAAGGCAAGTGCTTGAGCCTGGAGACACAGAGCACAGCAGTGCGAGCAAACTCCAAACCACACAAAGGAGCAAGCGCCCATGGACCTAACATGAGCACTGCCCGACTCCCTAGCCTGCAGCCCCCTGCCCGAGGTGGGGATGCTTGCACACAGCACAGGTGTCCGGTGCTTGTGATAACTGGCATCGTCCTGCCAGGCCAGGAGCCTGGGGAGTCCAGCTGGGGCAAAGGGAGGCGCGGAGGGTCTGAGCACAGAGGGCGCTCCTAGGAGCAAGCCAGACCCCACATGGGGAGCTTAGCTGGTTCCACCTTCCTCCCAGCGATGGGCGGTAGATTTCCGGAGGGGAGGGATGCTATGCACCGGGAGCTGCGGGTTTCTGCCAGTCCCTGCCAGCCCTTGCATCCCCGTGGGCTCTCTGAGTGTAGACAGGCCCAGGACGTAGGCCTGTTTTCCAGACAACTGGACACCACAGTGCTCGGGGCTGTACTTCCCTATCTTTGGTTTCCTTTTATTTCTTCCTTTTCTCCTCCTTCCCTCCTTCTCCGCCTCCTCTTCTTTTTCTTCCTGTACCTTTCCCTCCCCCCACGTCCCTTTCCCTTTTCTGCCCCCTCTCCTCTCTTTCCTCCTCCAATTCCTCCTCCTTATTCTTTCCACACTCAGCAGCAGGAGCAGCCTCGCCTCTGCTGCCCGGGAAACGGTATCTCCTGCTTCCTTTCTCCTGTCGTTAACATCTCCTTATCTCTCTTCTACTCTCGGCTTCTGTGCATGTCTCTGCATGCTTGTTTTAAGTTTGGGATGACTGGTGGCGTTTCACCAAAAGAAACGATAATAAAAATTAACTCAAACACTTTCACACATGCATTTTGCTGTGGTCAGGGATATTTGGGAGCAGAAGTCATGGTACAAATGGTTTGTTACTTGGTAATGATTTTGGCTTTGAGTACGGGTACACCTTGTGACCAGTGCTGTCCTACGGGCTACCTGCGTGGTGTTCTCCATGATGTGGATGAGAAGAATATGGCCTTGAGACTGTGGGTGACTTTGCAGTCATGCCGATGGTAAGGGAGGGACAGAGGCCCACGCTCAGACCCCCTGCCCCCACCAGCACTGGGCCCTCGACGGCATGCTGATGGCATCGGTTGTGTGTGGTCTGAGTACCTCAGGTGGCGCCGCCCACCCGGGCTGTAAACTTGGCCTTGGTTCTCCCCCTGGCTTCTTATCTGCATCAGATCCTGCTTTGCTCAGCACCCGTGACTTCTGTTACTTCTGGGAACACGCCCTGACTTCCCACTGGTGTGCTGTCTTACATCTACAAATCAGCTTTGCTTGCTCTTTGCTGGGAAGTAGAAACTAAAACCACCCACTTTCCCTGCCCTGTCCAGATCGCCTGGTTTTAAATGCAGACATCCCTGTGGCCTGGTGAGGCTGACTACCACGGTGCTGACGGCACATCCACGTCCTTGCTTGAACCCCGAGATCACCCCATCAGGCTGGAACCCGGTTGTTACTATCAGCAGCTCTGGCACGCCCTCAAATTCATAGACAGGGAAACTGAGCCTCAAGGTTGTTATCTGCCTGGGAACCCATAGCTCGTAAAGCGAGGGGCCGGATTGGTGAAACAGAGGTACATCTGATCACAATGGTCACACGCAGGCTTCCTGAGCAGCACTCTCATTCTTGCTGCCACAGGTGTCTGAAGCTTATTTTTGTGACCCAACACCCTCATGTTAGCTGTGAGGGAAGAAGAGCAAACCCATGGAAGCTAAGAACCATCCCTCTAAATGACCCCTGATTCAAAGAGAGGAAATAAAAGTGGTAATGAAAAGTATGTTGAAATAAAAAAGGAGAACAAAATATATGGGGTATACCCAAAGGTATATTGGAAGACAGTGCATTCTTCTGAGGTGCCGTCATAACTTAACTTGAATAGTCATATGTGCTAAAAGAAAATAGGAGGGGCTGAAAGTTCATGAAATAGGGAAAAACAGAAGAAATTGATGAAATTTAAAGCAGTTCTTTTAAAAGAAAAATAAAATAAAAAGCTCTGTGTGTGTGTGTGTTAGGAAGGGGCTATATTTAAAGTATACAAAAATAATTTTAAATGTGTAAGAAAGAGTTGCAAACTGTGCTACAGTGTGAACATGGTCTGTCCCCACTGAGACTCCCACTGAGACTTACTTTCCAGTGTAATGTCACTGACACAGTAGATCCTGGAAGGGAGGGGATTTGGTCCTAAAATGGATTGGGCTGTGTCTCTGGGGTTCTGGGTCTCACTGGACCAGGTTAGTATCTCAGGGACGGCACTGGCATAAGCCAGCCCGCTGCTCCCTGACTCTCTCCTCTCCACCCACCCTCTCCCCTCCTCCGCCTCTTGTGACTCAGCCAGGAAAACAAACCCTTGCAAAACACCAGTCCTGTGCTCTTTATGCTTTCAAGATACCAGAATTATGAGCTAAGCGGATCCCTTTTGTTATAAAGCACCCAGTCTCAGAGTTTTGTTTTAATAGCTGTGTGAAATGGGTTGGATAAGCAACTTTAAAGAAATATACTTAAAAGTGTAAAAAAATTGAAATTTTAATCAAGACACACATTATTAAATATGATCCAAGAAGAGACAGAAAACCTGGAAAATATCAACAATGTAAGATAAATTGGAAACATTATTAAAAATTGCCATCAAAAAGGCACCGGGCTCAGGAGATTTTACTCTAAAAATATATCAGATTGACTGATGCTGAGGACTGAATCCAGGGGTTTACATGAGCACTGAGCCACATGCCCCACCACAACTGTTTTACATAATAAAGTTCTATATTGATGAAACTCTTCTAGATTATGGAATGATATATATTTCTCTTTATTTTATTTGTCTTTATAAACTTAATACAAGTACAATGTCAAAGCTTTAAAAAGATAACATAGAAAAACACAACTATCAACCCCAAGTTTACTGATGAATACAGATATGAAAATTCTAAAAAGAATACTGAATGGATGTATCAATCCCACATGGGATTTCTTCCATCCATGCAAGGATGGTTCAATATTCAGAGATTCATTAACATGCATGCTTACACTGACAAATGGTGATTATGTTCCTTGTTGCTAGAAGGCTAATTCAATTAGGAACAGTCATTATTTATTTGGTACTGGGAACTGAACTCAGGACCCTGAGCTTATGCTTGCCAGGCAGGCACTTGTGCCGCTGAGCTATATCCCCATCTGAAACAGTCATTCTTAAAAGAAAATAAAGCAGAAACCAAAATTAAATAGTCCAGTACAGGACAAGGACTATCTGCCGAAACCTGGAAAAGTCAATGCTCAAGTTGCAATGCGGAAGCCGAGTTGTGACCCTCATTCACAGGACACAGAACTGCTGCAGACCCTCAGCAGGACATCTGAAGCTATGGCAGAGGGACATGCTGCTTCCCGGGTGTCATCTCCCCTGCCTGCCTCCCACAGCGCACAAGCCCTCTCTCATGAGTCTCCCCTCTTCCCTGCGGCCTTCTGACCCCTGCAGTCTTCTCTTCTCAGACAATGCCACCACATGCTCAGGCTCAAAGCTCAGCCCTTCACTCTTCAATGTTTTTGCGAATCCTGTCCTTCCTGCCTTTAAATCCTGTTTGAAGTCTACCTCTAATGGAGATTGGAGAAGGGCTCCACTGCAATCCCTGAAGACAGTCACCCAGGGCATATACAGACAGTAGAATCCCAGAGATCAAATTCCCTTAAGTCTAAATCCTGAGAGATTAAACGTCTTCAGTGAACTCTTGAAAGATCAGATCTTGCAATCTACAGTCCCCTTTGCAGCAGTAGATAGGGGGGACTGTATTCTGGGGAGAAGCCAGGCCATGCCATAGGGCCACGACAAAGATGTCAGTGTACACCACACCCTTTGTCCTCCTCCGCACTCCTTCCAGGTAACGGAACCCTGAGGTCTTCTAATATGCCAAAGCTGCCTGCATCGGAAGAAGCCAGTGTAACAGACCGGTTCAAAAATGAGCAATGGGTCAACCCACCCTCGGTCAGCTTCTGGAACTGCCAACTGGAGTCTCATTGATCTTGCTGGGCAGACCTTGGGGTCACAGCAGAGGATAATGTAGACCAGAGCAGATCCCGATGGTGACCACTGCAGCAAAATATCCTGTTGCAGTTTTTGACAGATCTTGCAGAAAGCCTTAGGTGCTATCAGGAGATTTCAGATGACTACAGTGACAAATCAGAATGCGCAAAATTCTCAGCCTCAGAATGGCAACGATCCCATTTCTCTATGAATGTGGTTCACCTGGGCACAACAGTTGTACCCCAGTGAGTGCTGTTAGTGTTTTTGTCTTCAGGAAGATGTGCACCATTATTGCCTATTTTATTTTATTATGTGATATTCTTCATGGTTCTAAATAAATCTTAACCTTTAAAAATGCAAATGTTGTTTAAAGAATATTTTACTATTCTTTTTCCATAATTATATTTTCAGGATTTTGATCTTCCAGGAGTTGTGACTTCAGGAGTTTTGTTGTTTCTCTCTTTTGACCCTTAGGCTGATAGAGCCCGAGACTGTATCTTTCATATGATGGCTGAGTCTCTCTGGGGGCAAGCAGGGATATAATTAACTTAGAGAACACATCTGCCAGTACATCTTGTTACATGGTGCGTGCAGAACTTCATGATTTAAGATCTAATAAAGGGAAAGGGAAAAGAAAGGGAAAAAGTTCCTTTGACATTGAGTCATGAAAGTACTTCTCAAGGTCTTTCAGCACCACTGTTCTTTTCTAACCAGAATAATAAGATTTGCTTGAGAACGAGACACAGAGGAGAGAGCAAGGTCCTCACTGGAAAGGAAAAGCAGGTGACACGTGGCTTGGAAACTCTCTGGCTCACTGGTGTCCCCACTCAGGTTGAGTGGAATGAATAATCCCCCAAATCAGTGTAAGTCAGGTTTCTCTGAGATGCCAAGAAGTTATTTCTTTTCTCCATTGTCCATTCCTTCTGGCCCTCCCTCCCGCTTACCTTCCTGTCCTCCCCTAAGCCCTGCATCTGACTTCCTTCCCTGTCTGGGTAAATATCATCTGCTTCCTAGGAACTGGGGTGTTAGGTTCCAGAGATTAGTCACGTTTTGTATTTGGTGTTGGAATCCCCTACCTCCAGGTCTTAGGTAACTGATTAACATACTCTGTTCTGGTGGTTTGCAGCCCAGAGAGGTCCTTTCAGGGTCTACACAGTAGCTTTTGGGAAGTGATTTAAATTTCCCTGGTACATAACAACTTGGAAGCATTTTTGGTTTTGGCAGTAACCAAACCCCAAAAGGAAACTAAAATTAGACAAGGAGCATTTATCTGGAGATGGAAACCAGCCCTAAAACATTTGGCCACACAAGGTGGCTAGTTCTGCTGTCACACCCTGTGCCAAAGGGGCCTTGTTCGGAAGGGAATGCTCATTCCGTCTGGAGGGACGCATCACCCTGGTGGTTGTGCTAGGTCTCTGAGGATGGTGGGAGCTCCCTGAAGCTGGAAAGGGAGCTGAGAGGCGGCATCTGCCTGGGAAACACACCCTAGAAGCTTGGAGGGCATCTGTGTTAAAAGCACAGACAGAAGCCCCTGAGCTAACTGGAGCCTGGGAGGAGAACCAAATTGGGCAAAGCTTCTTGAGCAAGCTGGCCTGGACTCTGCTGCTGTGTGGGTTCTAGCTCCGGTTTGTCTCACACAGAGTGAGCCCTGGGCCTGTAGCACTGGCATTCCTGGGGTTTGCTAGGCTGGCAGGCTCCACCCCATCTTGGTTACTTTCCTGTCTCAGGGACAAAATACCCAACATCTAGTAACTAGTCTTAAAGGAAGGGAGGTTTATTTCGGCTCACGCTTTTTATAGGATTTGATCTAAGGCAGAAGTAGCGTGGTGCAAGGGCCTAGCAGAGGACAGCTGCACATCCTACGGCAGCCAGAAAGCAGAGAGACGCCAGGGTCGCGCTCCTACCTAGGGGACCAGTGCCACAGCCCCGCAGGAGGGGAGCTTGCCAGCTCACAAGCCTTACGCTACATACACCAAAACTATAAAGCAAGGCTCTGACTTTGAATTTTAAATCAGCTTCCATCTGCCTTCTGGTTTCCTAAATATCTATTTCTTTGAAATTCATAATGGTTCAATGAAACTGTTAGGCTCCTAAAGAACCTAACTCATAAAGCACCAGTCATGTAATAAGCACTCAACACACGGAAGCTCTTTACACTTACATTAGAACCATCAAGGAGCTGATTTTCTTCAAGGGGTTTACAAATGACAAGTCCTTTGCATCTGATCTTTAAGTGGCTCTTAGGTAATGAAGGTGATAATTAGGAAAGCGCTCACACCCCAGATCCATTCCTCTGTGGTATAATTGTACTTCCGCCAATCTCCCCAATTCCCTTCCATTCTATTCAATTCCCTATAAAAACCTTTTGATTGGAAAGCACTTCACAAAGTGGCCTTAACTGATTAAGTTTTCACTGTTACACACTCAATTCAGCCGCTGCCATACCCGTTTTACGTAGCAGTAAAAGGAGCTGGAGCAGGGTCTCTCACCAAAGAGCACACCGTTCGTGCTATGTGGGGTACGTGGGGTTTGGGGTTCAAGTCAGAATTTGGTCGTTGGTGTCAGTGGTGTAGTACCGAGAATTGAACCCAGGGCCTTCACACTGAGCTGCATTCTATTCATTTTTATTCATTTAAATTTTCAGATAGAGTCTCACCCAAATTCTCCAAGCTGGACTTAAACTTCAATTCTTCTGCCCAGCTTCCCTGAGTACTAGGATCACAGGCTTACATCACCTTGCCTGGTTAAAAGCTAGTGGCATCCCTTCTTTCCAATTCCTGCTGTAGTGCACGAACCAGTTATGTTTGCCTGTTTTCTAGTCTTATAGCTTCAAGTGAGGCCCAGTGAGACGGTACCTGTGAGCTCGTGGGAGCTGACAGTTTGCTCTATTTTATTCACTGCATCTAGAACAGTGCTTGACACTTAATTGTCCTGAATACATGTTTGTTGAATGAATTTGAGGTTGCTTAGTGGAATATAATATCCCCTGCATATTTGGGGCCTGGTTACATAATCTAAGAGTAATCTCCCATTATTTGCATTAGTTTTCTGCTTTGACTAATTCATGGGTGGATTTTGTTTTTGAGTAGAATTAGTATTTGTAGAGCTTTTCACATTAGCTAATTCCTTCAGAATGAGAGAGCAATTGTATTCATGGTGATAGTTCTTTTTAAAAAGTCTGCATATTTCCAGGTAAGTCCGAGATAAGGTTATAGTCATTTTTGCTATCGAAGGGGGTCAGAATATTCCACTTTATCTTTTGGGTCATTTGAGCTGGAGGCCTTTGGGAATCAAAGCATTTTCCTGGAGCTTCATTTGTCCAAGAGCAATGAGGGCTCCTATGAACCCCCTTCCGGGGCAGTGTTATGGCCTTGAAGGGGCGGAATGCTGGCCCCCAGAGTGACCTGCTCCAGCAGATTTCACCCATCAGCGCTCATCTTCCACACCTTGCCTGACGTATTTACCTTCCCACAATTTATTCCAAGACGCTCACAACTCCTGGCTTTGTCGTTTCTCTGCAAATGACTCACACTTTGTTAAAGCAGCGTGCGCATGCGAAGCTCTGGTGCTGCCCCCTTTTGGAATTTGCATTTCCTGTCTGTGTGGCTCCCCACATGTACAGGGAAGAACCTCTTTCTCCTTTCAGCTGTTTCCCAGCTCAGGGTGCAGGGCCTGACCAGTGAATCTAGGAAGATGGAGGAGAAGGCTTTTTTCCCCTTTTCTGTCCATTACTACAATCGTCAGAGCCCTAAAACTCAAACCTGAATTATAATCAGAAAGATACAGAGCATATGCGAAAATGCTTTTGATGCATCATACTTTATTTTATAACCTTTTTATTTTGTATTATTTTTGGAGATTGGAGAAAAGGAACAACAGGGGGAAGAAAGCTGGTGAAAGGGGATTGAAATGACGGAGTGACTATGCACCGACTGAATATAATTATATAATTTATATATTAATTATATATGTCAACTTCCCAACAAAAAAGTAATCATTATGTACTATAAACATAAAAAATTAAAAGCCAGAGGTTTTAATTTTTTTTGTGTGTGTGTGGCACCGGCGATTGAACTCATGACCTCGCACTTGCCAGGCAGGTGCTTAGGCCACTGAGCTAAATCCCCAGCCCCAGAGTATTTTTAAAAATCAATTTTGATTTGTCCTGATGTCCTGTTGTGGTTTTTGACTTGAATCCTGCTCTCTTACCTTGGTAACAGAGATTCTTTTATTTACCATTTTCTTTAAGTCCCCTGGTCAGCCAGATCTGGGGTGCTAGTGAACCCTCTCCTTATGCCTTTTCTTCTTTCGTCCGTCTATGCACAGAAGATCAGAGGTGCAGTTACCTGCCTGAGAGCCTTGTGTTTTCTGCTTCTAACTCCTACTGAAAGCTCTGCGATGCTTTCACGGGAGGAAACTTCCTGTCTGGAATCCCACTGGACAGTCACCCAGCCCCGGACCACAGCTGTCCAGAGGTCCCACGTTGCTTCACCAAGGCTTCCTACCTGGGCTTCCTGCCTGGCCACGTTGCAGCCGGGTAGGGCAGAAGGCCCTGAAGGCCTCCCCAGAACACAAAGAGCCCCTTGGCTTTGGTCTTGCATGGTTGTTCTGTCACACTCGCAGCTCACAGCCCTTGGGGATGCCACTCCCTGAGGAAAATGCCACTCAGCAATGCTAACTATGAGTCAGAAGGGGATGAGAGGGCAGCCTGCCAGGGGCAGTGGGCAGAGCGGTGCCCGGGGCTCATGGCCTTTACCTCTGTGAGGCATCCCTCACTCTCTAATGAGGATGTAGTGACCTTCTTTATCTCTTTTAATCATTTTAGGTTTAAAGTTCATATTGTCTGCAAATACAATAGCTACCTCTGCTTTTTTCTGGGTTCCTGTTGCATTGTTGCATGGAATGCTGTTTTCTGTCCTTTGACTTTTAATCTATGAGTTTCCTTTTGGGTCAGATGTGTTTCTTGTATACAGCATATTGTGGGATCCTGTTACTGGATCCATTCTGTCAGTCTATTTCTTTTGATAGGTGAATTGAGGCCATTTACATTTATGGATATCACTGATATGTACTGGCTCGACTTTGCCATGTTATTTTCCAGTTGTTTGCTTTCTGCTTTTCCCCTTATTTAATTGCTTATCCTACCTGGTGGTTTCTTTCTGTTGTTGTTTTGGGGATTGTGGTCATTTTTATCTCTGTCTAGTATGTCTTTCAGTACTCTTTCTAAGGTTGGTTTGGTGGACATGAATTTCTTCAGTTGTTCTTTGTCATGGAAGTACCTTGTTTTCTCCATTAAATTTGAATGAAAGTTATGCTGGGTACATCAGTCTGGGTTGAAAGTTGTTTTCTTTTAGGGCTTGAAATACCTCACTCCAAGCTCATCTTGCCTTGAGGGTTTGTGCTGAAAAATCTGCCGTGATTCTAATGGGCTTTCCTTGATAAGTGTCTTTTCTCTAACAGCTTATAGTATTCTTTTTTTTATGCTGTATGTCTGGGATCTTAATTATTATGTGTCTGGGTGTGGATTTATGTTGATTGTGACTGTTTGGTGTTTTGTATGCCTCACTTATCTGCATATCAGATTCTTTCCCGATGTTTGGGAAATTTTCTGCTATTATTTCTGTGAATATATGTCATTTGCATTGACTCCTGCATCTTCACTAATGCCCATTAATCTTATATTGTTGCTCTTGGCATCATCTTAAAGCTTCTGGATTGTCATTTCATGCTGCTTTGTTATTTTTAAAAATTCTATCCTTTCCTGATCACTAATTGCAATCCCTCAAGGTCCAAAATCCTATCCTCAGCTTCATTTAAGCGGTTTTGCATGCTTTCAATAGAATTTTTTTGTTTTTCGGATGTCTCTTTGAGTTTGTTTCATGATCTGCTTGTTTTTTTATACTGTTCTTTCAAGGTTTCAATCAGTTTCCCATGCTCCTGTACTTTTTCCTCTGTTTCTTCTTTAGCTGCATTCAATAACTCTTTTACTAAGGTTGTTATTTCTATCGTTACATGGGAGAGTACTTCTGATTTGATTTCCTCTATAGCTTCATGGAGTTGTTTTTTTTATTTCACTTGCTACCTTTTCATAGATTTCCGACGTGTTGCTTTTGGAGCCCTCTATTTCAGTGTCTCCTGTACTTGCTCCTGCTGGACTAGATGTTTGAGATTGCATTTTGCTTTTTTGTTTTGCCATTTTCCCTTTCGAGTTAGTGTTTGGTCCTTCAATCCTGCTAGGCTGGCCCCAGACGCAGGGCGTGGTTTACTGTCTGGGGGCAGAGTTCGGAGTCGCACCTGGATGCTGGCGCAGTGTGCAGTCAAGGCCCGGGGTTGGATTCTGAGCCCTGCTGGCTGCCTGGAGCTTTGTGTCCCTCCCTCTCACGGTGACCAGGAACACCTGAGCCGTGAGCTTTTTGTATTTTCCTTCTCAAATAGAGAAGCCAGAGGTTTTAATACTGCATGAAAATCGGTGGAGTTGTTTCCTTGCAAGTGTCTCCTGGTGGAAAGACTGATTTCATGGAGCCCTAAGGATTTTAGCTCCCTTCTGTTTGAGCTAATCTCATATTTTCCAGAACAGACTCAAGAATAGACTCAAAGCCTGCGGAAGCTCACCCAAATCACCCAGGTGAGGGCCGTGGAAGGATGGCTCAGGTGGGGTCCAGGCAGCAGTCAGGTCACGAGTCACACACACCTGTAAATCATGTTCGCAGGAACTTTAGGAAGAGGGGATTGAGAATAATTCTTAAAATACACTGCAGGGCTTGTGAAACACGTGGTAGGCCCGAGGGAGCACCCAGTGTCCTTGAGGTAATACTCAGTGGTCCTGAGGGAGTACCCAGTGGCCCTGAGGGAGTGCCTGGTAGCACTGAGGGAGTACCCAGGAAAATCACACCTGGAAGGGCCCTCCCCGACCTGAGGCCCAGCCTCTGCTGCAGAGGGAGTGGTCACAGCTCACTAGGTGGCGGAGGAGACCCTAGGCCCTCCATCCTGAAGCACTGGGCCACCAGGCGCTGAGGACAGGGGATGCAGCCTGCTGGGGCTCATTCAGGAGCCCGCTGGGCCTGGGGAGCCACATCATGGAGGGCCTGGACCTCTGAGGGGCCCCTGCATAGTAAGTGTCTGCAGGGGGAAGGTGGGGCGCGGGATCCCACCTCAGTGTGCCGGGCTGAGCTGCTGGAGTGCCCTGGGCACCGGCCTGGGCACCAGAAGGGAGTGCCCTTCCCTCCAGCGCCCTGCAGACCTGAGCCGAACCTCTGCTCTGAGCTGGGTCGCCGACCTGAACCCAGCTGCAGTTCTTCCTGCAGGCACAGGGGCCCAGGGAGACGCAGCTCTGTCTGCCAGGCTGCGCCCTGTGCCCCATTTTCTGCCTGTCCTTAAGGACCATTGCTCCTCTCCTTTATAGAGACAACAATGACAGATTTTTGTACCTATTGGTGAACAAAAGAGACTCTGGGACTTAGGGCTTTGTCCTAGTTTTAGCACAGTCTGCAATCTGAATACATAGCGCTGCACACCTGGGGCCAGTGTGACAGCGCTCGCCCCACGCCTAGGACTTAGTAGAGATAATCAAGCGGGAAGGCAGCCAGAGCTGGCGCAGGCTGAGCGGGAGAAGCTGCTGCCCATCAGCGTAGGACTGGCCACGCGTGACTTTGGGCCGTTGGTACACGGTGCAACCCAGACCCTGAATTTTTCACTTACCTTGCATTCATTTGACTCCAAAATTTGAAAATATTTACTTCAGTTATTGGAAAATGTGTGAGTAAATTTGGAGCCACTGGGAGGACCACTCGGGAGGTTTTACAGGCCACCCTGGAAGGATCCTGCTTCCCTGTGCCTCCATTCAGTGGCCGGATCAGAAAGGCAAAACTTTCTCTGCACTCCTTTAGGGTTAGCGTTTGGGTGCCTGCAAATTAAACCAACCAAGGACAGGTCAGCAAGAGAGAAGATAGATGCTTATTCACATGCATACGTCAGAGCTCACAGAGAAATGTAATCTAAGGAGACAGAACTTAGGGCTTCGGTACCATCTCAGTAGGAGAAGAGGCAGAGGAGAAGGGCACTTCAGGGAAGACAAATGACTTCTTAATGGAACTGGGGGGAGAAAGGGTGCTGATGGGAAATGTTACTTTTGGGAATGATAAATGACCCTTTAAGAGAATGGATGGGCGTTAGGATAGTTTTGTGACCGTACCTTTTAGGTGATTTCTTACGCTGGTGCAGGCTTCTCTCCAGTGATAGGAGTCGATCCTTTCTGGTTACTAAACTTGAAGGGGAAGCATTTATGACAGTTAAATTCTTTTGAGAGGCTGTTTTTACACAGATAAGAGGAATTCAGAAAAAGAGTTTTTCTGCAGCTGTTGATTCTCAAATGCCTTCAGCTGCAAATTAATTGTTTGTCACGGTGGCAGTGTTCTGAGCCCCTTCAGCTGGAGCTCATTACCTGGTCACAGGAGAGACTGTGCCCACGAGGAAAAGGGAAAGCATTTCATGTGCAGCGGGCAGGATCGGTCTCATGAGGCTCAGGCCATACTGAAGCCACGTGGGCACCGGATAAGCACCCTGCATGCTTCAAGTCTGTCAGTTTATGGCATTTTGGTGGACAGTGTGATGAGTTCAGAAGGGATGTGTGATTCTGGCTGACTCAATCAGCAAATCTCTAGGTCTCTAGACCTTGGCAGAGAATGTCAGGACACAGACTCCATCCCCTAAACTAGTGTCAGGAGGTTTAGAAATGCTGTATGCACATGCAGAGCCTGGAAAGCTGGAAGTCATGGTCAGGAGCCTGACCGCGGGGCTCTTGCAGAAGAGACAGAGCCAAGCTGCCAATCCTGTGATGCCATTTGAGACATAGGTCCAGGTCAGTCTGAAGACAGGGTATAGTCATGTGGCTCAATACTTTCCCTTTTAACTTAGGGAAACAGTCTGAATATTCTGTTGCTTGCAGTAAATAGAACTCTACTCCCTAGGGTGTACTACCATAAGTGAGTTCTTTGGTTTTTAAATTAAACCTAGCCAAGCATGGTGGCATATGTCTGTAATCCCAGCACTCAGGAGGCTGAGGTAGGAGGATCATTGTGAATTCAATACCAACCTGAGCTACAAAGTGAGTTCAAGGCCAGCTTGAACTGCATAGTGAGATGCTGTCTCAAAAAACAAAAAGAAAGGAAATCAAGACTGTTTCATTAAAAATGGAGGTGGGTATATATATATATATATATATATATATATATATATATATATATATAGGCATCTATGGAATAGAAGCAGAACCCAGCAGGGAACAACTCCCAAAGCTGCTTGTTCTCTCCTTCCTCTCAGTGTTCCTGTGGTCTCATTCATTCTTCTATCTCTGTTTCCCTCTGAGCACCTGTTCTATGAGTCAGCTTTTGATTTTCACCCAGTGATTATATTAAGGGAGCCATATGTCCACCGTGATGGGACAGACTTACTTTATATAGCTCATCTAGCTTCTTTTCTGGCTTAGTATTTGTCCTTGATTTGCATTTTTAATGACATGATGTCATTAAGAATAGTATTAAAATAAGCTAGAGCAACTTTAGGAGACTTTCTCCAAAGCTTTGCCTGTACTAGACAAGACCATGGTTTCATCTGGTAAAATGTAGGGTGAATGTATAGCAGACTGCGTATCATTGTAACCAATGGCTAAAGTTGAGAGAAGCCCATCATTAGGACTTAATCCAACTATAACAGAATGAACAATTTTCTCAATAGCTCATGGAACATATTCCAAAATAGACCACATCTTAGGTCATAAGTCATGTTTAAACAGATACAAAGTAATTCAAATAATCACCTGCACACTGTTGGACCATATTGGAATAGAGCTAGAAATCAAGAGCAAAAGAAGCCACAGAAACTACATTCAGAGTTTAAATAATATGTTATTGAATAATCAATGGATCACAGAAGAAATCAGGGGACAAATAAAAAAGTTCCTAGAATCAACTGATCGTGGACCGTAGCATCCTAAAACTTATGGGACGCAGTGAAAGAAGTTGGAGGTGGTAAGGTTATAGCCGTGATGCACACGTCAAAGAACAGAGTGACCTCACATAAATCACCTAATGATGCATCTCAGGGAAATGACTGTCAGAAATGAGCTGCCAAGTTTATCACATAGTGAAGAGCTGACATTTAACAGCAGAAGTTTCAGTAACTAGCATCTCAGAAAGACAAAAACAACCCAAATTATAAAAATCACAGCAAAATTAGTGAAATTGAGACAAAAATACAAAGGATCGATGAATCAAAGTGATGGTCCTTTGAGAGGATGGGAAGAGGGTTCTGAGAGGGAAGGAGATGAGAGGTGGGGGAGGGGAAGAGGAAGTAAAAACCAACGATGCATGTATTTACTGTGTCACAATATGATCCTCATAAAAAAGCCACTATCTGTCTCTCATTTTTGGACTCATTCTAACTGCAAAATAGCTGTCACCCTTTCCTCAAGGACGTGAACTAATTGCAACATGCATTTAGCCAGGGGTGGCTTTAGCTAGCCCTTTGGCCCCGTTTTCCATGGGGGACATAGCTCCGTGCTGATTCTGCTGGCCTCTTGCTCTACCAGCAAGTTGTGTTGTGGCTGGAGCTTTTGAGATATACAGGTACCACAAGGCCACTAAGAAACCTGGAGAATTTACAGGTGAGGTACATGGGCCAAGTACAGAAAACAGGGCCAGGAGAACTGGTACAGAGCTTATGAAAAACATTTGGCATGTTCTTGTTAAGGGAGCGTTATAATTTTTTTATGAGTTTCAGTGTTTGTTAGTGTGTGGTCACATTACGTGATGATTCCATTCCTTGTGGGGCACTGGTCCCTGTATTAACAGATCTCAGTTCTTTTTTAAGTCAGTTTTTTCTTCGCTGCCTCTCCTTCTCCGCAAGTCTTGATTTCTTTCCTGTTTTAAAAGCTCCCTAGTTCTTATTATCTTTTATTTTGCACTTTGTTTTTGGGCTTCTTATATAAGGGAGATGTGATGTTCAAGCTGTGTCTGATTTATTTCACTCAACATTCTAATATCCTATGTGGTATAAAATCTACATGTCTTCATCTTGATTTTAGTAATGCTTCCATATTTCTTACTAATTATAGCTATATGATTTTGATATGGTTTGTGTCTAGATGTCCCTGCCAAAGCCTCCTGCAGTCACGGGGGGTGGGCTTTTCAGTGATGGCTGAATCTAGAGTTTTTGATTGATTCATGGCCCAATGCTGGGATTAAGGGGGGAGTGATACACCCACCCAAGGGTGAAGAATCAGGGTAGCATATAAGCTACAGAAAGTGTCTTGTCTTTCTCTCTTGTAGGTTTTTCTGTCTTCTTCCACTATGAACAGTTGCCCCTTTGCCATGTGCCATGCTGCCTAAGAGACAGAGTGTTATGGACTGAAACCTCAACAAACTGTAGGTTAAACAAACCTTACCTTTTTTAATTTTGGGTGTCAGGTATTTTGTCTCAGCAATTAGAGAAAAGTAATTAAGACAGAATTCATTTTTCCATTGCCTTCTTTCTCTCTCTGAAGTGTTTCGGTTCGTGTGATAAATTATGTGGCCTCTTCAGCTTCATCCAGCCCTTCTAACTCACTCATTCTCATGGTTTATCTCTTCTCCCTTTCCCCTCCCTCCCTCTCTGTTCCTGTTGGATCTGATCTGACAATGCCAGATCATTTGTTACTGATTAGCCAATGAGCTTGCAAGTTTGGAGCTAGTGCTCTTACTTGATCCAATTAGCTGGGATGACATTGTGTAGGGTGGGGCTCAAGGTGGTCATGTGATGAAATAATCATCTCTACATGGGGCAGGCAGCTCTGCTTGGAAGTGGATGCAGGCATGTGAGTAATTTCAGATTTCCCTTTAAAGCACTTGGAAATATCTGTAAACAATGAATGGCCAAGTCTATCACCGACTGTAGAATTGATACCTGAAAGTAGAAGCCTTGGTAACTCGCATCACTTGCTAGAATATTAGCCCCAGGACAGGGTCTTCTGCAGGGTCTTCTATCACCAGTGTCTGTAAAAGTGGGGGATCATGATATAGGTATTAATTAAATACCTATTAAATGAATGAATGAATAATAGATTGATTACAGGTGTTGGATTCAGAAACAAGAAAGTGTTTTCTCCCTCAGGGAGGTGGAAACAGTTTTTCATCCTGGGTTGTTGCTTTCTTGAGCAAGAGGACCACATGGCGTGTGGCCACTGGCTGAGACCTAGACAGGATGGGCTGGGCTCCGTGATCCACACTGTCCTCCCTTGGATGAGTTTCAGAAATCTGAAAATAGAGCAGAAGAGATTCGTAGCTGGCTCCTTATACTCAGATCATAAAGCCTAAACTTCTCTTCCAGGATAAAAGGCAGACTCCCCATGATCTTATTTCTTCTCCATGATGTTACTTCTTTAACTCTCTGTCTCCAGGATTCCTGTTGGTATCTGCCTAAAACTGCCATGATTTTCCATTTAAAATGGTTTGATTTAGGATTTCTCAGCTTCACGATGGTGAAGCCCTTCTGTTTTGCATTTTCAGCATAATATTAAAAATTACTTGAAATACTCAATGCTTCTTTTTTTTTTTTTGTCTTTTTGAGACAGGGTCTCTCTATGCAGTTCAGGCTGGCCTTGATTTGTAGCCTAGGCTGGTCTCGAACTTGCAATGATCCTCCTGCCTCAGGCCTCCTGAGTGCTGGGATTACAGGTGTGAGCCACCATGCCCGGCTTCAATGCTTCTTATAAAATCGACTTTATGTTAGAACATTGGCCAACTGTAGGCTAGTGTAAGTGTAACTGAACAGATTTAAGGCAGGATAGGCTGAGCTATGTTTGGTGGGGTAGGGGTATTCAACGCATTTCCGATTTAGGATATCACAGACTTACGGTGAATCAATCAGAATGCAGCCCTACTGTAAGTTAAAGAACTTCTACAATCCCAGGCTCCCAAAGAAGCTGTCATTTGCCCTGATTCAATGCTGTTGAATTCTGCTTACTCCACTCTTCCTTTCCATGAGGGTGGAAAGTCTCAGTCCTCGAGACTTCCTTTTTTTTATTTTTATTTTTTATCAGTACCGGGGATCGAACTCACGACTGCGTGTTTCGAGGCTTACTTGTATTGATTTCTAACTGCACATAACAAGTCCTCACAAATTTAGCAGCTTGAGACAGAGCATCTTTACCGTCTCACAGTCATCTGGACCTTGTTCGTCTGCGTCCCTCTCCCAGGCATTGACAAGGTGTTTGTTGGCTGGGCTCTGTTCCTTTCAGGAGCTCAGGGTCTTTCTCCAAGCTCATGAAGCTATTAGTAGAATTTAGTTCTTTGTGGTTGTAGGACTGAAGTTCTTGCTTCTCACAGATCATGAGTTGGGGCTCCCTTAGGTCCTAGTGGACTGGTGTCTTCTTGCCATGTGGGTCCTAGCAGACCTCACCACACAATGGCAGCAGGAGGACCTTTCAGGCCACCCAGCTGACACTGAGTCTTATGTAGCAGCACTGCCCATCAGATTCTACTGGCCAGAAGCAAGTGTAGATTCCACACACAAGCCTGACAGTAGGGTTACACCTGGGTGGGCGGCAGTGGGAGTCACCTCAGGTGGGTCTGCCACAGTCTGTCCCTGGCCATCGAGGATTCACATTGCTTCCATGTGTTCCTTTCTGCGTGGTTTTCCTTCCCATGATTTCATTTACCCGTCAATCACAGTCTGAAAATAAATGGGAAACTCTAGAAATAATTCATAATTTTTATATTGCATGATATTCTCACTTGTGTGATGAAATCTTGTTCCATCCTACAGTCACATCTGCAGTGTGAATTATTGATTTTTCCAGAATATCTGTGCTGTATATGCCGCCTTCTATCGGTGTCTTCGTAGCTATCTTGGTTGTCATATTGACTTTTATAGCCCTGCAGACTTATGTTCAAGTAACTCTTATTTTACTTAATAATGACCCCAAAGCATAAGAGTAATGATTTCAGCAAATTCATTGCAATATATCATAGTAACTCTTCTATTTTTACTATTTGCTATGGTAATCAATTATTTATAAATTATACTTAATTTATAAATTTATAAATTATACTTAATATTAATTATACTTAATTTATAAATTATACCTTATCATAGATATGTGTGTACAGGAAAGGCATGGCATACACAAGGTTCAATATGCTCTACAGTTTCAGGGATCTTTGGGGGGACTTGGAACGTACCTTTCACTTGAAGAGTAGGAGGAGGCACTGTGTTGGTTACTTTTCTCTCATTGCTGAGACAAAATGCTCAACACCCAAAATTAAGGAAGGAAAGGTTTATTTAGCTCACAGTCTGTGGAAGTTTCAGTCCATAATCAACTGGCTCCAAAGTAGGGTGACATGGCGCTGGAGCAATACTTGAAGGTGGCAGAATACAGCAAAAGCAGCCAAAACAAGAAGGGAGGGGCAAGCCTGTCTTTCTCCCTTACTTGTAAGCAGGCTACAGCCCTGCAGCCCAGGGCAGGTTTAGCACTCACACCATCTCTGAGCTCTCCTTTTGTACAGGATGAAGATGTTTGTGAAGTCAGGGCCCTGGCTCCCTGCTGACTTGCTTAAACCTCTAAACCTCTCAAGTTGACACAAAGTATCAACGATTACAGCTACTATACATTCATTCCATCCCAAGTGCCTCTCTGAACCATTCCTTACTTCCTACCTTCAATAACATTGGATTCCCCTGAACTTACCATTCTGCTTTGTGATGTTCATGATACTGGACTGATCTGCAAAGGTCCTCTCATGTCACCCATGGGACCGGTTTAGCTATGTCATCAATTTACCTCTAAATATGTGAGATGTGATAAAAATTACGGTGATTGTTTACATTAATAAACGTAACAGTGACTTCATTTACAAAACACTTATCCCATGGTAACTGAGACTTTCTGAAGCAGCTTTGAAGGTCCTCCTTGGTCAGTGACTTCAGCTGTGCTGTTGTGGCTGACTCAGTGTCCTGAATGGATTTAACGATCACTTTGGCTTTGGGAAGTATTCAGAGCACTCATGGTGCCAGACCCAGTGAGTCAGGTGGGTGGAGACGCAGCATGTTTTTACCAGCCTGCCTTCCTGTTGGCCAGATGGCGCTCGGCAGAGCACATGTCATAAACACAGCGAAGGTGACGTCTAGAGCAGCGTCACAGAGCGGCCAGAGTGGTGAGATAAGTGCGCCTGCAGGGGGATGAATGCAATGTGTCTTTTTTTTAAAAAAATTTTATTTAAAGAGAAAAAAAGCAAAACAGAAAAAAGGGTAGAGATAATACAGAAGTTCAAAAAAAAATAAACAGTAAGAAATCACTAGTTGATACATTACATATTGTCTTCTTAGATATAGTGTTCAAGTTACAAAATTAAAGCACACAAAGTGGACATTCAAACAGTGAGGCTGCAAACAATTCTGTACAGTGATCCAACAAAAACTTAGCAACATGGTGATCAATCCTACACACTTATACATGCAGTTATATCCTTTAGAGCATTTCCTTTTCCTCCTTTTGCTTTTAAAACCCATTATCTGTTTAGTTATATCATGTTTCAGCTTGCTCAGTACCTTACTGATCTGTTTTTGTTGTTATTTACTTTTTTAAACTTCATTTTATTTTTCATTTTGAAGGTAGTAAAATACAGCTGAACAAGATGGAACAAAGCCAATTGAGACAGTGTAGTGACATTGGTACAGAACTTCACAGCAGGTTACCGGGATAACAGTAATAGGTACAATAGTATATCTCATTTTCTTCACAATAGTTGTTCTTTCAATCAGGTACAGCAAAATTGAAGGAAATACCGAACTTATTAAAACACAATATTGAATAGAACAATACCATTAATCAGAACAGAGCAAAACAGTGATAAAAATATTTGTCTTCAAAGAGATGGCGGAAGAAAATCCCCCCTATTTGCTATATTGCATATAGTCAGACTCGCAAGAGATGCTCGGATCTCTGGCTCTCACTTGCTCCCGGGGGTCGGGGTGGGGAGATGGATGTTTGATTCTTAGCCCAAGCAACGATAGGCTCATAGCCACTTACCAGAGCGGTGAGCTGGCTGCTTGTTTTCCCAGCACCCCAAGTTCCAACATGGCGTGGATATCAGGAGACGCTGATGGTTCTCACCCTGGAACGGCTGAGGCTTGTCAGGCTACAGCCACTTACCAGGGCGGCATGCTGGCTGCTTGTTTTCCCAGCCGCAATGTGTCTTTTATTGTAATAATTTTTAAAATTCAACAATCACCATATATTTTGATTAACTTTTGTAGATTTAAATACAGTTCATTCACAACTCATGTAGGAGGACTCTGTGAAAAAGATTCTATGATATTCTACAAAATTAGTTACCTCTCCATCCCCTTTTAAAGCCTTGCCTCCTTCCCTAGGTGTCTTAGCCCTTAGAAAACTCAGTTTCTTCTCTTTTGCCTTCATGTCCCCTTCCTCTCCTTTCTAACTTCTCTCTTCTCTCCCTTTCACACCTCGAGGCTCCCTTCCAGATCTTATTATCAGTTATCTGCTCTCTCCTTTTTCAGTTAGCAACCCTATTTTTAACAAATCAGAGATTCTTCTTGATCCCCACTGTGCTTAAAGTGCAGGGGTTACACACATCGACCTAATAACCATTTTCCCTGTCAGAATATCACCAAGCACATCTTTCACCCTTCCTGATACATACTAAATAATTTATTCATTGCTGATGAATATCATGAAGATTAATTCTTAGAATTTAAACCCACAAAAAATCTCCACTGTTTTTACTTACTGTATCTTTAATTTCACCTGAACAATATTTTTTCAACCTAAATCTACAACTTGCTCCAGTTAGCATGTTTATGATTCCTGCTGTGGTGATTGAGAAGCACATTTGGGAAGGAATCGACTATCAGCTTGCATCCTAGATGGACAAAAACTTTCCAGGAGCATTCCTCTGCCCCCGACCTATGTTAGACACCCAGCGTGAATGAGAAATAAATGTTTGTTGTTTTAAGCAAAGAGCTTGGAGACGATCACTGCAGCCTAGCCTGACCGACAGTCACTGAAGATTGGGTTTGACAGGGTGGATGCATTTCAACTTGTTTGCTAAGTCATTTGATAGACCTGCATTTTCAAGTCTTCTGAGGCATGTACAGAACATGGTGAACAGGGTGCTTGCCAACATTTCCCTGGCGGAACTGAGAACTTTTTTTTCTGACAATAAATAAATTCACTTTTAGCGCTCCTATTTTTTCTTGTTCATGCAATCTTTCCCAGGAAGTGGTAAAATTGTAGAGCCAGTTATGTGGTCCCTGGACATAGGAAGATATTCGAGAGAACACCAGACGCCTCCTCTATGCTGAAATAATCCGCGCACATCCTGCCTGAAGTCAGTGCCCCTTCTACTGAACAGTCTCAACTCTCCTCTTCTTGCTGTGGCTTCCTCTACTCTGTGGGCCACAAAGTCTGCATTGGGAGGTACTTCATTTGACTAGGAGGAAGACCCTTTACTGATGTGTTTTTCTCTGTAAACAAAACCTTTTATCAATGTATTTAGTAGCTGCTGGTGTGGGAGCACTTGGTGGAAATCTTAGGATCTATATCGCCCCTCTGTGGAGGCAGCTGAGACTGATAGCAGAGATAAGGGGAATTGTGCATTATCTAAGGGGCCTGAGGAAGGACAGACATCATTTTGTTTGGCAAAATCCAATTGTCTGCCTTTGGAAAATGACAGGATAAAGAGTCAAAGTCACAAATAGCTCTTTTCTCACTGCCCAGGTGTAAATGAGTTATTTACAACCCCTACTGTCTTTAGGTTTGAATTTTTATTTTTCTCTGCACTACAGATCAAACCTTGGAAAGATTTCACCATAGAAGAGGGAGAAACTAAGGGCACACATACTTGCAGACATCTGCAAACAATTTGTCTCCTTCCGAGGAATCTCTTTGAGATCGTAAGCTTATGAAAATAGAATTTCTATGCTGTAGATTTTTAAAACATTTTTGAAGTTGAGTTTTCAATGTCCTTTACATATTATTAAATCGTTCACTTCATAGGGTTATTGAACCCCTGTCAGCTGTTGAGAATCGTGAAGGACTTAAGAACTAACTGAGTAATTCGCTTAGCTTCCCAAAGATGTTCATCGGCTCTTGGGGGAGCACAGACAAAATGGTGCTTTCTCAAGACCTTGATTCATGCAATGGGAGATTTATGCATAGTACATGAAGACTATGAGACAGGATTTCAAGGTGTCACCTACACGATGCTTATGAAAGATTCTAAACAATAAGGATTCAAAACATTTGAAAGTAAAAATAAAGGCCAAGATGAAGCCATTGTAATTATCATTAGGTAAAAAAATGGGCTTCAATGCTACAACCATTACTGGATACAGAGAAAGTCACTGCAAAATAAGTAAAGATTTAGTTTATCAAGATGACGTGAAAAATGCAATTTTTTATTGTCTCCAGATAGCCGAAGCAAACGTTGATAGGCCTGCAAAGAGAACTGAAAAGTGTACACTGTAGTCATATGAAGGGTTCGAATGTGTCTTTCTTGGGGAAGCAGAGAGTTGCTATAATTTTACAGGTAGTGCCTCCGCGTGACAAGGAGAGGTTTCCACTAGGAAGAGGCTAAATGGGGAGCTCTTAGGGCTTCAGAGTGTTTTGTATATTGTGCTGACACCAGAATACACTTGGTAATGATTGAACAGAGCTTATAAATGCTGCCTATGTTTCTGCAGGTCTATGACAAATATGAAAACATCAAACAAATTAAAAGTCAGAAGGATGAGCAGCCAGCATTAGGAATTGAGAAGGTACAATTGGTGAGGTTGAAGGGAAAAATAAGGGTGTGATGGTTTGAAAGGACAGTGTAGAGTGCGTGTCACACAGGACCAGTGAGCAGCTGTGTCCGGGGTCGTGATGAATCATGAACACTGTGAGCGCATTCACACGAGAACGACTGCGCTCGAGCTCAGCGGTGGGTTTGCTTGTGGAGATGAAGGTGTGTGTGGGCAGAACCTGGTTGGAGCATCCTGCGAGGGCACAGAGGGGCAGCAGCAGAGAGTCACGGTGTCAGCTACCTAGGGCTCCTGCGGCAAAGGACCACGAGCGACGTGACTTCAGCAACAGATCCTCACTGGCTCCCGGCTCTGGAGGCTGAATGCTCAAGATGAAGGCACAGGCAGGGTTGGCTCCTTCCAGGGGCTCTGGGGAAGGGACTGTCCTTGCATCTTTCTGGCTGCTGGAGTTTGTCGGCAGTTTGGTTCTCTTGGCTTCTGTTGCATCACCCTGACCTCTGCCTCATCCTCCCTCGGCCTTCTCCCTGCGTGTACCCATTTCCCCTTCCCATAGGTCAGCAGTCATATTGAAGTGGGGGTCCACCCTACTCCAATATGACCTCATCTTAACTAATCACACCTGCAATGACCCAATTTCCGAAGGTCGCCTCCTTAGGTCACGAAGGGTAGACTTCAGTGCACGGATTTTGGAGAGGCATCATTCAACCCAGAGCAACAAGTATGGTGTACTAATAGGCTTTCAGCTACTGTGATGAGACAGCAACCACCTTCCAGGGAAGGAAGGTTCATCTGTGTCACAGTCTCATAGGCTTCATTCCATCCATCAGGATCGGCCCCATCACCTTGGGTCTTTGGCAGCACCGAAAATCATGGAGGGACAGTATGGTAATGGAGACCTGTCAGTATGGTCTAGATCTAGAATGTTCCCCCCATTCTCACGTATGGAAGGTGATTCAGTCATGGTGGTGCTGTTCTCACGAGCGGATTAGCTCCTAAGTCCATGGCTGAATGTGCTATGAGGAGTCAGGGCTTGGTCAGAAGGGACTGGTGGCTGAGGGTGTGGCCTGGAAGGGTTCACCACCTCTGCTCCTCCCTTCACTCCCTGCTTTCTGGTTACCCTGAGATGAGGAGTTCCCCTCCACCAAACCCTCCCACATACTCTTCCTGCAGCTGACTGTAGACTGAATCTGTCAACCCTGTGACAGAACAGACCCCTCCTCCTTCAAGTTGTCTGCGGTGAGTGCTGTGTCTCAGCCATGAGAGTGACTAAGACCTCCGTTCACCTCGTGGTGGCCAGAAAGCCAGAAGAGAAAGACAGGAAGGGCTGGCAGTCCCAGTACGCCCTCCCAAGCACAGTGCCAGTGGTCAAACGTTCTACCACCATGTGCATCTCTAAGTGATTCCACCTTTCCCAGGTAGACCGGGGTCCAAGTCTTCAGTGCACAGGACTTAGGGCTGTACTTTGGATCCATGCTAAATAGGAAATAGGGAAGCTTACGGGTGACAGAGAGACAGGCTGTGCTAGAAGGAGGCATAGAACGAGAAGCGCACATTTTCAAAAGGTGGACTTGTTTTTACACGGACAGAAATTGCCCAGTGGGAAAGAGAATTAATGATCCAAGGCAGAGACTGCTTGAAGATGTTCTTGGAAGGATAAGAGTGCAAGAGCCACAACTCACCCCGGAGCCTGAACCAAAAGACGTGCATGTGTCCATGGTAACAGGAAGGAAGGAAGGAAGGAAGGAAGGAAGGAAGGAAGGCAGGCAGGCAGGCATTTGGGTAGGGTGGCACCGGTTGGCAAACATGGCAGTGGAATGTGGGCCTGTTGGTGTAGTCAGGGGTTGCAGGGAGAACAATGACATACAGGACACAGAATTTATGATATTTTATGAGGGTTACTCAGAGTTAAATATAATAAAGTGCAGGAAATTTATCCACAACAGTAAAGATTCAAGGAAATTCAGCTGAGGGCCTGGATCCCACAGCAATATCCTGCATGAATCCAGCTGAAGACCCAGAGCCCATGACAATGCCATCCATGAGTCCAACTGCAGGCCTAGAGTCCACAACAATGGCTCATGCAAGTATGTTTCACAGATCTGTGCTGGGAAGGCCCAAAGGTCAGTGGTGGAAGCTAGAAAGTCTATACCAGCGGGTGAAGGATCTGTGCCAGCAGGCTGAGGGTTCTTCACTGGAGCCAAGAAGCAATGCTCAAAGTAAGGACCAGGGCTCCCCTGAAAAGTATGACAGCCATCCTCAGTGACAATGAGGCCCCAAGCTCCTCCAACAGTCAAGTATCAGGAAGTCAGCAAGATAAACTCCTCCAGGAGAACCAAAGGCTCCAAACAGTGACCCTTAGGAGAACCCACAATGGCACACTCTTTCTCTCCACATCTCCTTTTATGCTGCCAACAGTCCTCAGGTGAGCCATCAACACTCAGAACCATGCTGGCTCAGTTCAGCTGGTGTTAAGATGACCACCAGTTTTTAATCCATTACACCTTCCTTCTTTCCTTCCTTCTTCCTTTCCTCCCTCTCTCTCTCCCTTCCTTCCTTTTCTCTCTCTCTCTCTCTCTGTCTCTGAACACAAAGAAGCTGATGTGAGAAGAGAAGGTGGTGGAGGTTTGCCAAGGGCGGAGGTGTGAGGGGGTCTTACAGAATAACAAGGAAAAGAAATGTTGGATTTGCCAAGGTCCACGAAGGGCTCCCTGGAGAGCGGAAGCAGTGATCTGAAGCCATGTGATTCAGTGCTGGTCTCCAGTCTAGTTTACCTGGGGCTCAGATACAGAGTCCACACAGGTCGGACTAACATAGGGCCTGTTTTTTTTTTTTTTCCAGGCAAACATGCAGAGTAGCTGGGCAAAGGAGTCACGGGAATTTGCAAAGCAGCAATGAAGAGTGGATGCTCAGATCCAGGTCGGGCGAGGAAAGAGGCACACCTGAGGGTCAGGGACAGTGGGCTGAAGCCCTCTGCACTGTGCTGTCCACTCCCTGTCCCTGGAGCGCCCTGATCAGCTCTGTTTTGGATCCTTTGTGTTTGCTATTTATTCTCTCTGGAGCACCTCTCTCCTGGATCTCCGCCTGGCCTGGTCCTCTGCCAGCGTGGGCCAGGTATCGTGGTGTGTGTGTATCTCTGGCCACTTTTTAAAAAAGTAGACTCCACCTGTATGTGGTGACGCCTGCCTGTAATGCCAGTGTTTTGGGAGGCTAAGGCGAGAGAATTGCAAGTGTGAGTCTTACCTGACAGTTTAAGTAAGATTCTGTCAAGAGAGGAAGAAAGAAGGAAGAAAGAAAAAGCAAAAAAAAGAAAGAAAGAAAGAAAAAAGAAAAAAATAGAGAAAGTAGTGCAGTGGAAAGGTTCTGGGTTCAAACTACAGTACAACAAAAAAGAAAAACAATGTGAATTCTTCAAGACTTCCTTTTTCACATTTTTATTTTTATTATTTTGAGCCAGGGTCTCAGCATGTAGTTCAGGCTGGCCTTGAACTCACTATGTAGCCCAGGCTGGACTGAACCTCACAGTGATCCTCCTGCCTCAGCCTCCTGAGTTCTGTGTTTACATATGTGTGCCACCACATCTGGCCCTCCAAGACTTCTGCACCCCTGCTCCTGTTCCCTTGTCCTATAGACTGTCATTCACTAAGCACCACACGTGGTCCACCATTTCCCTTTGTACCATGCCATTTCAGTGAAAGTGCAGATTGCTTACTATTTAATCTGTTTTGTATCACCAATATCTGATCACTGCTGGTGCATACCACTCTGTTAAATGAGTGAGTGGTGAAAGGGAAGGGACAGTGAACAAAGAGTAGAAGGTTTGAAACTGAATTTAGGAAGAACAAGTACAAAAGCCTAGAGTAAGATACTGTAAGTATATGTGAAGAAGTCTAGACTAAGACACTAAAAGTGTATGGTAAACACAGAGAACACAAACTGAGGAAGGGAAAGCCAGTGACTTCTGAGTGCAGCAGGGGCTACGTCTAGGGGCTGCAGAGCTATGGTGAGTAGAGTTGGGGTGACCAGCAGGGAGGAGACGCAGCCCAGGGATGTGGGGTCCACTGATGACAGCCATGGGGTGAAGTGTTGCCTAGTTCAGGGAAGAGAAAGGTCACTTGGTTTAGGATCTGTAACAAAAAGCAAGGACACCGATGTCATTGCCACAGTCCCTGGGATGAGAAAATAACCAGCTCTTGAGAGAGCCCCACAGAAGCAGTGTCCACAGGCAGACAAGAGTCTCGGCAAAAACAAACAAAAAAGTTACTCATGAAGAGATTTTGATGACAGTGTCCCATAGTTTTAAAGGCCACAGTGGAAAAGGTTTTCAGGAGTTGGATTAAAAATCAGCAACCAACAGAGCTTTGGGAGAAGGAGACTCTGGCTGATGACTCAGAAGGTCTAGGGTTTCTTCTAGTGATGAACAGAAACACATTTTCATCCTGGAACCCACACAGCTCCCAATGGGGCCACTTGAGATCAATGCGAATATCAGCCCCTTATCAGGGGTGAAGAAATGGAACCCCAGGAGCCCCCCATATCTTACTCCTGACACTGCCAGGTGATTCCAGAGCTCAGTCTGCAGCATCGCAGCATTTTCCCTCCAGCTGGACCCGGACCAGGGCCTGGATTAGGGTGGCTCCGTCAACCAGCTCGCCAAGAGTGAGCCCCATTCCCCATCACTTCTGTCCATGGCCAGCAATAAAATACTGTGAGAGAGGCCAGGAAAGTTTATCCTGACTGAGGGGAGACTGGGACTTGAACACTATTTTTTAAAATTTTATCTAAAGAGGAAAAAAGCAAAACAGAAAAAGGGGTAGAAACAATACAGAATTTCAGAAAAAAACCCAGAAATCACTAGTTTGTAAGTTACATATTGTCTTCTTAGACATAGTTGTGCAGGTTACAAAATTAAAGCATACAAAGTGGACATTCAAACAGGGAGGCTGCAAAGAAGTTCAATGATCCAATAACAACTTAGCAACATGGTTATCAATCCTACACACTTAAACATAAATGCAGTTATATCCTTTAGAGCACTTTCTTTTCTTCCTTTTACTTTTTAAGTCCATTATCTGTTTAGTTATATCCTGTTTCAGGTTGCTCAGTACCTTACTGACTTGTTTTGTTGTTGTTATTTATGTTTTAATCACCTTATCTAATTCTGTTGCCTTGTTTTTGAGTTTCTCCTCATCCATGATCCATGGATCAGCTTTGGTGGAGTTGGGAGGTGTTTGGAGGTATTTTGTTACTTTGTTATCTACTTTTTTTTTGAAGGTAGCAAAATACAGCAGATCAAGACAGAACAAATCCATGCGAGGTAGTGCAGTGAAATTGGCACAGAACCTCACAGCAGGTCACCAGGACACCAGCAATGGGCTCAATAGTACATCCTGTTCTGTTCACATTAGCTGATCTTTCCATCAGGTAGAGCAAAATGGAAGGAAATACTGAACTTATAAAAACAGAATATTGAATAGAGCAGTACCATAAATCAGAACTGAGCAAAACAGTGATAAAAATATTTGCCTTCAAAGAGATGGTAGAAGGAAATCCCTCTTACTAGCCACACTGCATATGTTCATCCTCCCAAGAGATACTCAGACCTCCAGGTCCTACTTGCTAATGGTGGGGGGAATGGATCGATGTCTGATTCTTAGCCCTCACACCGACAGGGCCCCCAGCTGCTTACCAGGGCAGTGAGTTGGCTGCCTGTTCTCCCAGTGCCCCAAGTTCCAACATGATGCAGAGCTCAGGAATCACCAAATAGTTCTCATCCTGGCAGCTTGTGAGGCCCCCAGGCTTACCAGGGCGGTGAGCTGGCTGTTGAGGACTTGAACATTTATCGATCATCTGTGAGTGACAGTCCCATAGGCTTTGTGTTTTTAAAGCTCTCCTATGGTGTGGGTATCCCTGGTTTCACAAAGGAGGAGACTGAAGTTCGGAAGAGTGGCTGCGTGTCTGAGACCACATAAGGGAGGGGTCGCGATTTTACTCCTGTGTTATTTCTAGTGCACCAACCACGGGCTTTATACTCACATGCTGTTTGTTCCAGAATAACCGTATTAAGATTACAGCATAGAGACCATGCAACTGTTAAGATATTCAAGATCATGGTTGGGTAATTCAATTCCAAAATGTAATTCCTGATTTGAGAATGAGCACACTGCTTTCCAGGATGTCAGCATGGAAACAACGGTGCTCATGTGGATCATTAATATTTGATCTACAGAAAGAAAATATTGTTTGTCTTCAGTTCACAAGTTTCTATATAGACAACTCTAAGCACATCAGTGTTTACAAAGGCCAGGTTGTCACGACTACTTTTTCCATTAACAACTGGTTCAATGTTTTATGTTGTAAAATAAAATGCATATCAATTATTTTGAGTGTTTTGTTTTGAAGTGTTTTCCTTTTTTGTTTCTTCTTGAAAAGATCCTCTCGTGCTGTTTTATTAGACTCAAGAATCCCCTCTTATTCTATGCCCAGGTTCTTCTCAGAAGGCCTGGGAGAGGTCTTTACTGTATACATAAGGACAAATTTATTTGCTTTGGCTTTTAAAGGCATTCAGGAGGGAAAGGGCAGCGAATGTTTGGTATTTACTCCGCCCCGAGTCTGTTGATCCTGCCTGTGTTGATTGTGCCTTCACGTTTCAGCGCTTCTCCTCCGGGGGGCTGTTTGGCTCGGGAACTATCTGTCCATCAAATCAGGAGCCAGCTCCGGGGGCCCGGGCCCGAGCCCAGGCGCGTCCAAAGATGTCTCTATCAGGCCTTCCCCAAAAATGATTCTTTCATTCTGCCTGCGCAGCTGCTTCCATACGTCCAGTTAGGTACCTCGGACAGCGAACCAGCTCACCGTTAGCTTGTACAGCGGGACCTTGGACAGAGAACCGGGCTCCTCCTCAGCTCGTACAGCAGGTACCTTGGACAGCGAGCTGGCCCTTAGCATGGCTCTGCCAGGTCTGCAGAGCTTGCTCTTCGGTCTGTGCCTCTGTAGAGGAGGCTGCGTTTGTAAGACACCAGTTGCAATTCATGCACGGAGGTGTCACAGTACAGAGCAGTACAGCGCGCTGCGGCAGCCTCGGGGTTGCAGAGCTCTCCCTAAACCCTTGCAGCTCCCCTGTCTCAGTGCTCCGATTGGAGCATTTAACCCATTGCATTTAAAAACTCTACAGAGGTAAAATCCATGCAAAACAAACTACATCCACTCACCGTGTACAATTCAGTGATTTGGGCGGGGCTAGAACTTTAAAACTCAGAGATACAGAACACTGTCAAGCCTCTACTGCTCTGTGGTGCATCGCCCACCTCTGCCTCTAGTCTCTTGTTTCTTGGCTCCTCCTTGCCTGCTGTCTTGGGGTTCTTTAAGTGTGTTTTTTGAAGCTTCTATTTGATTTGATTTATCTCTTGAGTTTTAAAGTTCTACACCTTTGTGCTGGTTTTAGTGATGGTCCTATGGATTAGACTGTACATATGGAATAACTATCAATTTTTTTGCTTCTCAGCTCAAGTTATTTTCCCGTAAATTTCTATTTTTTTTGTTTTTGTTTTTTGGCCTTGGTTTATCATGCTAATATTTCTCCTTTGTCAGCTGGTGCAAGGTTAGACTGTGCCAACAGATGGCGCTAGAGGGCTACATGCCCATGCAAGCGCCAGGCCCCCTTTTAGGCTTTGGGTTCTCCCTCCTCTCATTGCCTGGCTGCGGGTATCACCCGCTCCTCTGCTACCCAGAGGGCTTTCCCCCTGCCCTTTCCAGCCTGCCGCACCCCGGTGAGCTTCTGGGCCGGTTCTCCCCGCACAAGCTGGGGAGTCCTGCAGCTTCCCGGGGAGCAGAGTCCTCTCCTGCCAAGCCCAGCGCTCCTCCCTTGTGTGATCTCAGCCCCCGAGAAAGCGGATGCTTCCTGGGTCTGTTCCTCCTGAAAACCCATTTGTAGGTGTTGAGGAAGTGGAACACTTTTTACTCATGGTTAAATTTATTTCCCTATTAAAATTCCCTTTGTTCAGACACCTCGCCTGCTTTCTGAGCGCTGACTACGGTGTCCTCCGAGGGCCAAGGTTAATGCTGCATTGATTACACGCAGACCCCCACAGGAACCCTCCACCACCACCCTTTAGAGCACAGTCGTCACATGGCAGCAGGAACCCAGCAAGGCGCCTGTGGTGTCCACGGAGCACAGTGAGGAAAATAAAGTCTACAGTTGTCTGGACATTTGCTGTTTAAGTCCTGTCTGTCCCTCCATGAGGATCTCAGTCTCTCCTTGGCATCATTCTGGGGAGCTTTCTTCAGCTCTTCCTAGCAGCTAGGCCTTGTCTGAGTCCCTTAGCTTGATGCCAGCCCTGTTTGTTTCTGCATTTCCTTTACCCTGCACACACAACTCTGGGTGGACTTGGTCTTGGCCTTCCTGCTTGCTGATAAGAAGCTGGCAGTCATTTGAGCCATTGATTTCTCTGCCATTTTTCTCTGGCTACTTCTGAGAATTTTATTTTTCACCGTTGGCGTTTGGCAGTTTTACTGCGATGTACCCTGAGCACAGCTTTCTTTGCTTTCGTACTGTTTGCACTTTGCTGACTCCCTGAACCCTGATGTCCTCCTCCAAAGCTGTGAGGCCTCCACTCGGGCTTCCAGCGAGTCCAGGTCCCAGGCTTTGCTGGGCGAGGGGACCAAGAACAGGAGGGTGGTGACTGGAAAGGGAAGTCAGCCCCAGCACTTAGAGGCTTTCTGGCCTGCTCCTTCCTCCTCCTCCTGAAGGCCGGTTAGGCCGAGATTTCCCCCACATCCAAGGCTCTTTTAATTTGTTTTCAACCTTTTATGTCTTTGTTCTTCAAAAAATTTTAATTTCACCTTGAAGGTCCTCAGTTCCTTTCCCTGTCTATTCTACTGTTTCAGACGCGCATTGTACTTTCTAGCTACAGAGTTTCCATTTGGTTCATTTCTGTCCTTTGTATACTTCTGTTAATGCTCCTCTCCTGTGAGTGTAGTTTCCATTTCCCCACCAAGCGCAGCTGTCTCAGCTGGACTGTGCTCTCAGTTGCAGTTTCTGAACGTTTGTGCCATGAAACTCCAGCCCTCTCTGCCCGCTGGGGCACAGAGGCCCGCCCGTGGTGGGGCAGAGTTTGTGCACTGTGGAGGGCTCCCCTCCTCTGCCTCTCCTCTTCCTGGAATGATTCCATGCCATCTAGTGGCATTGGCAGTCTGTCCCTTTTTCCTTTGGGCAGACGACAGGTGATACCAACAGCAGGACCACAGCTCACCCGAGGGCCAGAGCCACAAAGGCCGGGGGTGGGGGGGCTCACTGGGCCCCAGTGGCTTCTTCAAGTGCCAACTCCTTGCAAATCCTGGCAGCTTTTTATTTTTCACTCCACAGGGGCCTCAGAGAATGTGTCAGTACTGTGTCCAGAGTTTGTATTTGCCATTTACGAGGACACCATTCTGATAGGAAATGATGCCACCCTTTCAGAAGTGAGACTCTGAGAGCCACTGTTTTTTGTTATCTGGGCGTGGGTGTGAAGTTTAGTCCATAAACACGGATGCAGGAGGACCTGAGTATTTGATACAATTCAAGTTTATTTGTATATAGAGTCCCCAGCCTCACACTTGCCCCCCAGTCTGGGTCATGTGACTACACATGGGAGCAAATATGTCACTGTGGACTCAGCTTTTACCCCTGTATATGTGGTCCCATCATATCACCCAGCTTTCTGCTGCTCCTTACCATACAGGCATGGCTCCCTGGGTTCCCAGGGACGGAGACAGGGGAGCCGCGACTTCTGCTCCAGAGCCACCCACTTCCTGGTGGCATCTCTGGGAGGGGATGTGGCTCTCACTCCTCTCCCTTCTCCTGGTCTTTCCTTCCTCTCTGTGCAAAGTGAAACTTGGTCTCACCTGAACAAATTCTTGCTTCAAATTTCTTCAGGATGTGCTATTTTCTCCTATGGTGTCTGATGTTTTCTTAGGAAGTTAGGCTTTTGGAACCTCAGAGGAAGAAGGTGTAGGAGCTATTCTGGTTTCCACTGTGCCAAATGTTCCCCTCAAGGCTGTGAGCTCAGAGCTGGCTAACAGCTGCCCTAAAGCAGAATGAGGCCGTTTGGGGAAAGAAAAATCACAAGAGGAAGAAGTCCCACAGCTTGATGCCTCCAGTAGCCTTCGGACAGGGGAAACCTCCTCATCGCTGGCTCCCAGCACGCATCTCAGTGCCTGACATGTGACGATTTTTCAATCGGTGCTTCTAAGTGAAAGAGCTAATTCCCTGTGTAATGTGGGGAAGTATCAAGACTTACAGCCTCTGTTCTCTGGGCTAGAAAATGGGGATAATGACACTGTTGTCACAGTGTTGTCATAGGATTAAATGAGATTATGCACAGTTCGTGAAGAGTTTTCCAATTGTAACATTTTATCACTGTTATTAAAAATGTTCATTGAGCTGAGACAGAGCTGGCACCTTTGACTAAAGTCTGGGTGATTCCAAGCAAACCCAGCCAACTGGAAACACGCTTTTATCTTTCTCCCAGAGAAGCTGCACAATTTCGATGCATTTTTCTGTTCTCCAAATTATTTGTCCTCCTGATGACAGTTTTATGACAGTTTGCTCAATGATTACTTGATGATGAGAATGGATTTTGGATTATATTCAACCCAGCATGGGCAACCAGTCCTGAGGAAATGAGGGTAGCGTTGTATTTGTTGAAGGCACACTTTGGCTGTTTGCATATTTTACCTAGAATTTCAACTGAGCTCTAAGTCACATGGCATGTTAGGGTGCATTTGCAATGTACCTTTTGAGTATGGGTAGAAAATTCTTTCTAGAATGCCTGATGAAGTAAAGATGAATAAGCTCTATTTGTAGTTGGAGCCTTTATCAATAGGTACAGGGTTTAATAAGAATTTAGAATTCTGATGCTCTTCGTACGTGAAAGGATGTCTTCATTTCTGAAGAACTCAGGAATAGGACAGGTGGGCTCCCACTCAGTGTCTTGGGGTCTTCCAAGGAGCAAATTCAGGTGTGGCCTTCAAAAATCCTGAGCACCAACAATCGCCTGAACCTCAAACAGAAGCTGAGGGTTAAACCTTGTAATAAGGCCAAGGTTAGGGTCTTAGGCACAGGCTGAGGGATGCACGAAAGCCTCCAGAAAGTTCTTCTGTCCCTACAGCCCTGGCGGATGAAGGTTACGAGCTGAGCTTTGGCGTGAGCTCTGGGCCCCAATTGTCTCTCACGTGGATGTGGGGTGGAGACAGTAAGGGGTGATGTCTCCTGTGGGAGGAATGTCTGCAACCCTTGCAGATCTGCACTGAGAGGACAGAGACCTGTGGGAGCAGAAAGTAGTTCCTAAAGGATTGGAGACACCAGGGCTTTGGGCAAAATGCCTTTGATCCAGAGCTCTTCCAGTTCAATTGGTAAATATTTTTTGTATGCAAGACTTTGTATTAAATGCTGGGATATCTAATACAGAAAGGATAGGTATACATGTAGAGACTCATGCATGCCTAGAACTTCTAAACAGATTATGAGAATTGATTATATAAGGCACCATGACATGAACAGCTACTTTGAAGAAAAAGAGACACTAAGGTACCCAGTGCTGATTCCGTAGGGTCATGATGTAAAATCCAGCAATACTGTTATTCTTTGTTCAGGGTGATTTTAGCCTGTTTTGTTTTGTTTAATTTCAATATACATGAAGGTATGGACAGCTATTTTGAAGAGAACGAGAGACATTATGGCAGCCATTGTTGAGTTACCTATTGTCTGGTCTTGAAGGCCTAAAATGCCTTCATCATCCTGTTCTGATCAGTTCTATACTACTATTTTTTGGGGGGTATGAATTCATTGTTTGTGAAGATATGGACAACTATTTGGAAGAAAACAAGAGACAATATGATAGACAGTGAAGATCTCCTGTTGTCTTGCTTTGAAATCTGTGTCTCTTGCATTGTTTTCTTATGATCTGTTTTGTTCTGTTTAACTTTACCCTCTTTAAAATAAAATAAAAAAATAAATGCTGGGATAAAAGAGAACATTTACATCCCACAGCCACCTTCTGGAACTGGTTTTAGTGCTGTTGCATGCACTGATGCACACCCATGTGCACACACACACACACACACACACACTCACACCCACACAGTCAATCTTAGGAACACTGACATATGCATTGTAGTATGGATGCCAGAGTTGCAGTCTGAGGGCTTCTCCTGGCACCATTACAAGCTGTGTTTCCTTAGAAAAATTACTTCACCTTTCTGTGCTTCAGTTACATTGCTGATGAAAATAAGCACCTAGCACCCACTTCACATGTTTGTGTGGAGGTAGAACGAGCTCCGCTGTGTAAAGTTCCGGGAGCAATGGCTGTCATGTGCTCAGCAGCTGCTCCCTACCGTGCATCTGTGGGAGCCAGGCCCATGCTGTCCCAACAGCGGGTGGTGGCTGTGACCCCAGGTGGTGATAACTCAGCTGTGCTCAATGGGGAGGGAGCCAGGACAGGAGAGCTAACAAGGAGAGCTGAAGGCAGCTTCAGAAGGCAGCTCCCAGAGCCCAATGAGAGGGCATCGAAGGTAATAAAGGACAGCTGGGCACAGGGCAGAACGTGCGGCCTCAGGGGACTGAGTGTGGGCCCCACAGGGAGAGTGAGGCTGTCTACACCCGGAGATTTAGCAGCTGTGATGGGTGTCACATTTCTGAGGTCCGAAGAGATGCACTGCAGTACGGACTCAGGATTGAGCAGACACTGCTGAGACCATGGTGGGAGGGGGCAGCTTACATTTCTGTTGCTCAAGAATGAACCAAGGTGTGGCCCGGAGCCTCTCTGGGCTAGAACTAGGCAGGCACTGAAGCCCGGTCCTAATAACAACAGTGTCTCTTCTGCTGCTACTACTGTCACTGCAGATGGCGCTGTCTGCTGATTGCATGTTTGAATCAGGAATTGTGTTAAGTGCTTCATCACTTACTTCCTATGGTGGAACCACATTGCTTCATTTTTCAGGTGAAAAAGAGAACTTAAATGTCTTGTAAAGATCACAGATTAGTAAGCACTGGACAGCTAGACACTGGCTCTTCCCCACTTAATATCCTGCCTCCTGGGAACAGAGCTCTCAGGTGTCAGAGAGAAAGACACCAAACACAGTGGAGTTATAGGAATTCAGTAAAACCTACGTCTGGCCAAGGAAGGTAAGGAGCAGGGAAAAGGAGAGAAAGGAAATCACAGACAGAGTGATGCTCTGATCTCAGCACTCCCGTTCCATGAATGTGTTTCAGACCTGTGGTGAACCTCAGACCAAGGACTGGCATTGGCCATCGCCTGGGCAGGGCTCGGCTTCTAGTTGTCCCTCAAGAGGACCTGGGCAGGGTGTATCTTGTGCAGGGTACTGTAGCATGTAAACACGTATGCTAGTAGTATGTGGGCTTCATAAGCAATGCACTTGTGTTGCTTTTGAGTTCAGTGGAAGAAAATACCCTCTTCCAAAGCTGGAGGAAAAGCTGCCTGGGTTAGAACTTCAGAGAGTGTAATGGTGCAATGATGATTTAGAAATGAAAGCCAATCAGTCAAGAGTGAAGGAGTTTTATTGCCAAGCCTGGCAACGCAGTCTCTGTTGATTGATCTCGAGACTGCGTGCCTAACAACTAAGGGTGGTTACCTTTATAGTGGGTACAGGGAGGATGAGACTAGCAATGATTGATGAATTTTGGGTGGTAAGAACATGGGGAGAAAGTTGGTTGGTTATTGAGGGTGGCAAGCAAAGCATCAGTTTGGGGAAAAGGAAACTTATCTTATGAAACAGAAACTTAAGTAGGAAACAGAAACTTAATTTTAAAATGGCGCATACAGAACAAGATGGTGGCGCATTTGGTTAGTCAATGGTCTGAGCATTACAGAGAGATGGTCTGTAGATCTCCAGCATGGTGCTTGCTTGAGGAATTAGCATGAACACTTTTGAATGTAAATCATCTACATTAGTAACTTTCCTGTGGATGGGACAGACTACCTGACACCCACAATTGAAGGGTGGATAGGTTTATTTTGGATCATGGTTTCAGTGGGTTCAGTCCATGGTTGGCTACTCCAAGGAAAAAAGGACATGATGCAAGGGAATAGCAGGAGAAAGCTACTCACCTTATGGCAACCAGGAAGCATAGAGAGAGAGGAGGAATATATAATATTCCAGTTCAGGAATATACCCTTCTAGGTCACACCCCTAGTGACCCACCTTCAGCACAGGCAACTGTGAACTCATTAGCTGACAAGTCCACAGTGAGTGTAGTGCCTACATGACACAATCACCTTCCAGAAGCATGAGACCTAACCCTAACCCTAACCCTAACCCATAGTATCACCTTGCCTTGGTGTTGACCAGTTTCCTGGGTTAAGGCAGCTCCTTTGCCTTACACTGAAAGTGAGGGAGAAAGAACTACAGCAATGGTCTTAGTAAGTTTCCAGACTCAGACTTAAGAGCATACAATGGGCTGTGTTTTCTGTTTCCTGGGTGCATTTGAGGGTTCTACACCTTTGCATTCAACTAAACTGCCAGTACTAAAAAATTACAACCATACTGAGGATGTGTAATTATCCCCTAAACAATACAATACAATAACTATTTACTGTCATTCGAATTGTATTAGGTGTTACGCGTAATCTAGAGAGTGTTTACAGCAGACAGGAAGATGTCTTAGTTTACATGCAAACATCTCACCGTGCTATTCAAGGGGCTTAAGTGCCCACAATTTCAGCATCCAGGGGTCGTGGAACCAATCGCTGGTCGCTGCTGAGGGAGGACTGCTGATTAGATTGCTGTCATATTAAGGTCCTGGATCCTTCATTATCAAGATTGCAAATTTCCTGCTTGCATTTTGTTGTGCCTGTCCCCATCCTCATTTATTTTAATGCACATTTTAAAAGATGAGTTTTGCCTACACCCAAAGAAATAGCAGAAAAGCCTCTAGACCCTCCTAGCATTGTTCAGTGATTGACTATGTGGAGAAGTCCATGAAATTCCATTTCAATCAAGCTTTCCATTAATAAAGAAGCTGACTTAACTATGGTACAAATCCATGAAATTTCCATTTCAGTCAAGATTTCCATTAATAAAGAAGCCCATTTAAGTTTTTGGAGACAGCAGCAGGTCACTCTGCTTTGGTACTAGTAAGGAATTCATCCTACGACAAGAGAATCTTTACTCAATTTTCAAGTAAATATCATTGGAGCAGTCTGATGACATTAAGATGAAAATAGCACTGGATGGAAATTGGGTTCAAGCTCCTGTCTTGAAAATGCTTGAGTCATAGTGAGCTTGGTGTAATTTGGTCCCCAAACATGTGAGGCAACAGCTGCCCATAAAAGGAGAAACGCACTCCAGGGAGGGGAGCCCTTCCTGAGGCCGTTTTGGGGAGAGACTCAGAGGAAGACAGTTGGACATGTGGTCTGTCTGCGTCACCAGGGCAGAGCCTGGGTGTTTGTCCAGCTGATTCCACTGCTGTTACCATGAGTGTGTGTGTGTGTGTGTGTGTGTGTGTGCATTTAAGGATTTGGGGCAGGTCAGAGCAGTGGGGTTTGCTCTCATCTTATCTGCAACTAAAGTTGGGGGTGGGGATCTGCTTTTCGTTTGGCTCAGCTGAGAGAACAAGGCAAGTTCAGAAAATCTGTATGAATCACTGATGGAGAATAGAGGAGAAGCAAATAAAATGCTGGGGTACAAAAGCAGTTACCTGAATGCAAACATGGCAGACTGTATTTTGTAGCTCTGGATGCAGCTGTGCTCCCCAGATCCATGTGGTTGTCATTCTGGGGTTGGCTGGATCACAGGCTTTGGCAATGGAGCATTAACAATAGTGAGTGTCTGGACCCCACTGCATGGAAAGCTGCTGGTATAGGGAGATGAGAGAGAGAGAGAGAGAGAGAGAGAGAGAGAGAGAGAGAGAGAGAGGCCAGTGCTATGGGAGGGTGTGTGTGGGGGTTTGGGGAGTTTCGGGTCATCTGATGGAGGTCCCTGGAGAGGCCACAGGTGAGGCAGCACGGCCACCTGTGCGCAGGGCCCTGTCAACCCATAGAATAATGCAAACTAGAAAGCTGTAGGCTGCACTTGGCAAGGTTTGGGGGTGACCAGTGCAGATAACTGAAATGATGTGTCTTTGGTCCCATCAGATCTAGCTGGCCCTACTCCACAGTGAGTTAATCACAGGGGTACTGTATCTTAGTTTAGGAACACTTTTGTTGGTGAAAAATTTAGTTTGCAAACAGAAGCCTTTGGCAAAATTTTGTTTTTGTTTGCAAACTTTGCATTGGGTGACAAATGTGGCCACCTTCTCTGGAATCATGGAATGAAGTTCATGCACCAAGGTACCACTGTACCGGTACTGATGAGGAATCTCTGGTCTCTAGGGTGTGGTTCCCCCTTTCCCTCCATTACTTGGGTTTAACCCTAGGGCCTTCACACTTGGCTACATCTTTCAAAAAATTAAAAAAAAATTTTGAGATTTTAAAGCAGGATCTTGTTAAATCTGTTGATCAGGCCAGGCTTGAACTCACCATCTCCTCCTTCAGCCTCCCAGGGCGCTGGGATTACAGGTGTGTGCTGCTATGCATGGCTCGAGAGGAGGCTATGGTTTTAGAGACAACTTCCTTGTTTTCTGCCCTCTCTGTCCCATGCCCATCTCCACAGTGTGTCTACCATGTTGGTGGCATCTCTTATCTGTATTTCTAGCTGGTACAATGCAATAGTCTCCATCTGCTGTCTAGACAGTGTCTTCTTTTCTTCTAGTTTTTAAATTGAGGAAACTCAGTGTTATGGATTAAAAACTGGTGGTCAACTTAACACCAGCCGAATTAGTTCAGCACGGTGCTGAGTACAGATGGCCCACCCGAGGAAAGCTGCCAGCTTAGAGATGTGGAGAAGAGCGAGGCTCTGTGCATTCTCCTAAGGGTTGCTGTTCCAAGCCGTTGGTTCTCCTGGAGGAGCTTGTCGTGCTGGCTTCCCTGATATGGATTTGACCATTATCATCACAGGAGCTCGGGGCCTTGCTGGTGACAGTGGCTGTGATTCACTTTGGGGGGAGCTCTGCTCCTTACATGGAGCCTTGCTTCCTGGCTCCGGAGAGGAAGATGTGTGCTGCTCAGTCCCCAGGAGAAGTTTGCCATGCTGGCTTCCTGACATGTACTCAGCTGTTCTCATCATTGGAGGAGCTTGGAACCTCACTGCCACTGAGGATGGCTGTGGTACTTTTCAGGGCAGCCATGGTCCTTATTTTGAGTGTGACTTCTTGGCTCCAGCATAGAACCCTCAACCTAGCAGCACAGCTCCTTCACCCTGCTGGCACAGAATTTCCAGCTTCCACTGCTGACCTTTGGGCCTTCCCAGCAGATCTGTAAAACAGACTGGCATGAGTCCTTTTCATGGGCCCTAGACCTCCATTTGGACTCGTGGGAGGCATTGTCATAGGCTCTAGGTCTTCATCTAGACTCATGAAGGACATTGCTGTGGGATCCAGGCCCTTGGCTAAATATTCTGGCTCTTTAGTGTTGTGGACAGATTTCCTGCACTTTGTTGTGTTTAATTCTGGGTGACCATCATAAAATAATGTTAGAAATTCTGTGTCCTGTATGTAATTGTTCTCCCTGACCACAATACTTATCTGATCAATTGATTAGGTGATAGTATGGGATAACTAATGATCTCTTTCTCCATGAGGAGAGTGCTGAGAGACTCCTTAGGGCATAGTGTCCACATAGGACAGTGCTCCTAGTCTGGACTGATGTAGGAAGGCCTGGCCAGACCAGGGGCTCCTGGTCATGGGACGGTAGCAGGGAGGTCTACTACCCTGAGACCTGGCTGCATGGCTGGATTATGTCAGGGATTTATGGGTCTGTATTCTGGGAAATTGTTCTAAGCAGCACTAATGTGGAGTGGAGCAAGTCTGGGTTCCCCTGGCATCAAAGCTGGGGGGAGCAAGGTTGAGGTCAGGCAGCTGGGAGCTGAGACTGGTGCCTGCCTGCTGGGTGTGTTTGGAAGACCAGAGTTTGTAACAGCCTGTACTGACCTCTTGCATCTAAACAAATAGACAAATAGACAGATACACACATACCTGCACACACATATGCATGCCAACACTCCTCTGAACCAGGAGATAAAACGTAGTCCAAACAGAATCTGGACAGATGTCTTAGGAAAAGATAAATTGCAGAGTTTTCATGCTCCTGAACACTTATTCATGGCAATCTACACTGTCTGCTCATTTTCTATGGTTTGCATGTTTGTTCTCTAGGATTCATGTCTTAAAAACTTTATCACCAAGGTCATAAGTTAAAGGTGCTTGGAGGTGGGACCTTTGGGAACATTGGGGTTTTAGTCTAGGAAGCCCCCCAAAAGGTCAGGTGTTCAGGGGCTTTGGGAAGGTGCTGCGCTGTCAGTGGACTCACCTACCCTGAGGTGCACAGTCAACAGCTCTGTGAGGATTTGGAGCCCGGACAAGAGAGGTGGTCACTGGGCAGTTACCTGGCTGTGTCCCTCTCCAGTCCCTCCTTGTGCTCTCTGCTTCTCAGCTGTTACAGGACGAGTGGCTTTTCCCCAACAGACATTTCCACCTTTCCCTTCATGCCTTGGAGCCAGTGGACGGTAGACGGAGTCCTTTAAAAACCATGAGCCAAAATAAACTGCTATTCTTCAGCTTGTGGGTGCTGGGTGTTGTGTCCAGTGATGAGAAGGGATGAAGACAGGAGGAAATTAATGAAGTTATGGGGGCGTGGCTTCCCAGCCACTAACACTGTGAGCAAAGCTGACTGCTCTTTGTAAATTATTTGGACACAGCAGCAATAGACTAAGACACTACCAGCTTCCCTTCTGTTATAAGTGGTGCTGCTGACCCTTGAGACAGCTTGCTAAGTTCAGGATCCGTGGACCCCTCAACCCATTGTGTTCTTGATTTAGACCTCATTAGAAGACCACAGGCCATTAGAGAAGTGACTGTTAGTGGTTTCACTTCCTCAGCTGCCCCCTGGGGGCTGGGGGTGCAAGCCAGAAAGGAGGTGCGTTTGGTTATCCAGCCTGTTGGGATCCCTCTTCCTTGGCTGCTCCCACTGTTCACGGCCAGCCCCTTTCCATGCTCTTCCAAGTTACTGTGTGTGAGATGACAAAGCCCTCTTAGTCTGAGATAATAATTTCATCACAATTAGAAATCAGGGGTGGGGGACCAAGGATTTAGCTCAGTGGCTTAAGTGCCTGCCTGGCAAGTGCAAGATCATGAGTTCGATCCCCAGTAACCCCCCCACCCCCCAAAAAAGAATGAAATCAGGGGAGGATGAGGGCTGGTCATTTTTTTTGTGTGTGTGTATTCCCTGGGTTAATTCTTTGGAGAGTCTCAAGAATGTACTTGTGACCTTGACTTCCTTGTGTCCTATCTAGGAACAGGTTCAAAATACCCAGAATCAGCATGAAAGCACCCAGGGACTTGCCTTCTGTGATGTTTCTGTGACCATTAATCATGATACGCTAACTTGAATGAATTAAGAAAGCCTAGTGGACTAGTAAAGCACAGTTCTGGGTGTGTCTGTGTATGATTGACATGTAGACCAGCAAACAGGGGGAAGATTGGTGGGTGGAACCAACCAATAGGCCTGTAGGCTGGATGGAATAAGAAGGGAAAGGAGAAGGAAGCCCGCCCATTTTGAAGAGCATCAGCCTTCATGAGCAAGTCGGTTCTCTGCAGCCATTGTCTTTGGCTATTGGTCTCAAGGGTTTTCATTTCTTCAGCCTTCCGGTGTTGACTGGCACCAGAGATCTCCGGTGAACTTGCAGGCTTTGGACCTTGGACGCTGATCCCTCTTGTTCTGCAGCTCTTGGCTGCTCAGCTTCTGAACCCTCCAGCTCCCCTCTGTGCAGAGGCTCCTGTGTTCCTGTCCACCTCTGATGCTGTAAGCCTGCCAGATAAATCCCCTCATATTTCCTATTGATTCTGTTCTTTTACAGAATCCTAATACGGTTCCACAGATTCAAATAAAATACTTCTTTCCTACTGTACGTATCTTTTAAAATAAAAATAGACATCGTTGGTTATGAAAATCAAAGGTTCACTTCCCATAATATGAAAACGAGGAATGCAAACCCTTAAATCATTCAATCGGGGGGGGGAAATTAGGGAACTGTGGGAAAAAATAGGTAAAAATGAACAAGGACAACAGAGCAAAGGGAGAGCACAGAGACAGAGTAGGGAAGAGGAGGGAAAGGGTGGCAAAGTCTTTAGGACAGGAGCGAGCCGAGGACTGGTCAGGCTGGGGGCGGGCAGGGGCTTCTTTGCACAGAGCTGCTGTCCATCTCACTGTGGGCTTTCAGCTTCCCGCTTCCTTGTCTCTGAAATGCTAATCAACTGATTAACTAGTATCTGCTCTATAATAGCTGTTTATTCCCCATGCCTCTACAGCCAGTGGTGGAGCAGGTGCCCGCTGTGGAGCTGGGAGGCAGTCACCTGGCCTGTGGGCTGCAGCTGGTGTGGCCACTGGGCAGCATGGTGCCTCCACACAGAGGGGCCTGGTGGGTACTGAGGCGGTGTCTGAGAGGCTCTCGGTTAACAAATCCCCACTTGTCCTGACTCCCGTACTCCCTCTGAGGCAGGAGGGACTGCGAACTTTCAGGAACGCTTACTGTGGAGTTCGTGCTAAGTCCTTCAAAGTGTGCAAAGCTGAACCCCCAGTTATCCAGCCAGCTGAGTTACTGCCAATTAATACTTCATGTTTTGTTGTTAGCTTCCCTGTGAGGTTAATATCTTTAAACCAACTTTTTTCTCCATGCTGTTATTCAAATTAATATATATTTTAAAACACAGGAGCTGGAACCATGAATTTTATTTTATTTTTTTTATTTTTTGAATGTATAGATCTTTTATTTCCTTTGTTGAATTCCTAAGTATTTCATGTTTTCTTTTTATTTAAAGAGAAACAAAAGCATGTACAGGGTAGAGATAATACAGAATTTCAAAAAAATAGATAATAAGAAATCACTAACTGATAAATTACATATTGTCCTCTTAGAAATAGTTGTTCAAGTACAAAATTAAAGCATACAAAGTAGATATTCAAACAGTGAGAGTGTAAACAGCTATACATGTGTGAATCTCTACATGTATTTCTATCCTTTCTGTATTAGAGGGGAAAACAAAACATAGCAAGACAAAACAAAACAAATTCCTATAAAAACATGAAACCAAAAAGTCATATAAAGCCACAGTACAAGGTGATCTACAATGATTACTGTGTTGTCTCTTATTATCTATAATAGAATTGTCTATATCATCAGGCATAAATGAATATAGCAGTATAATTGAATATAGCAGTACATAACAATATTAGTAAAAATAAAACATTGTAGACATTATAAAACTTCAAAGGTAGGTAATAATCAAACCAGAGTGGATATTCCAGTGAATCTTGTCATCTTAAGTGCAGTTGCCTATAGTCTCAGACTCAATACTATCAATCATAACAGCTTTGAATAAAATCTGTCAATACAAAACAGCGATCTAACAAACCAGATTCGATTACGATCAATCATGGTAAAACAGTGTAGGTTTTACAGAGCTTTAGATTAAGTTAATAGAAAATTAAGTTAATAGGAAATAGGGTTACCGTACTATATCCTGTTATTTTTGGGATTACTGTCTGTGCCCTCAAATCTAGTACAGGTAGAATGACTGGAACAGAATATAATACATCTAAGCAGAGTAGTGTGAGTAATGTGGGTTTTAAATCCTGGTGCACTTTAACAATATAGTGTATCAAGGCCATCTATGTTAGAGATTCTAGCCATCCTTTTCTGCCTCATTTCTGCTATGCTATTTTTCTGCCTTTGTCTAGTTTTCTTCTCATTCTACTGCCTGCCCCACTCATTGAGGCCTTTCTGCCACTGTTCCTAAAATCCTGGTATTTTTTCTCTCTCTCTAGAATGTCCCTCAGTATTCTCTGTAGGGTTGGATTGGTGGCCACAAATTCCCCCAGTTCCTCTTTGTCATGGAAGCATCTTGTTTCTCCATTAATTTCTAGTGACAGTTTTGTAGGATACATCAATCTGGACTGGAGGTTATTTTCTTCAGGGCTTGGAAGACTTCGCTCCAAGCTCTTCTTGATCTGATGGTCTGTGTTGAGAAGTCAGCTGTGATCCTGATGGGCTTACCTTTATAGGTAATCCATTTCTTTTCTCTGATGGTTTTTAATATTCTGCTTTTATATTGAGTTTCTGGTATCTTGATTATTATATGTCTGGGTGTAGTTCTGTTTTGGTTGTAGGTGGCTGGAGTTCTGTATGCCTCACACAGCCGAATTTAATTTTCTTTTCCCATGCTTGAGTTTTCCTTAATTATTTCTGTGAATAGCCTTTGTAATTCACCTGTATGTATTCTCGCTTCTTCGTTCACATTTCTTATTCTTACATTGTAGATTCTCTTGTCATCTTCTAGCCTTTGTATTGTTACTGCCTGTTTCCTTGTTATTTTTAAGAGATCTTTCCTTTCATGATCACACATTGCAAACTTGTCTTCAAGTTTGATAGTCTATCCTTAATTTCTTTTAAGGCATTTTGCAAGCTTTCAATGGAGTTTTTAATTTCCTGGTAGTCTCTTTGAATCTGCTTCATGTATTGTATATTTTCTTTATATTCTTTATTGAATGTTTCTCTCCTTTTTTTGTGTTCCTCCCTTCTTCTGTCTGTATCTTCCTGAAAGATGCTTCCTGAGTGCATTTCTTTTATTACTCTACTCATATCCTGCTTTACCTGATTTAATATTTCAGTTTTGAGCTCATCTACAAGGTCTCAAAGATATCTCTTAATGTCTATTGAAGGCATGTCTGATGTTGTGTGTTTGCCGCCCTCAGTTGCCCTTGTTTTTCCTTCTCCTGGATCAGGGCTCTCAGGGTTCTGGACTGGGGGCCTCCTCTTGCCTCTCTCTCCTGTCATGGCCCTGGCTTCCTCCACACAGGTTATAGTGCAGGTCCCAGCCCCCTTCCCTGTTGACCACGTTTCCTCTGAAGCACACTGGCGAGGGACCTCCGCCCTCTCCTGCCTGCTCTTGTCACCGAGGTGCAAGCAGCGGCTGCCTATGCCTGCCCCTCCCCACTGGGCCAGACAAATTTCAAGTGCCTTCACCTGATTAGTGCTTGCTAGGCACAAGGAATTTATTTGGGATGGCTCATTGGGTCCTGGCCTGGGGTGCAGCCCAGTCCAAGCAAATCCCATGCATCTGCTCTGGAGAGGCAGGAACCAATTGAAGTCACTGTTGCTCCCAGTTCAGGCTCCTCCTACCCGATTCCAACATGTCACCCATTTGGTCATGCCCTTCCCATGGGGGGTCTCATTCCCAGCACTGACTGTGGATTAATGAAGGTCCCTTCGCAGGCTCCGCTCTCCGCTCTTCATTGGGCTCACCAACCCTGGACCTCAGCGCTGCTGTGCGTCCTATGAGTGGCAGTGGGAATGAGTCTGGGCGGCTCAGCCGGCTGTGTGGATTCAAGCCTGTGCAAACTTGGCAGGTTGCTGCGAAAATGCTGTGTCCCGTAATTTTTAGCTGTTCCAGTTGTAGTCCCGAAGTATTTGATGAGCTTTTTTATGTTTTAATTTCTTTCTGTGCCAAGAGGCTCCACCTCCCTCTGTCTGGGTCTCTCCAGGGTGTTCTATTCTGGCGTATGAGTTGTTTCTCCCGGGAGGCTCTGTATTTTGTTGCTCACTGATCGGCCATCTTGCCTTCTCTCCATGAATTTTAGAACAATGAAGAAAACTACAAATAATGAATAAAGCAATGAATGAACCTAATTATGAAGCCAAAAGCCCAAATTGTCTGGAACTTTCAAAACTATGTCTGTGCATGCGTGCATGTGTGTGTGTGTGTGTGTGTGTGTGTGTGTGTGTAACACAGTCAACCCAAAGCAACACAACTTTAACTTGTTTATTTTTCCTACATTTTTGTTTAAGTAAAATATTCTGCAGCCATATCTTCCTCGAGCAATGGGGCTCGATGTGGGAGAAGCAGCTGAGGTTCCAGTAGAAGCTTCGGTTGCAGCCAGGCCGGGGGCCCACACCCACCTGCAATGCCAGCACTTGGAAGCCGAGGCAGTAAGACTGCAAGTCAGAGGCTGGTCTGGGCTACCTAGTGAGTTCAAGGCCGGCATGAACTGCCTGGGGAGACCCTGTCTCAAAAACACACAAACCAACCAACCAAAGGTTATCGCTAATAATAATAATAACTTTGACTTATTTGGTGCTTCCTATGCTCTATACATGATACTGTATTCAATCCTCCCCCAAATCTTCATGTAGGTCTTTTTAGTATTTCTCTTATCCTAAAATTAAAATAATACAACTCGGAGACATTTCTCGTCCAAGGTTAAAAAACTGGCAAGTGGAAGGAGGAGACTCCTGTCCAGCACAGTGTGACCCTGTCTCCCAAGATGTCCCAGCTGCTTTCCCACCTTGCTCACCCACTGTGGTCCTGCAAATTGACTACTGCAGACCCTGGAGCACAGGACTGGATGTGACTGACCCCAGGATGGCCATGTTTATTTCCCACCCTCCCGGTCACCTTAGGCACACAGCTGGGCTCTTCTCTGACCCCTGCCCTGGCCTGAGAGTAATGTCCTCACCCGGGAGACACCCGTCCCACAGGCGTCTGGCTTTGGTAACTGGTGGAGGCGGGGTGGAGAGGCAGGCCCTCGGATTCATACTGGACCGCTCAGAAGGGCTGTCCTCATGTCCAAGCTGCCCCCAAGCTGGGCTGAGGCCTCTACGGCTGCTTGTTGAGACCCAGCTTCCCCTTCTGGCCAGTTCTGCTCCCCTCTCTGATGATGAGGAACAATGCTCCCTCGAGTGGACGGCCAGCATGGAGATCGGATCCAGAGTCTGTTTTTCCAGGGAACCTGGCCTGTCACAACCCTAACATTAGCAACTCCGGTGGAGGACAAAGGATTGGAGAAAACCTCAAAAATGGAAGCTAACTGTGCTAGGGTGATGCAGTCCTGGATGGCTTGCTGTTTTTTAAACATACCTTTTAAAAAAATGTTGCTTATTTTTATTTTTACTTCTACAGTTTTAAGTGGAGCGAGGAAAAGGGCGGGGGAAGAGGGCGGCACCTGGAAATTCCCGTGTCTCTCGTGCCTGCTTCTCCGCTTGCTCTTTTTGGAATCCGGCCACCTGTGCCTCCTTCCTCTTCTTTGGACAAGAAAATTAATCAGAGACCTGAAGTCCGTGTTGCAGGGGAATATGTGGCTGTGATCCTGATTTCCTTAGGTAGGGAAATTTCTCGGTGAGTTGCCCTTGCAGCCGGAGGAAGCTGGAGGTACCAACCCCATGACAAACAGGGCTCCGTGGAAATGAATAACCAGGTCACCTTTCTGATATTTATCTCACAGCTGTCCAGAGCCGCCTCTCCTCCTGGAAGGAGCACTGGGACAGCAGTCGTAAAGTAAGGCCTTTTATCTCCTGGCATCTGGTCCGCTTCTGGAGGCCCATAAACATCCTGACAGCCTGGCTGGGTGCGGAGCCGCCTCAGGGAGATGGAGTTCCAAGGCTGCAGCTCACATGCTGGGAGCGGAGTACTCCCTTCCCTGGTAGAGAGGGAGCCTATTGGAGAATCTGCTGTTTCCTCCTCCTTGATTAAATAAAAAACCTCAGCAGAACAAATCCATCTGCATTTCCCTCCATTTCGATCACCACTGCCTCTACTTCTGTTTTATTGCGGCTCAGCTGGATGACAGTGCAGCTTCCTGACCGTTCTCCGGGCTGCACTTGCTCCCTTCTGCATCCAGGTCTCCGCACTGCAGCCAGGGCAGCCTCCCGAAGGGCAGAGGTGACACTGACAGGCTCCTGCCTTCTGTGATCTACGGCCTTCTGTTTATTCAGTGCCTGATCAACACCTGCAGAAGACCTGAGGATCCTTGCTTACATTCCCACCCTACCGCGTGTCACTTGTTTTTTATGCTTCAAAATATTTCATCCCTTCCACCTTCATCTCCTGAACAGAGCAGGCTCTCATATGCTTCTGGACCTCTGCAGAGACAATTCAGTTAGTCTAGAGAGTCCTTATAGAAGAACACATTTTTATTTTATTTTGTTTTAAAAAATGATCACATTTGCAGTCCATAATGATCACATTCATCATGGGAAGCTGGTGCATGTACACAACACATCTTAATTATTTTTGGCTCCTTCTCCTCTTCTCCCTGCCCCTCCCCACCTCTTTTTCAACATCGTTGCTTCCTAGAAGCTTTGTCACTTCATCCCAGGAACCTGAACTGCTCTACTTATTTGCTTGGTTTTTAGCCGGGAGGACAGTACCCACTCTGGGCGCTTTGATAAGCAGAAAGGACCTGACTGATGACTAGGAATTGCAGCACGGTGTAGCCCTGGTAAGAAAGCTGCTTCTGTGTCTGGGCCCAGAATCGCATCACCCGCCCCATGGGATGGGCACCCAGCACCCTTCCCTGGGCCCCACGGAACTCACTTGCAGGTGTGGGTCCTGCATAGAATCAGTCACAGGTCCACACCCTAAAAGCAGGGAAGAGGAAACATTTGCTCTCCGACCCTGTGTTGAGAAGGCAGAACTGAGATTGTGGCTGTGGATCAATATAACGGGAGCTTAGAGGCTGCCTTTGCTAAACAGCACCAAGTCTTTCCCTGGGCCTGCAGAGGCCTAATGGGTAATAAAAGCAGGATAAAGTATCTCTGGCTTCATTTGGTATCTGTTTCCTTTATTACCTTAAAACTTTGCATCAGATTTCCATTCGGCTCTGCACACGGGTCCATTGATCACGTATGGGGCGTCTGTCTGAACACTGGTAATGCAAGGTTCACTGGCCCAAAGTTTGACACTGGCCTATTCTACCACCCTCAAAGACGGGGGACACCGGGATAAGAGCAACCGAGGTGTTTTCACGGTTTACAGGGATATTCAAGTGCCAGATACTGCAGTGTCCCGTTCTGGGTCCCCTGGAGCAGTGCCTAGAAGTCTTCAGTCATTGTCCTAATCCTGCAGTCACCCTGGACTCCAGGAGCAGCAGAGCTCCCTGAACAGATCACCCCACAGTGAGCTCATCCTCCGAGCGGGAGCCCCACGACGAGAAAGGCCCCCGAACAGGAGCGATCCTCTCAGGGGAAACCGACGGCCGCCCTGGGTAGCACGGACGTCTCCAGAGCTGCCCTGCGGACCTGGGAACCAAGGTGAGGATCCACTAGACCACGGTTTGTTTGTCTGGGATTTTAGCTGTACACATCTCTCAGTCTCCGTCCCAGTGCCCTCCGTTCAGATCTGAAATCCATCGCAGGGTCTCTGAAGAAAGGATCCCCGATGTCGCTCATCTGCCCAATGGCTGTACTGATTAAATTCCTTTCCTCCGTCACCATCGTGTTTCTGTTTGCTCTTAGGGATGACTAGCTAGATCTAATCCTTAGACCCCTGGAGTCAGGTCTCTGGCCCAGGAACCTGTTAACATCAGCACGTCGTGAAGCTGTTTAAAAGACATGTGGCAACATGAACGACTGAGACTGTCTGTTCTGCAAACAGTTCTTGTATTTGCCAGTCTTGATATAGACGTGATGGAACCGCATCCTGACTCATTATAAACTGAAACCATGACAAGCAGAAAATGTGTGTAACATACTTAGCTTACTGTGCATCCTAGCTTGGCAGCCGTGTGAGTCAGGGTGCCCTAGAGGGGCACAGTTATGTAAAATATGTGTACGGATATACGAGGGCTTACAAGTCGGCTTACAGGAGGAGAAGGGGGGAGTCTCAGTGGCCTTGCAGAATCAGAGGCGGAAGAATCCGTGAAGACCATCCACATGCTGAGGAGCCAGAGGACCCAGCCACAGCTGGAAGCTGTCTGCAGTCACCAGTGTGAGTCTGTGCTGGAGGGCAGAAGGCACCCGGGACCAGTATCCCAAGGCCATGGCGAGAACTGGAGCACCTCTGAGGAAAGGGGGGGCTTCCCTCCTCTTTCTCCTACTCCACCCGGGCTACAAGACGATTGGTTGATGCCACCCACATCCAGGCCGGGTCTTCCCTTTCAAATTTGCAGCCCGAGTCAATCAGCTCCAGACACACTGAGAGTTGCACCGACCCGCTGGGAAGTTCTGACTCAAGTCAGGTTGGGTCAGTACCCTAAGGATCGCAGCGACGCAGCTCACCATGGAACGCTGACGAAACTTTCAGAGCTTTCGGTGGTGCAATCGGCCTGCTGCATCCTTGCAAGCATAAGGTCCTGCGTTCGAATCCTCTCCTCCCCCAAATCAGCCTGCTGCAGAGTGCGTGCCAAACTGTCCCACCTCTGGTAGAGAGTGTTGGTTGTCAACCTGTGACTGCGTGGTTGAGGTGGTACTGATGGTATCCAGCGTCATGATACTGGATCACGTCACCACAGCCAGGAGAGCAAATGTCAAAATGGGAAGTGTGTCTTTGACTGCATGTTTACTACTTAGGGACCACTGTATACTCAAAGACCCCTAAGTCAGGCCATCATGAAAGCATCCACACACATTCATCTTGCAAAACTCTGGGCTCAAACTAAACTGATGTTTTCCTTACTCACTTGGGTACCCATAGCCCTCTGGCACAAGGCCTGAAAAACCATTAATTTTTTGTTGATTGCCAAAGGAATAGTTGTGAGAATTTTTTACCTAAAACTTTTTGCTTAGTTAATTGTATAAGACATTTACACAGCCGTGAAGATGGTATCCCAGTCTGTATACTGGGAGAGGTATGAAGCCAAATCCTACGTTATGTAAACTGCAGGAAATTGACTTTTTGGGTTTGTTTTTGGAGACAGGGTCTCCCTGTGTAGTTCAGACTGGGCTTGAACTCACTATGTAGCCCAGGTTGGCTTTGAACTCATGGTGATCTTCCTGCCTCAGCCTCCTCAGTGTTGAGACGCCATGCCAGGCAGGATATTGGACTTTAAATACTACTTCAGATTTGTCCTCTGGAAGCAAGGATGCAGATTCGTGCTCATGCTCAAGCCACCTTATACATCCTAGGTCACAAAAACAGAGGGGTTTTGACAAATGGTGGGGTGTGGTGAAACCATCTTCCTGTTCTTGGTCTGCTAGCTCAGCTTCTTCTCTCACATCCGTAACACTCTGTTGCCGGTGAAGGATTGCCAAGCCTTTATCCATCTGACGCTGTGGCTAGCCTGTCTGGTTTTACTATCTCCATGTGAAAGTATAGGCCATGGATCGGCAAACTACAGCCTCACATCCCAAGCCGGCTGTAACCTGTGCTTGTAAATAAAGTTTTATCTGCAGCACAGCTAAACTCATTCATTCAGGTATCGCCTGAGGCTTCTTTGGGGTTGGGACGGCAGAGTTGGTATTTGCTATGGCCTGGAAATCCTGAAGTATTTATTAGCTGGTGCCTTATGGAGAAGTTTACTGTGCTCTGGGCCAAGCCTCTGAAGCACTGGTTCTGGGTGGGATTGTCCGTGTGAGTCATGAATCCAGGGCTTCTGGTTACAAGGCCCATCCCTAACAGTGAGTGGCCCGGGGAAGCGGACTTCCCTACCTGCAGTTCTTGGCGTCCGTTCGGAGGCCAGGCAGGTCAGACACAGGGTCTGCAGTGCTCCAACAGGCACAGGGTCTCCAAGCTTCTTGCCCGTGAGGTGCACCTGCCTGGTATTAAACCCATGGGGTTTTAATAACACTTTTGTTTGTCACAAAGGGCCGCAAAGATGAGTGGATCAAACCCATGTTTATTCTTTAGAATATTTATATTGGTGGATTATTAATTTTAATTTTGTGAGTTTTATTATGTTAAACAGGAGAAAAGTCATGCTACTCCGTCTCGCAGTATCTTCCTTCGCCTGCAGTGCGGTGCTTGCCTCCTGCGGTTTCTCCCAGGCGCTGACCTATTGTGAGACTCCTCAGCATCTGCTCTTACGCTTATGTTCTTTTAGGGGTTGTTGCCTTCTCTGTATCTACTGATTTAAATTCCAGAGATGACTCTGATCAGCTCAGCATGTACTGGTCTAAGCAGGAGGGTTGGTACTAGGTTGCCTCCTGGGTCATTGCCTGACTGCTGGACTCCCAGAATTCACTGGCTGGGACTCAGAAGCCTTGCACAGTAAGAAACCACAGGTGAGGATCCGGGCAGAGGGCAAATGGCTTCATTTGTAGAAGTTCTGTGCAGGCCATTCCCTTGAGAAGGGGCGAAGGACTCAGCTTCTGCAGATGGTTACACCGCGAGTGGGTCTCGCTCAGCCTGCCCACTCTCCTCAGCCCTGGCCTCCCACACTTTGCGTAGTTTACCCTTCCAACTAGGCAGTGTAGCCTGGAGGGTGCAGGGGAGGAGCAAGGGGGAGCGAGAATGGAAGTGGGGACAAACCCATTGAATCCTCGGCCCGAGGTTCAAGGGCGTGAACAGAGGGGATGACAGAAGGCGAGGTCACGGTCAACAGCGGAACAGAGAAGTGGCAGAGAAGGAAAGGTCTGGGAAGGCACAAGGACGAGGTGAGGGTGGGGAACGGCGAGCTTTCGGGAAGGGCATGAGCCCGGACCTTCCACTCCAGAGCGCCTGGGGGGCCAGAGGAAGCCAGTCCCAGACGCTGGCATGGGAGAGGCTCCTTTAGAGGCCTTCGAGGAACCTTGAGTTGGCTGTGTGCTCACATCAGGGTGTCCCATTCAGAGCATGGTGACATTGTCCAGGAAGGTGGCGGCTTTGGGGGTGGGGAGGACACAGGAAGCCCCGCTTCAAAAGTCAGTTCAGCTGCAACAGAATCACGGGCATCAGCGGGATGGAGAAGTGGCGGAGCTGATCTGGCCTGGGGTCTCTGCTGGGGCATCCTGATTCGCAGGGAGGAGTCATGGTCTGAGGGCACACGGATGAGCCTGGGGGAAACAGCATGTCTCTCTCTCCTGACTTTCACCCAGTGCTACCCTTTTGCAGCTCTGCACCGAACCGTAGAATTTGCCCTTAAATAGGGGCAGAGCTGCCAGAAGAGCATCCTTCCAGAGGACAAAGCCGTGGATGAAAGTAGCCAAGGAGCAGCCAGGTGAGGCTGCAGCCGGGTGAAGCAGGCTGGGGAGCCACTGGGGGGAGCGTGAGGGTGGAGGTGGCAGGGTGCAGTGACTTGGGACCCACCGGCTCTCAAGCCAGGATGAGGGCTCGGGCTAGTGGGTGAGGGTGAGGTTCTGCACTGCAGCGGGAGAGGGTGGGAGGGGAAGGGGGGCAATAAGTGACAGGAGACTCTGAGTCATTAGGGCACAGAGGAGGGGACCTGTGTACCCCTCTCCTGGAGGCAGAAGGAGCTGGTGTTTGGCGTAGAACTGGAAGAAGCCTGCCCGGGGAGACTCGGCCAAGGCTCCTGCAGGCGCACGGCAGACCGCGCCTTCTCTGGATCAGGCAGGGGAGTGGGTGTGGCTGAAGTCCTCTCCTTCGCTCCACATCATCCCGACTTGTCACGAGGACAGTGCAGTGAAAAGGGCCACTCCGAAAACCCCCAATGACGTTTTTAAAAAAGAAGATAAAGTAAAAACAAGTTGTTGAAATGTTTCTGCTGTGGAGGGAGATAAATCCCATCGTTGTATTTTATCAGCAGATTGGCTGGTAGTTTAACAGCTTAAACTGCAGCACAATGGAAAAGGGTCCCCTGAGCCCATGAAGAGCCCACTCCCTTACCTAGGCTTCTGGCTGCGTCAGTCAGGTCTGCGATTATGTAAGTCGAGACAGCTGGATGGGAGGTGCTCGCAGTGAGTGGGGTGAGGAGGGAGTGAGCCAGGGTGGGGAGTGTCCCCCCTAGTGGACCCTGTCCTGGCTCTCAATGCTTCTATGCTGAGGGACCCAAGGCCACATGCCTCTTGCTGGAGTCCACTCAGTGTAACGCACTAATGATTTTACCAGTGTCACACGATGTGGCCCAAGCACTCAGAAAGTCCCGCCAGCACCCAGGTACCATCCCTGTCGCGGTCACGTGCTTGGTTTATGGTTTATTTGTCTTCTGTGCAGACGTAGCTCTGTGGGGCACTGTGCTCTGCTTGTCGGGTCAGCCACGTGTCACAGCCATGTGGAAACCAGCTCGCCAGGGGAGAAGACACTGAGAATCCTGAAAAGGAGAACTAGGGCACCCAAGTAGCATGGCCTTTGCTTCCTGGAGGTGTGGGGACTTGTCCTATACAGCATTCCCGGCATGTGGAGTCCCCTCTGGGAGTCATATAACTGAGTGACAGATTGCCTCTGTCATGGCAGAGCCGGGTGCCCTTGGTCTCACTATGGGCACAGACGGAGGGCGGACCGGTGGGCGGCTGGGAGAGCACCTGGCTGGGAGAGCACCTGGCAGCCTTGTTTTGCTGCTGCTGCAGTGCCCTGTGTAACCTCCAAGGCTACCTTTCCACAGGTCTCCGTAACTGTGCTTTTGCCTTTCCTTGTCTTCTCCACTAGATGATTAGCTTCTCCACCATGAGCGGTAACAGTAACATGTGATCAGTGTTTGTTCTGTTCCTGTTTCCTCTCTGATGCTCGTATCTTTAGCTCGTGGTACCTGACACGTGGTGGGGACCTAAACATGGTCAGTGGGAATAAATGAACTCTCTTTGGATCTGGAATTTACTTCCTAAGGGACTCTGAGCCAATTTCTTGGTTTCTCCAAGGCTCAAGTTGCCCATTAAACCCGGAACATTCTGGGCTGTCAGTTAACTTCATTTAACCGAAAGGTCTGTCTTCTCCAGACAGAGGGGGACAAATAGGTTATGGTGTACAGTTAGTCTCAGATCTGTGCACCTCACTCTATGTTTTATAAAATGCAAGTATATAAATATAAAATTATATTATGGGTATATTATATATATATAAGCTTATAAATCTACTTTATCATTTGGACAGAAAATGAGCGTTGTGTGCTCAGGCAGCTGAGTCCTGGGTTTATCTGACTTGCTGTCAGGAGGCGGGGTCTGGTCAGAAGCGTGGGGTCACTGGGGGGGACCCTGCAAGGGTTTGTCTCCCTGACGAGCTCCTCTTCTCTCGATGCTTCCTGGCCACCATGGAGTGAGCACCTGTCCCTCTGCCAGGCCCTTCTGCCGCAGTTTCCCCCTGGTCCTGCCAACCAAGACCCTAACTAGGAGCCTAAGTGAACCTCTGTTCCTTGAAGCTGTGAGTGCTCGGTACTGTGTCTCAGGGATGAAAATGCGGCGAAGGCAATTTGCAAAATAAAAAAATAAACACAGACCATTATGTCCTCTGCATGTCTCCTTAGATGCCTAGCAGACACCTCGCCTGGAGACGTTTGCTCAGAGACCGCTTCCTGAGGCTGCCTGCCCCAAGCCTCCTTCCCAACTTCCCTAGCAGTGAACAGCTCCACCCACCCGTCACTGCTGGCGATAGATAGGCAGCGTCACTCCGTCTCTGTCTCAGCCAGCGCGCAGTGCATCACCCGACCTTCTGAGCCTGACTGCTCGCCCTTTCACGAACCCAGCCTTTGTCGGTGGTCCTTCATTCTCACACGGAGCACTGAAGTTTTTTCTCAGGATCTCGTCTCTGGGCCTTCATTCTTTTACACTCATTGCATTTTTCAGGATCCCAATCACTCCCGGGTCCTTCCAGGGAAATAATGGGCACAAGGGAGTGACTACAGCTGAAGACTAGGGAAAGGGAAGGCAGGATGTGCAGTGCGTGTGTGTGTGTGTGTGTGCGTGTGTAAAATTAGGGTGCTGGGAAGGCCAGGAAGGCAAGAGAATGAAGGCCATGTGATAGGTGAGATGGAAGAAATCCCCAAACAGGAGAGGGCAGTGCTTGCGAGGGGAGTGTCCTCTGAGGCAGGAGGATGCAGCTTCCTCTGAGCTTGCAGGGAGGTGACGGCTGTGGAATCTGCTCAGCTGGCTCTGCCTGAGCTACCTTCAGGCCTGGGGTGTCTGAGTGTGCAGCCAGCACTGGCGCCGTCTGGATACCGGCTCCAGGAGCGCTCTCTTGCGGCAGATGTGAAGGAGGTGGCAACGGGATTGCGGTAGAAGCATCGCCTCTCGCCAAGGCACAGAATTCAGGCCTTGGCCTCTTCTCTCGGCTTCCTGCTCAGGTTCCCCTGGTTTCCCGGTGAGTCCTGAATTCTGGATGTGAAGTCGGTGGTGTGTGCTGAGGGCGAGCCTCGTACTTAGTCATGGGGCCGTGACCCCAAGCCTGCTCCTAGAGGGACCAGGCAGCATCACAGATCCCTGGCTGTCCTCGCTCCTGCTGCCGCCCTGCTGGGGACCTCGGGGAAGCTGAGCCCTGTCTCCCTGTGTGCGGTCCCACTGCTGCAGGGTGAGTGTCACAGCACCGCTCCGGCCCCGCTGCTGCCCTGTGTGTGGAGACCCTGCTGGAGACAGGGCCAGCCCGATCCTCTTACGGTGAAGGTGAAACATGAGAAAGTCTAGGATTCCCCGGCAGCACACCTCGGCTTAATGTGAGTAAATCTCTGGCTACACGTGAATTCCAGTTTCCAGAGCATCGTTAACTGAGAGCAGGGGTTTGTTTCTTTCCTGAGTTACATTTGCATCTGCGCAAATAAAAAACCATGCAAGGCCAGGGCTGCAGGCTTAGGAGAGTAACAGTAAGAACCAAAGAGAGAACCGTGTTACCAGCCTTTCAAACTTGCCCTGTGTAAGTCATCGCCATGTGTGGTCACCATGCGGGGAGGACCTGGGGCACAAGGACCTGGAACGCAGTCCCGGGAGGCCACGGCAGAGGATAGGAGAGGCTCTGGGGAGGGCCAGCAAGGGCACACACCTGGCTGTTGAGCCTGCTGGGCTGGGCAGCTGATCCAGGTGTGGCTGGGCTTGCAGTCCAGCTGTCCGGCTGCTGCTGTTGTTGGCCTTTTAAAGGCTGCCCGCCGCCTGCCCACCCTGTGTGTCCACAGCGGCTGAGCCAGGTGCAGACCACCCATGCACACGGCTGCATTTCATTCTGAGACCACGTGGTGGGTGCAGGCTGGGGAACAAAAGAAGGAGACCACAGGCAGATGCAGGGTGCGATGGACGCAAGCCCGGTCAGCGGAGGAAAGCCCGGCCACCCAGCGTCCGGCCCGGCTCCGTGCACCCACACAGCTTATTGTCCTCCTCACTTTTCTAGTGCAAAGTCTGTGGTTCTCACTTCTGTGTGCATCAGGGTCCCATGGGAGGCTGGGCAAACACCCAGGACTGTCGGGGTTACCTCTAGACCAGTGGGCGCAGAGCTGGGGCGCGCCAGCTGCAGGGGGCCAGTGTCTGTGTCGCTGAAAGCTCTCAAAGGTTCGGCATCATCACTCTAGACTGAAGTGGCCGGCGGGCCGGAGGGTGGTACCTCTCGCATGCCCTCCAGGGCGGGTGCTGGGCCAGCCTGACACACTGGCACACTCATACTCACACGCGCATGTGTTTTACCTCATTCTCTGATCTCTGAGTACCCGAAGGCTGAAGGAAGCTAAGACTGCGCGTCCCGAAGTCCGTAAACACGGTGGGAGGAGAGGTGCAGGTGGGGAGCTGAGGCAGCGGGCTGTGGGGATGGGGCAACAGGGAACAGAACAGAAGAGGACTCATGACCTAGAAGACACACTGAGGAGGCAAAGAATTACCGCTCTGCAACTTTCCCCAGCCTTTAGAGCAGCACTTTGGCCTGGGTGGGGAGTGGGAACTGGAGACGACACACGCCCGCTAGTACCCGTGGGTCCCAGAGAGAAGACCCTCCAGTGGGCTCCACCCTGGGACCATGGTGGACCTAGGGCAGAAGTGGCAATGTGCCCTTTAGCAGCAGGATTGTTTTGCTAGGTACACAGAGGAGATGAGTGGGAGGCTGGATACCACAGGGGTGGGGTGTGGGTGATTGAAAGGCAGCTCGTGTGGACCGGACGAGCCAGGTGTGGTGAAGCATGCTTCTGTTTACTCCACCTTTCTGGAGGGGCTAAGGCCAAGCTAGGGGATGTTAGGTAAATGGGTGTTCAGTGTATGTTACAGATAATGTATGTTATAGACGTAAATATCTGATTGATGGCGTTTGTGTTTTTAAATACGATTTTGCCAAATGCAGTTTTGCCAACAATTTTTCCCCCCAGGGCTAGCAGCCCATTCTCAGTGAGGAATGACTGGAGATTTATTTCACATGTAGGACAGCGCTCACAATTTTATGCATCATTAAGGCCAAGATCAGGTACTTCTTCTTAAAAGCTTAGCTGCAGGCCCAGCCCATGCCATGCTTTCCCTTCCCTTTGTGCTGGTTGGAAAGATTGTCAGCTCTGCACATTTCATGCTTTTGACCGTGCCTCACATAATTATGTCCCCTGACTGATTTGTCTGAGTTATTCACATCTTCCTGGGTTGATGGTGACTTGGGGGTATTTTGAGCTCAGAGGAAGTCAGAAATGGCTAAGGTTCTACTACTTTTATTATTTTTTTTAAATTTTTTTAATTCAAGTTTTCCCTGATGTTTACCAAGAACTTGTGCATGTTTAAGTTTCTCTAGGTGCCCTACAGATGTTATAGACTTGTCCCCAGAATCTATGATCATCATCCTGATTTTGCAGTTCAACACATAATGTGAGTCAAGAAACCACTGAGGAGAATCGTGAGAGCTGGGGCTATGAAACAAGAAGATGATGTGTGTGCAGCAGGGACCAGGGTAAATGTTACATGTCTGCTTTCATTGGCCTAACCATCCTTTTGCATTTTGGGGGGGCCAAGTGTGGTGATGCACTCCTGAAATCCCAGCACTCGGGAGCCTGAGGCAGAGGACTGTGGTGTGTTTGAGGCCACCCTGGGCTACAGAGAGAATCCAAGGCCAGCCTGAACTATGTGGCAGGACTCTGTCTCAAAAAAAATTTTTTTTTATTTAATAAATAAGGACCGGAAGTTAACATCAGAGTCTCCGTGTAGTTTGGTTTTTGTTTCTTCTACATGGGTTCCTCTGGAGTTAATGGACTAGAAACTTCGATGGTTGGACCCTGCCATTCTCAATGAATCATTTCGCACAAGGGCCTGGCAGGTGAGGAGCAGGCTCCGTTATGCGCTGGTGCTCTGCAGTGAGACCCCCCTGTCTGCAGAGCTGGGGGGGTGTATTCCCTCCCCGGGTGCCCTCGGGGGACCTCAGCCCTAACTGCACTGATATTTGCCAGTTACATGGACCTCCCTGCCAGCTCTCTGTGTCACCGTTGGAATTGCCTCCTATTTCCCTGTGGGGATCCACCAGGGGGCTTAGGGGATGACACAGGACACCTAGCACTGGACCCACAGCGCTCAGGAAGAATGCAGTGTGCCAGTGTGGAAGGCAGGGACAGAGCGGGCAGCCAGAGCTGAGGCAGGTGGCTCTGCAGTATCAGGGAGGAAGGCAATGCCTGCTTCCTTTGGATGATGTTTGTGGCTTTAGAATCCCGTGGAACGGCAGGGAGCCAAGGTCTCCAGCTGGGAGTAACTACACCCCGTGCATTTGGTAAGGAGGCTTCTGGAAGCCGTGAGCAGCAGGAGGGGGGCTTGTGGTTAGGGCACTCAAGGCCCTGTCACTTCAGCATGTGTCAAGGAGTCACATGAGGCTGGGATTTACCTTCAGCCAACGGTTGTGGGGACAGTGCTCCCGACCCGGAGACCCTCACTTTGTCAGGTTTTTAGTCATCACCTTGAAAACACCATCTCTGGCCTCTTTGCTGCTGGTAGCTCCCGGAAACAGACGTTCTCCAGCCGGAACATTGGCTCTTCCGGATCCTGCCTGAGACTTACTCCAGGATCATTTCTCAGTTCTCTTTGCCTGCAGGCAGAGAGCACAGGCAGCTGGGAGGAGAGGCTTCAAGGCCCTTGGCCCTCTCCGGCTCACGCTGTGAGACCACCGGTGCTTCCCCTGCCTCGGTAAGTTTGCCCAGTGTGGTCAGGGCGCTCTCAGCTCTGCTAGATCTACCGGAAGCCTAAACTGGAAGGTCTGTTTACAATGCATAGCTGGGCTAGTCGGAACCGTGGTGAGGCCATGGCCCAGAACCTGAATTCTCATCTGTTCTTTCCAAGGCCGTGGGCTGGACTGAGTTCTCTTAATCTCAGATTGAACATTTTTGGAGAAGAACGTGTGATTTGTGTAACTTGAGTCACTGCCCCACCTCACCCCAAATCTGGAACCAAGATGTATTACACTTTTATGGAGCAGAACCAAACAGGAATCTGGCACTGTGGAAGTGGCTGAGTCTCTGAAACACGCTGGGGACGGAGACTCCATCCACGGCTGAAGGCCCCAGAACCACAAAGCTGGTGGTGGAAGCCAGGTCGAAGGTAGGAGACCAGAGTCCCTGCTGAAGCATTCAGCAGGAAAAAAAATCCCTCATCTCTCTGCCTTTTTGTTCGGTTCAGGTTTCAGTCCATCTGAGAAAGCCCACCCACACTGGGGTGGGTAAGTGCTGGAAGCACTTCACAGCAACACCTAGAAATAACGTTTAACCAGACATCCGGGCATTGCATGACTCAGCCAGTGGGCACATATATTAATCATCACATGAGCGCCTGGATCACCCTAGGCAAAATCAAGCCCGGAGCCTTGGCTATGTGTGTGTACAGCAGATGGACCTGACAGGAGCAGAAGGGCTGGACTGGCAAGCATAGCCTTCTGCTCTTGCTTTTTATGGAGTCGTTTTGTCGCTAGGTATTGGTAATATGGTCTATAGTGCTGCTATTGCATGGCTCTTCTCTAGGGTGGAAACATATCTTTTTTTAGGTTTAACATTTAATTTGCTTTCTTGGTTTATTGGTACATGTGTGTAGTGTATGATGTTTACACTCCTCGGTGGGAGACCACATTTTCCCTCCTTTTCTCCTGCCACATCCCCTGGGGTGAGTTACATGCATGCAACGATTCCACACAAGGAGTGGAGCCCTATGCACTGCTGACACGGTGGGTGGGAGCATTTCTCCTGAGGAATCCTCCGTTATGCTCGCCCACAACCTGCATGGTATGAGATTCCAGTGAGTTTAACTTTTGTCTTGCAACCAGCTTGAACGAGACAAGTTATTTAATCTCCATCAACTCTGGCATCTTATGAATAAAGTGCAGATCACGTACAAGGTTGTGGTAAGAATTAAATAACGTACTGCTTGTAAAGTGCTTCCACTGAGAATAGAAGGCACTCAATGAACGGTAACTATTATTATCATCGTTAATTTAATAGCGGTCATGATTTCGTGCCACAAGTCCTCACACTAACATGGACAGAAGCAGTTCAAATAAATCGGTGATTTCCCTTTCATTGGAGGAAGCCTTGCACGTGCAAGCCACTAGGAGCCCCGACAGGCAGCTTCCGGAAAGCAGGAACGTGTAATTAGCTTCACACTAACAAGGACTGAGAAGTTGTGGTCTTTAATTTTTTCACGTTTCGTAGTGGCATCTGCTAACCCCCACCCAGTGTTCCGTGGTGGGAAGATCATGTCACGACACTTCAGTTTGGGAATCAGATGTGAACCTGCGGGCGGACGGAAACTTGCCCTAGCTGTCGAGTGCAAATGGGAGAGAAGCACCAGTGTGAGTCCGTGATTTTTTTGTTTTAGCTTTTGAAAATTAATTTTATTGGTACATTTCAGATACTCATTTTGATGACAGTCACAGAGAATTAGAACCTATATGCGCTATATCTAGATTATTCTTTTTCCCAATCTGTTCCCCTCCCTTCAACCTTGCCTCCCCTCCTAATTTACAAAGCTTTATTTCCATTTTTCCTCTATTCTCTTTTTTCTCCTTCCTTCCTTTCCCCTTCTCCCTCATTAGTTCTCCTTCCCATGTGAACATTTCCTTTCTGTTTCACAATGTCTCTCGTGCTGTTTGGTCCTTATTTACACTTTTGTCTTCTCACACCAGAGACACCATGAGATATTTGAACATGTGTGTCTGATTTGTTTTACTTAAAAGTGAGGTCTCAAGGTGCATCCCTTACCTAGAAATGTCTCAGTTTATTCTTCTTTGTGACTTGGACTCCACTATATAAAAGAATCACATCTTTATCCATGCACTGGTTGATGGGCATTTAGCTTGCCTGCAAGATTTAGCTATCACAAGATGTGCCACCATAAACACAGGTGTGCATGTGCAGCTGTGGTATGACCCTTTTAAGTTTGGGGCAATGATACCAAGAAGGGGACCAGCTGAGTTAAGTGGAACCACTAGTTTTAGTTTTTCTAGGAACCTCCACACTGATTTCCACAGTGGTTGCACCAGTCTACACTCCACCAACAGTGGATAAGGGTTCCTTTTCCCCACAGCCCCTCCAGCATTTGTTATTGGTTGATTTCTTGATGAGAGCTGTTCTTTCTGGGGTGAGACAGAATCTCAGCATTGTTTTAATTTGCATGAATGACCAGTGATACTGAACATTTTTCATACATTTATTCGCTCTTTTTACCTCTTCCTCAGAGAAGTGTTTATTCACTGTAGATGCCCGTATTTCGGTTGGGTCTTTAAATTTGGGATTTCTTATTTTTTTTTAGTTCTTTTTATGTTCTAGATAGTAGTCCTCTGAGGAAGGCTGGCAAAATATTTTTCCCCACTCTGTGGGGTCACTTCACTTTGTTGATAGTGTCTTTTGCTCTAAAAAGCTTTTTTTTTTTATAAGGTGAGATTCCAGTTGTTGATTTTATGGTATTTCTTGTGTGAGTCAGGGTTTTGTTCATAAAGTCTTTGCCTAAATGTATCTACCTTACAGTAGTGTTTCTGTTTTAATATTTAGGTCTTTGATCTATTTTGATTTAGTTAGTGCATGTTGAGAGACATGGCTTTAGTCTTAGTTTCTGGCACGTGGAAAACCAGTTTTTCCAGCACCATTTATTAAAGAGGCTCTTTCTTCCAGTGAACACGTTGGCCCCTTTGTCAAAGGTAAGGTGGCTGAGCATTTAGTTGTTGCTGATTCTTTTAATCTGTTCCATTGATCCCTGGGTTTTTTTTTTTTTTTGCCAGTACCATGATGCTTTGTTTTTATTGTTTTTATTTTGAAGAGAATAAAACCAAGAAAAATAAAATGGAATAAACGCAATGAAAACAAACCAGTGTGACACAGGGCTTCAAAACAACAAGAAATCAACAGTGGTTACCATAAGGCCTCTTGTTGTCTTCAAAATAGCTGCAGATACCTTCAGACATTGTCAAACTTAAACAAAATAGAACAGAATAGAACGAATGAAAGCAAAACAATGAATGCAATAAAGGACTTCAAAACAGACCATAGTAAATCCAAAAATGGCTCCCATAATATATCTTGTTTTCTTTGAAATAGCTGCCCATGTCTTTGGATATAATAAAATCAAACAGAACAAAGCAGAATAAAACCCAACTCAAAAAAACAATGAAAATGATACAGGACTTCAAAACAAAATGGTAGAGAATTAACAATGCCACCTCCTTCAGAAGATGCCCCATAGGTCCCACATTGTGTGTTGTTATCCGCTGAATAGATGATCAGACCACCGGCTTTAGACCTGCAAAATCAGTGAAACACTAAACACTACAAGCATTACATCATATTTTGCCTCAATAGCTTGTGTTTCTCCAGATCAGCTGGTAGCTTATGGAGGGGGTTGGGTGGGTGGGCATGGGCACTGGCTCTTCTTGTTTCCCAGCCTGCATGCTGGAAAGGGCTGACATCTCGCTCTCCTCCCAGTGGCCCATGCATGGCACTGATTTGCAGAGAGGGCTTGCTTCTTAAGGATATTTGCATTTGGGTTCATTAGGAAGATTGGTCTGTAGCTCTTTTTTTGGTTGTATCCTTCTCTGGTTTTGGTGTCAGGGTAATGTTTGCTTCTAGGAATGAGCTTGGAAGTGTTGCTTTCCTTTTGAGTTCATTAAACAGGAGTAGTGGCATTAAGACTTCTCTAATTTTCTTTCAGAATTCAGCAGTGAATCTGTCTGGACCTTTTCCTTGCTGGTAGGTTTTTAACTAGATCTTCCATGTCATTGACTTACACTGTGTTATTTAGTTTTTGTATATTCCTGATGCAGCTTTGATAATTTATATGTATCTAGGACTGTGTTATTTAGTTTTTGTATATTCCTGATGCAGCTTTGATAATTTATATGTATCTAGGACTCTACCCATTTCATCTGTGCTTTCCTGATTATTTGAATACTGGTTCTTGAAGTAGGTATTAGTGTTCTTCTGAATTTCTGCAGAATCTTTTTTATTTCACCCTTTTCACTCCTAATTGTATGAATTTGAGTCTTCTTTCCTTTATTTCAGCTTGTTCTGTAGTTCTGACATGGGAATTTACACTATAAATTTCCCTCATAGGACTGCTTTCATGGTGTCCCATAATTTTGGTATGTTGCATTGATATTGTCATTTAATTATAGAAACTGTATAATTTCTTCTTTAATTTCATTTGTTACCCATTGGTTTCTTAAGAGGGTGTTATTTAATTTCCATGTGTTTTGAGTCTGTTGTAAGATCCTACCTCTTCTATTTATTGGAGATGAGAAGTTGCCACCTCCTTGGACCCTGGTTCTTTTACTGGCCTATGGTATTGTTTAGGACCCTCAGACAATCTCAATCATGGCAGACAGGCAAGAACAACTGATTAGAACAACTGTGTCACCTTGGCTAAAGTAGTACCATCAGTAATAATAGCATCAAACACAACCAAGACAATGACAAATTCTGGTAGCTATTAATTTGCCATCTTCAACTATATAAACAAGATTTCTAGTTATATCAGAAAATCTGCAACAAAGCATAAAGTTGTGTGTAGTAAATAGCCTCTGAAGATTGTGATTTTATTCTTGGGGAAATTTAAAAAGAGGGGAAAATAAAGAAATAGAAGAAGAGAAAGGGACTAGAAACAAAGCTGGAGGAAGAGCAAAGATGACACATATTTTGTGAACTGGCGAAGAAGACAAGATGGAAAGAAGAAGAAGAACAGAGCAAAACAACAACCAAACCAGAAACGATGTTCACACTTGTGTAAAAATGAGAACAATAATCAAGAAAGAGAAAAATTACAAAAATTTAAAAAGCAAAGAAAGGAAAAAAAATTGTCCACTTCAGGATACACCTCTGCTGTCTCTGGTTGACAGAGGGGGCAGACAGAGCCCAGATCCATGTTGATGGTACCAGCAAGCCAGCAGCAGGTCCTGGCAGTGCTGGATAAACCCAGCAAACCTTGGCCTTTAGTTCCCCTGAAGTTCAGACTGCTGATGGGACCTGAGATTTTCAGCAGCAGCCCTCCAAATGCCTCCTGTGGGCTTGAATATGACCTGCTGTTTTGTATTTGGCTTCCTGCCAGTTTGAACCCAGCTCCCTGACTTCCTGCCTGCTTGAACTCGGTTTAGTCTCACCCCGACTCTTGGAGCCACTAGATGGAGCCAACTGATGGCTGCTCTGAGTTCTGAATTCTGTTGGTCTCTATCCAAAACGACGACCAGCCCATCACCCTCTCCTGGGTGCATCTGAATGGTTAACTCACCAGCCACTGCAGTCTGCTGTGTTCACTGCTCTGTCCCACTGGTGCATTTCTCTGGGAGGCCTCTAGGGTCACTAGGAGTCAAGGTGCTTCTGCAAGGTCCAGCTGCCCTCTCCATGCAGTGAGTCAGGGCTCAGGGAGAAAGAGCTGCTGGCCCCCTCCTCCTTCTGCATTGTGGCCCCTGTTTCCCCTCCCTGTGGGTTCTAATTCTCACTTCAGATCCCTGCTGGGCACCAGGGACTCCCTTTCCTTCTTCTTCTCTTCCGTATGCTGCTGTAATCTAGCATCTGGTTATCAAATCCTGGACAGGTTGTTTCTCTGCCAATCACTATCCCACCATCTTCCTGGAGGCCCCTTTTCTGTTTTTAACATAGATTTAAGGAGGACACAGGGTTAGAACAAAGAAAAAAATTCTGCTGGAATTGAGGTTCAATACAGTATTGAAAGATAAGAAGAAGGCAAGTATAGTTTTAAGGCTTCATCTGGGGGCGGATATATTTCCATTTATTGTTATCTTCTTCAATTACTTTCAGGAATGTTTTCTGGTTTACAGTGTTAGTCATCTCTCTGTTACTGTGACAAAAATCATCAGCTTGGTAGGAGGAAATGCTTATTTTGGTTCATAGTTTAAAAGGTTTCAGTCCATGGTCAGTTGAATCTGCTGTTTTGGAGCACATGGCAGAAGAAGTCTGTTCACCTCATTTTGGCCAGGAAGTAAAGGAGGCAGAGGAGGCTATGGTCCAGTCTACTCCTTGGGGGTCTCTTTGCGGACAGAGCTGTGTTGCCTTGGCCATGGGTGAGTGGGGAAAGTGAAACCGCTCCTGTAGGGCACAATGATACAAAGAGTAAACACACAGCTACAGGACAGCAGACTTACAGACGTTATCGTGAGTTAAAAATCCAACAGTGGCCTCTGCGGATGCTCCTGCTGCCTGTCACAAAAACACCTGGAGGAATTCAGTCAGCCTGGACTGTCTGGGTCCAGCTGCTTTTTTTCCAACGATGCACTGGGCCAATTTGACTATTCTCAGCTTGTGTTTCCTTTAGTTAACGGAATATATCATTTCCAACTTGCTTCAAGGACTTTGGGACAAAGTGATCCAGTCCAGAATGCCCTTAACTTTACTTGCTCCACTCAAACTGCCCCCATCCCCAGGATGTTCCTACATCATGGCAAACGATTCCTTTGAAGTCAGTCTATTTAGATTTAGTTTGCCTGGTGATACATGACTTAATGCAATTCATGTAACCAATCATGTAATAGCCTGCCACCTGCCCTGTACTTCCTGCCTGAGAACTGTAATTCACCTGAAGCCACACTGCCTCAGTGCTGAGGATTTGCCTCAGCCCACTGGTGTAATCCGCTTTGCCTTCTAGATCCTTCAGTGCAAAGAGTCTTCCACTGGTTTGATAATAGCCAGACAAGGACCTGCACAAAGACAGCCTCGTCTGTGAGTGGTTGCCAGCATCGGTGTTTCTGTGCGTATGTGCAGGGAGGATGAGAACCTCCTAGTGTCCAGCGTTTGCTGGACTCCCACTTTGGCTGAGCTGGACATTCAGTCTGTATTTGGGAACCGGAACGTGAGGAACTGAGGGAACCCGAGAAGTGTGCAGGGGAGAGGGGAGACTGGAAAACACTCGAGCAAGGCAAAGTGATGGCTCCCCAGGATAAAAAGTGTGCTTTTCTTTCAGTGTGTGAGTCAACGTTTGTTCAGTCTCCCCTGTAAATCTTCCACAGAAGACAGTGCTTGAACCAGGCCCAATGATGCACACCTGTAATCCCAGCACTGTGGGAAGCTGAGGCAGGAGGATTGCTGAGTTTTGCCTAGCCTGGTAACTTAGCAACTTAAAGAGATCCTGTGTCAGAATTTAAAAAAAGAAAAAGAAAGAAAGAAAAAGAACAGTTAGACAAGTATAAGACTCATTTCTTCCCTGGAACTACCACCTGCCCTGCACTCTGACCTCCTCCTCCTCCTCTTCTGTTTGTGCTGCAGAGAGGCCCGGCCTGGCCTGTCTCACCAGGCTGTGGGGGCAGGCGGGAGGGGCCGGGTACCAGCTCCAGCCTTCCTTTGGGTGCCCCTGGATTGCCTTGGGCCATCATGGGTGGGTGACCTTCCTTCACCCCCAGGGTGCTGTGTTAAACACGATCACACGGAGCTTTCACGGCAGAGCTGGAACGGAGAAGGGGGGACCTGGGATGAACTTCAGGTGCTCCGAGAGGGTCCTTGACGCACCAGGGCTGGCTGCAGAGGACGGGTGTTTATGTCACTTGGCAAAGTGATGGTAGGAGGGGCCGTCCCTCCCGGGTGCTTGCTATGCCGAGTGGACGGAGGTCAGCACTGACTGGCAACTCGTATGCGTTCAGTGGACTTGTGATTGCCGGGCGTGAGTTCTCGAGAATGCTGTAACAGCACCCCGAACTGCGCTCTTCTTTCAGCCACGGAGCGAGAGACAGCCGTGCCATTTCAGCCTTCCCGAGGGCCCCGTGAGCTGCGGTGTGTGGGGCCCTGTCCCAGCCATGGGAGGCCACAGTGTGTTTTCTTTCTTTCCTTTGTGAAGGATCACACTTTGTTCCTGTCAGTCCATGTGAAAATTTTTCTCTCTTTAAAATTTTGACGTGACAGAGAGGGATCCTTCATTACGTCATTAACCCAGAACCTCGTGACTATTCAGCTTCGGCAAAGCCAGGTTCATTCTGGGGAGCAGGGATGCGTGTATGCACATGTGTGTGCATTTGTGTACCTTCAAATATCTTACGGCTCCTGTTTCCCAATACCGGTAATTTAAAAACACGGTAGCACAGTTATCCCCTTAAATGAGGTCTCCTGTCACCCATCCTGAGATCCTAGCTGCACCCTCACGGCCCTCAAGCTCCCTCCCTGTCACCAGGAAGCTGATCCTCCCCCAAATCATCCAGATTGCCCCAAATCTCCAATCAGAGAAGTGTGAGATTCAGAGATCTCAGATTTTCTTTTACCCAGAAGAACAAAATGTTGTCCCAAGGCCTCCCAGAAAGAGCCCTGGGCTCTCTTGTCTGGGTCCCATTTTAGCCTCTCTCTCTGGGCAGCACCTAAGCACCAGCCCAGAAAAGAGTCCCTCCTTTTGGAGAAAGCCCCCAGGGGGAGATGCCTCGCTCACTCTCAGCCCTGTTTTGCAGGCCCCAGTACCTGGCTGCTTCCTCACCCTGGATTCGGGTTTTTCTTGGCTTTCTTTCCCCTCCTGGCTCCTTGCTTGGCCTGCAGTTTTTCCCTCCTCATAACCTGCATCCGGGGATTCAGTGCTCCTCTGGGGACCCCACAGCTGTCCTCCAGGCCCAAGAGAAGCGAGGATTTGCACAGACCCAGTCCTGCTGAAGACTCAGAAGACCTGATTTATTTTCTCAAGCCCCAGATTCAGCCTGGGCAGAGGAGTCGGGGTCCGGTGCCTGTGGTTTGATGGGAAGTTTCCTCTGCAGGACGCTTCCCTTGGACCTGGGCAGGGTCAGTGCTGCTGTGCTGCAGTCCCACAGAGCGGTGCCCAGTGGGTTGTGGTGGAAACGGGCGTGACCATCCCTGTGCTCGGTTCCCATGGCTGCAGCCCGAGGGTCACTGTGGGACAGGAGCCTGGACACTGCGGGCCGTGGTCCTGGGTGGAAGCCAGGGCACTGGGACCCAGCGGCGCTGCTGGCTGCTGGACTCCCCAAAGCTTGCTCTGGCCCATCAGGGGTGACTCTGAGGGGCCTGCTGCTGTGATCTCCTCTCCCCAAGTCCTCAGTCCAGGCCTGCCGGCCTCCTCCTTGGAGCCCTGCACACCTGTTGCACAACCAGCAGGGAGGCGTCCTCTCTGTGTCTTTGGGCTGCACTCCTCCCTCCTGCCCCTCACCTTGCCTGTCTGTTCTGCAGGCTCAGTTTAATGCCCGGCCCAGGTGTCCTGCCGGGCCTGTTCTACCCAGCACCAGATCCCAGGAATAGTCTAGAGGCGGGACTTCCATGCTCCGCCTGGTCGTCTTCCCTTTACGGATCTGATTTATTTTCTGGGAATTCCTGACATGGGCTGGGCCAATACGCCAATCCTGAATATGTTTAGATATTTAGGGAGTTACAGAAATTTTCTTAAGACAGTGCGGGACATGCTGCATTTATTCCAGGAAACTGTGCACTAATCGATCAGCTGATTGACCAATCAATAAGTTGGGTAGTTGTAGAGGACCACCTGGACGGATGGCCTCCTTGAAAAAAGGGCATGTCCCTTTTTTGTCCCTGCTTTGGCTATACCCGGTCCTGCCTCTGAGTGTGATATGTAGAGATCTGCCTGGGACTTTTCCTTGTGCCCTCAACTGGCTTCCAGCCTGGAGAAATGGGTGTAGCCAGGTGCTGAAGCAGCCTTTGAAGCAGTGCAGTGGGTCTGTGATGCCCCTCCAGCAGCTCCCAGGTAACACGGGTGAGCTGGGCCCAGTGAAGCCATGCAGCCAGCTGAGAATGAGCCTTGAGAGGCTGTGACTTCGCAGGGTGTGGACTGCACACCAAAGCTGAAGCCCCAAACACCCGATCCTGTCCAAATCCGCGATATGCAGGTGTTCTCTCTCTCCCTCCCTCTCTCTCTCCCTCTCTCTCTCTCTCTTCCTCTGTCTCTCTCTGTCTCTCCGCCTCTCTCTCCATATTGCAGAGGTGATTCCAGGCCTCCTACCCGGCCCAGCTCTCAGCACTCACGTACTTCCCGACGTTCTCTCAGTCACTGATCCCCAAGCCACTTCCCTCTTCATGAATAAGTACAATCCCAGTTCATCCCCGGCTGGGCTGGTGAGCCATCCTTCTAGAGGGGCTGAGGGCCCCCTCGGCCCCCCGCAACTACAAACTGCCTTAGCATCTTTATTCTTGCCACGTGCTATAGTGGAAATGGAACTAGAATTGACACTCAAATTCCAGTAACTTCTCCACAGGGTTACACATGTGGATTTTTCTGGACCTCAACAAGATCCTGAGTGGCTTTTTATAGATAATGGAGATTTACTGAACTTCTCTGGTACTGAGCCACCATGTATTAAGGCCTCTGAGGAACAAGGAACAAGGCATGGGCTCTGCTTTGAGCATCTTACAAACCGTATGAGAAGATGAATGCTCATGTCCTTACAGAGCCACCCTTGGGTAGTGGTTCATTGATTGCTCTCTCTCTCTCTCTCTCTCTCTCTCTCTCTCCTCCTCCTCCTCCCTCCCTCTCTCCCTCCCTCCCTCCCCATCTCTCTCTCCTGTGTGTTGGTGCATATGGGCACAGGCATGCCTCTCATAGGGAGGTGGTGTGGTACAGGAGCCAGCTTGGTTTTGGGATTGGGGGGACCAGGATGAGCCCTGCTTCCACCTCACACTAGCTATGGAAGTGTTGCTAGGCACTTTCTAAGGTGACAGAGGGCTGGCTGGGGGTGGGGACCCTGGCTGCCCACCCTCAAGCTGCAGTCTCAACCCGAGCGAGGAGACCAAACAGCAGGTGACAGCGTCTTCCGTATGTGTTGGCCCCAGAATGGATGAAAGGGCGTCATGACGCTGAACACATGCCCTTCCAGACTGGCACAGCAGGGGATCTGTGGCACCTTGGTGTGTAACCTGAATTAACAGTGATGCAGTGATGGGGTTCCTGCCACCTTTCAGAGAGCCAGCAGACGGCTGCCTGCCCGCTGCGGTCAGCAGTAGCTCCTTAAAACCCGTGCTCTGGGTCGCCCGCCCATGACCAGGTGAGACGATGCTCTGCTTTTTACTGAGGAGGCCCCTGGGGTGTGGGAAGGACCCTGATTCTTCAGCATTGATCACTAGTGAGTTAGTGAAGCTTGGATGCCAACCCACTGCTCGGACAGCCTCTCTGGCCTTGCGTGATATCTCACCTGTACGCTGTTTCTCCATGTGCAGATTGAAAGTGAGATCCAGCGAGGATAAGCTGTTAACAGGAGCCCAGAAAGGGCCGGGACCCAAACCCGATGTGTCTGATTCTAGCACCTGGGGGCATTCCTCAAGCTTGAGGCATTCTGGGAAGGATTTTGGAGGGGAAAGAATGGTTGGTGAAGGGTCAGCCTGTCCCCGGAGCCTGTTCATGCTTGGGGTGCAAGAAAAGAAACTTCCCAGAATGTTCCAACCACAAAAGTCAGCTCTCCTAGGAATGTACCCGATGACGGAGTCTGTCACGATCAGCTGCTTGCACCTGGCTCACCCACAGAGTGCCCCCAGAACAAACCTTAAAAACCCTTTCCCCAAGCCAAACACGGCTGTCTTAGCCCACAAGGCAGCCCGCCCTGCCCAAGAAGGCTTCCCTCTCACGGCAGAATGTCTGGTATGGTTTCGCATGGGTTCTGGTCCATCAGTTAATGTGTATGAAAAAAAACCTGTCAGGATCTGCCCTTGTACAAAATGACTCTAACATACCCTGAACTAGTATTTCTGAAATGCGATGTGTATATAAAACATCAGGGGACCCTGCAAAAATGTGAATTTAGATCCAGTGGCTGGGGAGGGCCTGAGGCTTTGCGTTTCTAACTAGCTGGTGTGAGTAGCCAGCATCTAAATCAGCCTTGCGACTGGTACCTTGTTCCTGTGTTAGGCCACACAGTTCTTTGCTGTGTTCAGCAGCATCTCTGGCCTCTTCCCACTAGGTGTCAGTCACAGCAGCCTCCTGTGACAACCAAAAAGATCCCCTGCTACGGCCTACTGTTCTTCGGTGGAACAGAACCTGCCTCTTCTCAGAATCATAGGTCTAAACCAGTGGTTCTTAACAGCATCTGCACGTTGCTGTTACCTGGGGAACTTCCAAACCCCTAGTGCCTGGGGCCCAGGTGGGAAGATTGGGGTCCATTTGGCCTGCAATGCAGCCTGGGTTGGGGATACATACAAAGTTTCCCAAGTGACTCTAATGTGCAGATGAGTTTGGAAGCTTCCAAGCCCAGTACTCAGAGGGGCCCCTGGCTGGTCAGACAGCTGGTTCTGAGGGAGGAGCCCCCTTCCGGCCGTCACTCCTCACACAGCGAGGCGGCTCTGAGCCGGCTGCAGTCCCCGGGAAGGAGGAGCAGGGACAATTTGCACAGGGCTGGGCTGTGTCTAGCCCTCATCCGTCACGCTGTCCAGGGCTGCTCTGCATACAGAAGCAGTGTTGGTTCCCACCTCTGAGAGTCCCAGTTTGTCTTGCCTCGGAGCCCTCCTCTACCTCCTCCAAACCTTCTAGGATCAGCCTTCAGTCCGCTCACACTTAGAGGACAGGATGACAGCTCATTGTTTGTCTGAAGCTTGGAAGAATCCTGTGTAGTCTTTGCAGGTTAGGGCCTCACCCAGCAGAGAGCATCTGTTCTCAGCTCTCACCTCAGCTGGCCTGCACGCCTTGTGGAACTCACTGCACTAAGGTTGTTCCTGTCCAAAGCCACGTTCACTGTGCTGCCTTCTGGGATGGCTGTGATGTGGACCAAACAAACCCACACTCAGGTCCTCAGGCAGGAATTGCTCATGATGAATTCACCCTTCTCAGATGAGTTTCTGCTTCTAGGGAAATGAACAGAGAAGGAATCCATTCTTGGTGCCATTGTTCCTACTACCCCCTGCCCAGCACCCACTTCTGCTTTCTCTTTCTCGGTTGTGTAGCAGAGGAGAGACTGAATTGTGGTGATGACAGAGAAATAAACACTCATCACAAAACACACCTTCCTGGGTGGCAGCCTAATGCAGCCATGCTGATAGTCCTTGGGGACAAGTAGTCTGGGACAGGTGCCAAGATCTACTTTGCTTTCAAGGTGACTAGTGAGTTACCTAAATGCCCTGAGCCTCTATTTCTTTATTTGTAGACAGAGAGAACCACAAATGTCTCCAGGCTTGTCATGAGGACCATGAGCGATCATAATGAAACCTAATGTTCACTGAGCACTATTGTGTATCAGGATTGTGCATTAGCTCAGTTCCTACCAGCCTGGACAAGACAGCCAGGGCTCAGTCCACAAGGGCAGGTGTTCACAACCAGGCTTCTCAGTCAAGTGCCTGTGCTTTCACCAACATCTTTTTCCTAAGCCCAGAGCAACAGACCTGAAGAGACCCTCTAATTTGCACAGTAGTTGAGTCCCTCGGTCTGACCACCAGCGGACGGGGTAGTGCACCTGGCAGCAGCCGCAGTCTGGGCGGCTGCTCCAGGGGGCTGAATGCGTAGAAAGTACTTCAGCCCACAATTTGCCCACCTTCCATAGTGCTCACAGTTGCCTATGGCGATGCCGCCTTGTCTTGCTTCTCTTTCACAGAGGAGGAAATGGGCTCGGGGAGACTGTATAGTTGGCTAAGGGTCCCATGCTCTGTGAGAGAATTTGGGAAATAAAACCAACGGAATCCAGAAGGTGGCGGGTCAGGAAGGACTGGCTGACAGAGGGCCTGGGATGATGCATGGGTTGGTTAATGGGGCCCTGACCACTGCTGGCCACGGCCCTAGAGACTGCTTTGCAAAGTGCTTCCGATGGGGCCTTGCTGTATACACCAACTCTGGCTGTAGATAGATTTTCTACCCCAAAGCGCGACGGCTTCTCCTAAGTGTAACTGTGACAGGCCCTGTGATAAAAAGGATGATTTCCATAGTCTTCCCAGCTGCAGAAGGTAAGGTGGTATCACATGTAATAACTCTCAGCAAGGCCCTAATACCCTGAGGTTCTGCCTCACTGTTCTTTCAGCTCAGTGACACAAGCTCAGATCTGCTCTGCATTTATCAGGACATGATGCGGAGGAGAAAATTCAGCAGCTGGAACCTAGCAGGCAGCCTTAAATCTTGTCAGGAGAGTTTTCGAGAGCAGGAGCGCCGAGGCGTCCTGAGTCCTTGCCCTGTTTAGGGACACCCTGAGGTCCTTCGCTCTGCTCGGACTGAACACCGTCTGGTCCTTATTCCCAGTCCTCAGGGGCATCACGTCTTTCTCAGGGGAGCCACAGCTAGATGGGGCATCCAGACACTGTCCTGGGTCTCTAGTTCTTTCTGTCCATTCCCCCGTGTCCCCTCCCCATGGCCACCAACTCACATGCTTTCCGTGGACAGAATTCCTGTCTGTGGTGTGCATTACTTGGCACCACTGACTTCCTCACCATGGAAATTAAGAGGGCCTTTCCTTCAACAGAGAATTTTCATTATGTCTCACATGTTTGCAGCTCTAGGGCCACACATCAGTCACCCAAGGCTCCCGCACTTTTGGGAGGGGTTTGGCCTGGGTGACCCCCCATGCATGTGACCCTTACCACCCCTCACTGCTCCAGGGACAGGCATTATCGTCCCCCCTTCAGGGGTAATGGGCTGAAGCTCAGAGGCGGTAAGTGACGTTCCCAACCCCTCACAGCAAATAAGCTATGGAACTCGACCTCAGCTTCAGCTCTAGGCCCCCGGTGCCTGCTGCTTCTGAGGGGTTCTGGTCCTCCAGCTGAGGGGATGGGAGCTGTGATGGCTTGTATGTCGATGTCCCTCCAGAGCCTCACGTGCTCATAGCTGGGACCTGCTGGAGGTACTTGGACCCAGGGTGTGTGAAGGTGGCTTGAGGGTGTGTGATAACTGAATTAGTCCACTGACTCCCTTAGCATATTGCTGGGCGTGGATAATGGGAAGGCACGCCCTGGCAACAACCAATAGGCTCTCAGCCTAAATGGAATAAAAGGGAAAGGGAAATTGGTGCTGCCATTGCTTCCTCCTGCCTGCCCTGCCACAGACTGTTTCCCTCTGCCAAGCCCCTCTGCCATGCCGCCCTGCCTCAGAGCCAGCCAACTGTGTGCAGAAACCTCTGAGTACTGTGAGCTAAAATAAACCTCTTCACCTTTAACCAGCAGGTATTGGGTATTTTGTCCAGCAATGAGGAAGTAACTAAGACAGGACCTAAAGCTGTGGGAAGCCTCCCAGAACCCAGGGCTCCTGAGATGTTTCCTGGGTTCATTCTCATACCAACCGCCTCAGAGAGGGGCTGTGGCTTTCACTGTGTGGATGAAGGACCCCGATTCAGCAAGGCCGCGGGCCTCCTCAGAGTCACCCCAGAAGGATAAGTAGGGATGCATGTCCTCTCTCACAGTTTTCTAGAGCTCAGTGGGCCTTCAACGCCCTCAGCCCTCGTCCCTTGTATCTGTGGCGGAGCTTACCGTCAGCTGCTGCCTCTGTTCACTTCTATACTTTTAATCTTCCTATTTCTCAGTCATCCAACCCCAAAACCTCATTTATTCAGACGTGGTTAATTGCCTCCCCCTCAACTAGCACATAGGAGGCGCCCAATCAGCATTGGTTCAATAAATAAATTAATACTAATGGTTATCTTCAAGAAAGTGAGGCTCGGTCTCTTGTCAGATGTTTTATTTGACAAGAAAGGAAGGCCCTAATTTACAGTTAGTAGCAGTTATTCCTGAGCTAGCAGGATTGGATAAAAGTAGTCAGGCTCCTAGAGGACATTTGAAAGTTGCTTCCTCAAGGGAGCTCAGAACATGCATTCATGCAGCAGTCTTTGCTTATGGGATGAGCAGAATGGTCAACAATGAGTTCTGATCTGCATTAAAACAAAGATCATATCCTGGGCAAGGGTGGGTGTTGACATGCAACACGGGAAGCCGGAGGTGTCTTCTGGGAGCCTGGCTTGGTCCTTCCCTCAACCTTGCATTGATCCTCTGCGTGTCCAGATGGCTGGGCAGCATGTAGGACTTCACTCACTCCAACCCTGGACTCCTGGACCCCATCTTGCAGGGTCACACAGGGATGCTGAGCTGCTGAAAGCAGAGAGACGAAAAGCACTCAGGTGGTAGAGGGGCCAGATGCCCAGGTGAAGCAGATGCTCCGTCTGCAGCTGCAAACATTTGTAGTTAACTATTTACCTAGAAGCACCTTTCATCAATTCCCACCTTTTGCCAGCCTACTCTTCTGAGAAAATGCCCTAGTTTAAAAAAAAAATGATGCTGAGAGCATAGAAACTGCCAGGTACAAAAGGACCTGGGCTGTGGGCTTAACGTCCAGGTCTGGAATCTCCGTTTCTGAGGACATAAGGCTCCCCGAGCTCCAAGGCTGTTAGCAGAGATGGCCAAGTATTTGTTTCATTTCCTCAAGCAGCCCGGGTGCTCACTGCCCTCCGACAGCCCTTTCAAGGGAGATGTGCCTGCCTTTATCAGAAGAGACAGGAGGGCCGCTCAGGGCCGGATGCCTTGGCAGCTGGGTGGTGGGGCCGGACTCTGAGCAGAAGCCATGAACAGTTGGCTGACGGGAAGAGAGGCTCACAGGCTGGTGCAGGGAGTGTGAAGTGCAGGAGGCAGAAGTGGCCGTGACCCTGCCTCGCCTTCCTTTGGCTCTGAGTCACCACCGCATTGCACGCCCACTTTCCACATCAAAAACTGAGGTGAAGCACAGAGTAAGTTGCCTTTGGAGACTCCACTGTAGAGCCTGAGTTCCATGGTCAGCCCATGCGATCCCATGTCCAGCACTCCTGTGACCTTTGTCCGGTGTGTCCCATGGGTCAGGAGCGTGGAGAGGGTGAGACCCCTGCCTGACTGCGGGGGTTCCTGGTGCAGGGAAGAACAGCATGAAAGCACATGTGTCACTGTGCTGTGGGGTCAGGGCCGGAAGAGTGTGTGTGGCGCGCTCGGCGGGGGAAGGAACGAGCCGTCCAACATCTCAGCGTTTGCTGCTTCTGCTCAGGCTTCTGTTCCCCAGGTGATGCCTGGAAGCCTCACGGGCACCTCAGATGGGGACCTTTGTGCCCCTGTGTCACCGATGGTGGAGCTAGGGCATGAGGTCACCCTGCTACTAGGACAGGGAGCCAGGATCCCACCTCAGAGGTGGTCTGGGTCCTGAGAATCCTCCACCGTCCATGTGCAGAGGTGGCAGCAGGTCCAGGAGGGTTGGTGACCACTGAGTGTGGGGTCTGGGCTTCCCCCCCTGCCATCAGCCGCTCGAGTGTCCAGTCTCCTGTGCAGGGGCTGGGAATGGGAAATGAGTTAAAATCCGGCAGACGGGAAAAGGCTTTCATGAACCACGGTGAGTGAGGAAGACTCTGATGAGCAACCTGGAGGAGATGGAGGAGGGGTCTCCTCTCAGTCCCTGTTCACAGCTGTCATTTCCTCCTCAGCCCTGATTCTCAACCCTGCTCTGCTTGTAACTCCCTGCCCTTCCAGAGGAATCTCTCTCTGGCTCTGGCTCTGTCTCTGTCTCTCTGCTGCCTGCTGCCTGGGACATTTCTTAACAAATGTGTTTTTAAAGCATCCTTTTTAACAGAACACCCCCCCTCCCATGTGTAGGGGAAAGCTAGTTACCCCGGACTTCTGACCTAAGCTATGTTGTCCTGTTCTGGGGACCATGAGAGTCAGCCAGCCTCTCCCGCTTGTCATTGCTTCACAGGCTTGAAGACGGTGATCCCGCCTGGGCACTGCCAGTTAGTGCAAAGTGCTTCCTGCGTGGATGCATTGCTGTGGAGCTGTCCACGCAGCCGGGCCTCCTTGTCCAGCCTTCCCCTCTTCGGCCACTTCATCTAATCTGTTCTATTGCTCCATTGCTTGGACTCAGGCACTAAATGATGAGTTTCTCTACAAGACAAGGTCTGAAGCTTCCTCCAATATTTATTCTTTCTGCCTGGGAGATTTGATCCCTGTCCATGGCTTTAATGACACTTTACATATTTGAAATATTTGTTATCCAAATTTATAGCTCATGTCTGAGCCTTTCTTCCTGTCTGCAGACTTACTATTTATACAACTGTGTTCTTTAGATCACTCCTACCCATCCTTTTTTGGGATAGTTTTAAATACAAACTAAAGTAGAGATAATTTATCAAAGCCCCAGTATTTAGCATCCGTTGTCAATAGCTACCAACTTTGTGCCATTTTGGTTTCATCTATCTCTGCTCCACCCCAGTTATGGTTTCTATCTGGTTGTTTCCCCAAAGCCTCATGCACGCATTGTTGGGGTTTGGGGGTTGATTGGCTTGTGCAGGCCTGATACTCATCAGTGGATTAGTTCATACATGAGTTTATGTCGCAATGTGATGTTCAGAGGTGAAACTGGCTGGAGGAGGTGGGTGTTGGGGGTCTATCTTGTTCCCTCCTCCCGTGGTTGCTGTTTGCTTCTGGCTGCCACACCACGAGCTGGTTCTCTTGTGCAGTGCCACCCTGCCATGCTGTACTGCTTTGGAGCCAATGGGCCTTGGTCTCAAACCGCTACAAACTGTGAGCCGACATAGACCTGTTGTCCTTTAACCTGTGGCTGTCAGGTCTTGTGTCTCAGTGATGAGGGAATAGACAACCCCCGTGCTTCAGGCAGGGGTATTTTAAAGCAAATCCGCGACATCATGGCATGTCATCTGCAACTGCTTCAGAATCTAGCACAGCCTTCTAGGTTTTTCTCTTTGGCCTTTCAGAAGTACCCCAAAGTCAGCTCTTCCAAAGCCAAGAGTACCCCAAGATCAGCTCTTCCAAAGCCAAAAGTACCCCAAAGTCAGCTCTTCCAAAGCCAAATGGAGAACCTTCCACGTGAAGGGATCTGTCCTCTTCCGGAATCCTCCAGTTCAAGGACATCGCCGCCCCTGAAGGGTCACCTTCCCTTCCTTCCGTCCTTCACACGTACTACCAGCCTCCCTCATCTCACGTCTAGATGTGCTTGAAGTCCCAGCCGCGCTCCGATGCGCTCTCTCCCGCGGGGTCTAGTGCAGTAGGCTTCTGATTACATCTCCCTTCTGCTACTCCAATGCCTTTCCCTCCCACATTGCAGCTAAGTATTGTTTTCAGTGTTCATTCGACAAATGTCTTACGGTGTCTCAGGTGTTAGGAACAAGACCCTGGGCACACGGTGGGGAACAGGACGTACATTTCCTACTTGTGAAACACGTGCATGTGTGTGGGTTACTGGGGACAAAAATGAACTTGAAGTGCCATGAAGAAAATAAAGCTCGGTAGTTAGACTCATGCTGGCTCGTTCAGAGTGTGTGAGGAAGTCCTCTCTGTTGAGCCAGTATTTGTCAGGGTAAGAAGGCACGACACCCCCAAGTCCAGAGTAGAGCATTCCGGCCAGGAAGAACGGTGAATGTAGCACCTGTGTGTCTCATGGGCCAATTTAAAATTGTTTCAGAGGGAGATTTCTCATTAACTTTATAAGACTTTTGTTTTCTTAGAACAATTTTTGATTCATAGCAAAACTGAGAGGATGGCACAGAGATTTCCTGCTACCTCCTGTCCCCGTACACACACTGCCACACTCATTACTGACATCGCTGCCAGAGTGGCCTGTGTGTCACCACTGATGGATCTCCACTGGGGCATCACAGCAATCCAGGGCTCACAGCTCATGTTAGGGCTCACTCAGGGCAGTGAGCGGTATGTGGTCTGGACAAATATATGTCATGTATTATATACCAAGGTAGCCTGATGTACAACATTTTTACTGCCTTAAAATCCTGTCGGCTGAGTTTTTACATTTAAAATATTTTTATCTTTTGAAAAAGCAGTGCATGCATGTGGTGTAGAGTGAAAACTGGCTTTTTTTGTACATCCTTCCAAAGGGCTTCCATGATACTCTAGCACACATATGAAGAGATGACCTGTTTGTGCATGTGTGAGTGTGTGTGGAAGGGATTGGGTGTGTATGGAAGGGGGATTGAAATCAGGACCTTTGCACTGAGCTACATCCCCAGCACCTTTTGTTTTTCATTTTGAGGCAAGGTTTCACTAAGTGACCCAGGGTGGGCTTGAAATTGCTATCCTCCTGCCTCAGCCTCCCAGGGATCTGGGATTACAGGCATGTGCCAGCACATCCAGCCATAGAAAGCACACACACAGCCTTTTTATAAGGTGCTAGCCTGTTACACCTCCCCACGCATGTCATAGGGACTAATGCCTGCCTTCCTGAGAGTGTTGCACAGGGTGCTTCAACCCTGCTCCTGCCTCAGGTCTTTGGCTTGGGCCCTTGTCCCGATGGCCTCTCTGTTGGGAGTACCCCACCTCCCTGTAGCTCTGTGGGTACCCTCCTTGCCACAGTAGGAACCCTGCACTCTCTGGAAAGCTCCTGTCCCGTCCCCACCTTGTTCTGCTTCTTCTTAGTTTAGGCATAGACTCTTCTAGATCTCCTGTTTTTAAGTTTGCCATCGCAAAATGCTATCACATGGATGGTTTGGTTAGTTATGGCTCGTGTCTAGATGCCCCCACCCCCCCAAACCTCATGCAGTCTGAGGCTTTTTCAGATGTGGCTGGATCTAGAGTGTGTGGTGCTGGGATTGAGGGTGTGTGGTTAGTAAATCAGTGCACTGATTGCATAGTTCTGGCTAGAATTAAGCATGCAAGTGCTACACCTGCCCTACGGCAGGTGTCTTACATAAAATATAAGGGACAGAAAGCGGGTAATGTGCTCTCACTTGCCTGCTTGCTGTGGACTGTTTCTCCTCTGCAACACCCCTGTGCCATGTCACCCTGCCTTGGAGTCAGCCGATTATGGACTGAAACCTCTGTAAACTGTGAGCTAAAATAAACCTCTCCTCCTTTAACTTTGGGTGTTGTGTATTTTGTCTCAGCACTGAAAAAATACCTAAGACACTTGGAAACACCAGATATGTTTCTTAGATTTTTGAGGCTGGCAGGCTGAGGTCAGGGTACTCTCACGGTGGCTCAGCAGGACACTTTTCTAGGTTGCAGGTTGTCAATTTTGCATCCTATCAGGAGGCAGGGGGGTGGTTAGAGAGCTCTCTAAGCTTGCTTTTACCAGGGTGCCCACCCCATTCCTGGCATCTCCAGTGACCCTGCCTCCTCATGTAGTCACCATGAGGGGAGGACTCCGTACATCAATCCTGAGGAAGCACCGCCCCAGGGGAGCCTCCCCTTGTCCTCCGCTCTCTCACTCCCCATCTGGGTCGAATTTACCTCATTTCAGCCACTGAGACCTTTCTGATTCTTGGGACGCATCAACCATCCAGCTGTCACCACCTTCTTGGCTGTTTCATGTACTAGGCCTCTGTCTCTGTCTGTCTGTCTGTCTGTCTGTCTGTCTCTCAGCTGGCATCACTCAGACCTGAAGTGTCTCAGGGAGCCCTGGCAAAGCCACTTCACCTAAAGTGGCTATGCAATCTGACATTTTTTTAAAAAAAATGCAATTTATAAAAAAATTAATGGGTAGAGAAATAGAATCCTGCCTTGGCCAGTAGCAACATGGGATTCCTGGACTCAGACAGGAGAAGGGGCTCATGTACCATGTTAGATGAAGGTTCTTATGCACATCAGAGGTCAGTTGAGAAGCAGTCTGGGCACCTGCACTAGCACCAGATGCTCAGCCAACTGCCTTCAGGACTTTACGGCTGGGTCTGGAGTGCAAACCAGAGTTGCCCAGTGGGCAGGCCGCCTCTCTGCTCTTGTAGCTCTCTATTCTAGTTCGGCACGGACATTTTTCCTGATTGACTGATTTGCTCGATCTCTGAGAGAGAAGCAAACCGTCCGCCTCCCTCAACCTCTGTCCTCGGTGCCTAGAGCTCCCCAGCTGCCTGCTCCTGTCTGTGAGGTGAGCAAAGGCAGCACCTGTGTTTATGAGCAACGGGGAAACACAAGACAAAGGCGGGGCTTAAGGGGGTCGGCAGATCAATCCAGCTCAAGGGGTCAAGGGCGGCTTAGGTGCAGGAATGATACCAAGATGAATCTTGCGGTTCCCACGGTTGTTAGTTACCTCCTGCACCAACTGCATCAGCAGCTGTGTGTGTGTGTGTGCTAGTATGTGTGCGTATATGCGTGAGTGTGCATGTGTGCATGTGTGTGTTCTGGGCTCCCCACTTCAGCTTTCAGGACAGCCTGATACTCAGTGGGCTGGAGAATGACAAGGCCACAGGAGCTGTCCTTGTGGAAACAATGCCAGCCACATGTCATTTAAATGTTTTGATGTTTAAAATAAAAAAGGAAAAAAACAATCTAGGTGAAACTGATTTGATGACCTATTTGATTTAACCCCATGTATCCAAAACAACATGTCATAAATGTAAAAATCATCAGAGACAGCTGACATCTTTTAAAAAAAAATAGTCTTCAGAACCGGGGTGCAGACTGTGCCTAAGCGCACGTGGAATTCAGACCTGCCGTGTTGTACACGGTCAGCAGCCTTGGGGCCAGGCCCCGTTCTGCGTGGTGTGGAACCACAGGTCCCTTCCGGCTCAGACCCTGACAGCTGATTCTGCATCACCAGGAGCCACTGGGACCCTGAGACCAGACAGGCCAGCATATGAGGGGAACCGCGTTCCTTTCTTGTTTTGATTAACATCTGTGTTCTCCCAGGATCAGCTTTCTCTTGGCTCTGGCTTCCTTTATTTTAGCTGTTTGTTAGGAACAGAGAATCCCCAGCCTGGATCAAAGCTATCTTGCTAACTAACCTGTTTCTTTTCTTCAGTTAAAATGACACAGGATCTGAATTTCAGCCAGTGGATGTCACTGTTTACTCACGGAGGTCCTGAGAGGAGACTGGCTAGTTTGGGGACAATACAGAGAAATGGCAGTCAGAGCCTCCTCTTCCCCACCCTGGCTTAACTGGGGGAGTGGATGATTTTCCCTACCAGCTGGGAGGAGTGTCTGATTTTTACACAAGAAACTAAAGTGCTAGTTCACCAATGCCATCCAGTGCACTCGCCAGCCTTAGAACGCTAAGGTCTGTTTACTAAAATGCATCATACAAAATTATGCCAATTGCAGTAAAAAAATAAAATCCCCGAGTTGTCCCTTTTGAAAGAGGAAGTTGGGGATGGCTGTGAAGCTCAGGGCCAGAGCACTTGCCCAATGGGCACAAGCTCTTGTGTTCTTTCACCAACACTGACACAAGAGAGAGAGAAGAGGAGAAAGCTCTTTGTTTCTGTAAAGCGGAGGTGACAGTCTGCATCTGCATGTGGCCCATAGCTGGGTGACATGCATGTAATTTTTTTACAGTGTAGGATGACTTTTGTGATTACTAAGGAAATCACTGGGACCAGCGGAATCTCTTCCTTTCCATGGAGCTTTAGCAAGAAGCCTCTCCCATGACAAGCTTTCATCTCCTCAGGGGGATTCTGTGGAAATGTGACACTGCGTTGTCACTAAACAGACCCATTGCTCACACTGCTGCCCTTACTCAGGGGTGACTTTCTACAGAGCTGTGCACTGCCTCCTCCATTTTACAAGTTCCCTAATTTCATCTGAAGCAGGGGAGGCCTCCATCTTTCCTCCCGCCTCTCCATGACCTCCTGCTGCTAGGAGATGACCTCCCGCCCATCCCTTGGAGAGAGAGGACCGCGGGCTCTGCTTCGGTCATGCCACGTTCAGAATCACAGGCCACGCAAGGTATTGCTGACTATTCAGGTTGACAACTTTTAGAAATGTTTTCCCGCCGTGTGGACACGGGTACAAGCTACTGGCATCCAAGGCTTTACTATTTTACATTTTCTCATGAACTCAGAGTTATCCACATGGACACAAAAAGCATGAAGAAAACATTTAAGAAAGTTATAATATAAAACCAAAGGATCAAGACTGAGCATTTTACATCCAAATAGATGTAAAATAATTCAAAGAGTGGTGAATGATAAATATTGTTATGCACTGAGTCAGTCTTATATAAAATATATAATCCAGCTTGGATTCTATGATATGAACGCAAAAATGACAACTATTCAATAGAGAAGGTCATTTAATTTCATGTAAAGCAACTGACAATAAGTTTTATTAACAGAGTATTAAAAAGAAATTGTATGGAGCAGCAACACAGAGAGGAGAAACAAAAGGTTCAACTATCTTTTCCGAAGGTTGGGAGGGGAATAGAAATTATAAGTAGCATAAATTTCCTTATATATATTTAAAAATTTAATTAAGTTTCTTGGTACAATTCAGGTATATGCAATGATTGCATTCATCATAGGGAATTTGTACTGCACACGATTTGCTTTAATTTGTCTTTTCCTCTCATTCCCCTCCCTCTTTCAACCTCTCCTCCCTCCTAATTATAAGATTTTATTCCATTTTCCCTTCTATTTTCTTTCTTTCCTTCCTTCCTTTCCCCTTCTCCCTCATTTGTTCTCCTTCCCATGTGAATATTTTCTTTCCATGTCACAATGTCTCTTGTACGTTTTGATCCTTATGTACACTTATGGCTTCTCACACCAGAGGGACCATGAGATACTTGAACATGTGTGTCTGATTTGTTTTACTGAAGAGTGTGGTCTCAAGATGTATTCGTGTACCTAGAAATGTCTCAGTGTACCATTCTTTATGACTAGGACTCCACTGCATGAAAGGATCACATCTTTGACCATTCCTTGGTTGATGGGCGTTTGGGCTGCTCCCAAGATTTGGCTATTACAAAATGAGCCACTATAAAAAACATGGGTGTGCATATATGTCGTGGTATGATGCTTTTAATTTTGGGGGAAAGGTATTGGGAAAGGAAGCAGCTGGGTCAAATGGAACCTCTAGTTTTAGTTTTTTGAGGAACTTCCACACCGATTCCACAGGGGTTGCACGAGTCTATGCTCCCACCCACAGTGGAGAAGGTTTTGCTTCACAGCCCCACAGGACTTGTTGTTGGTTGACTTTTTGATCATAGCCCTTCTTTCTGGAGCGAGGCAGAAAGTCAACAGTGATTTAATTTGCATCTCTTGAATGATAGTGACGTTGAACATTGCTTCATATATTTATTTTCCACTTGTATTTCTTCTTCTGAGAAGTATGTGTTCATCTCAGATGCCCAGTTTTGAATTCAGTCTTTGAATTTAGGAGTCCTGGTTTTTTTCTGTTTTTTGCATGTTCTGGGTATAAGTCCTTTGTCTAAGGAGAAATTGACCAAGGAGCAGCTTTCCTACTCTGTGGGAAAGTTTCGTTCTGTCAGTGATTTCTTTTGATGAGATCCCAGTGTTCTTTGCAGCATTTCCTGTGTGCTACAGGTTTGCTTACACCTGTGTTTCCCAGAGTTCTACCTGCTCTATTTTATAGCAGATTGAATGTGTCTATTTTAATATTTAGGTATTTGATCTATTTTGATTTTAGTTTAGTGCTTGGTGATAGACATGGGTCTAGTTTTAGTCTTTGGCAGATGGAAACCAGTTTTTCCAGCATCATTTATTAAAGAGTCTGTATTTCTCCCAGTGAACATGTCTGGTCCCTTTGTCAAAGATAAGGTAACTGGGGACCATGGATTTAGCTTAGCTGCATAAGCACCTGCCTGGCAAACATGAGGTCATGAGTTCGATCCCTGGTACCAGGAAAAAAAAAAAAGAAAAGAAAAAAGAAAAAGATAAGGTAACTGAGTGTGTGTGTTTGGAATTGTTTCTGCATCTTTTAATCTGTTCCATTGATCCTCTGATCTTTTTTTTTCTTTTTCCAATACCATGCTTATTATATCACAGTGGCCTGTAGTATAATTTCAAGTCAGGGATTTTGATGTCCCTCACCTTTCCCTTATTTCCTATAATTGTCTTTGCTATTCTAAGTCTCTTCTGGTTCCAAAAGAATTTTAGGATTGTTTTCTCGAATTCTGTGCGGTATGTTGACCGTATTTTGATCAAGATTGCATTAAATTTCTCTAACAGTTTTGAGAGTACAGCCATTATCACTATGTTGGTTTCTCTTACTCAAGATCAAGGGGTACCTTCTCATTTTCTGATGCCCTCTTTGATCTCCTTTTTCAGGGTACTGTAGTTCTCAATGCAGAGATCTTTCACTTTCTTTGTTAGACTGATTCCTAAGCACTTCATTCTTTCAATGCTATTGTAAAAGGACACATGCAACTTTTGAAAAACAGTTGAGCTAACATTTACTTTGGAGAAGGTTTCATGCAAACATTTAGATTTCTGGTTTTACCTGAAATGCAGAACATCTGGAGACGCTGAATCACACCCTGCAAAACCGCAGCCTGACGCCTCCCAGCTGCATGATGTAAGATGTTTCACTGCCTCTCCTCCCTGTAGGCTCACCACGTTCCCCTGCTCTCCAGCCAAGTCACTCGTCCATTGATGTTGGCCTCTGAGCTCTGTTGGCAGCACATTCGCAGTTTTGATCTCTGTTTCTTGGAGAAAAAACACATAAACAAGCATGAACCAGTTTGCAGGGATCTGAAGGATGGGATGATTTGGAAACAAAAACAGTGAGAGATGGCTTTGAAGAGCTGCAGTTTCAACTTTAGTTTTGAGGCTGGAGTATGGTTGGCTCAAGGCAGGACTAGGTGGCTTGTTTCTTGGATTTATCTCAAAAGGTAGAAATGTCCTTGGTGGCCAGGAGCTCTCCAAATACCCAAGAAAAGGCAGGAGGAAAGAAAATGAGTTAGAAAAGTCAGATCTTTGATGCCATTCAACTGCTCAGACCCACAATCTCCTACATGAATGAGCAGTGATCACCTTAAATCTCTCTCAGGAGCAGAGATTCTCAAGAATAGCAACCCTCTAGGAACTGAGCCTCTCTGGGAGTTAAGACAAAACTTCTCCAGGCAGCCTGTATGTATTTGGTTTTCAAACAAAGGAAGGGGATACTGAGGCACAGTGGGAACTAAGTAGTACCTTGGGAAGTCTTCTCCAAGTAGTAAATTTTGCCAGTTAAGAGAACCCTCTTATCCCTAAGGTTGGCAGCTTTATCGCTGAGGAATGGGGGTGCCAGCAGCCCCTGTCCTCAGCTGCAGGGTCCCTGTGCTCAGCAGCTTGACCTGCACAGCCCGGTCTCCAGCAGCCTCATGGCACGTGGAGAGAAAATCAGCCCTAGTGACTTCTGCTGACCTTCCCTCTGGTGAGCAGTGGCCGAGGTGCCTTTCTCTTGATGTGAGGTGGTTTGTCTCACACAGGCGTGAGCCAGAGAAGCACAGCATTGACAGAGCTTGTAAACGGCAAGCTGGGATGACTCCCAGAATTCCTGATTCCATAGGTCTGGGGCTGGGACTGGGGGTTCAGGTTTCTGATGGGCCCTCAGGAGACACTGCTCATGGCCCTGTGTCCACACTGTGAAATCTTGGTCTTGGTTTCAAGGCCAAAATAATATTGTTTCAATAGAAAGGCGATGTATGCTCGCGTGCATGAGCAGAGGTGTGTGGCGCGGATGTGTGTGTGTGTGTGTGTGTGTGAACCTGGAAACATCTCACGAGTTCTGTTCCATAGTCACCTAATGACACAAGAGTCAAGACACAACCGAAGACTGAAAAGAATAAATTCACGCACAAGTAGCGCTATGGAGGGCACTGATTTCCTCATCAAGGTGTAAGAGATGCTTCTTCAGAGAAAAGATGAAACACCACCAGGTGGCTTCTATCTGGGGCTGTCACCTGACAGTGCAAACACCACAGTTTTCTTAGAAGGAAAAGAAGACAGCTGCCACGGACTGGCCCTCTGCTACCTTGGACAGTAGTGTCCAAGGGACGGTTAGCATTTATTGAGCACCGCTGTCTGCAGGAGTTACATGCTCCCTTGCCATACCTCAGTTAATCTCCAGATCACTCTGGGAGGCATGTGCCATCCACATGTGTATTTTATAGTTAAGGGGCCCACTTGGGGTTCTGTGATGGCCAGAACTTGAGCTGGGCTTGTCTGACCCTATAGCTGGAGCATGTAACCACTGCTTTTCAAGTCAAGGGGGTTTCAAGTGTGGGAATGTCACTGGAAAGCTGTAGAAAAGGAGAAATGTTTGTTTGCCTAAAGATTTCTGCTGCAAAATGAAAACAAGAGTGCCATTCCACCAGGAGTGGGGTGCGTGCCTATAATCCCAGCACTCAGGAGGCTGAGGCAGGAGGATTGCTATGAGTTCAAGCCCATTCTGGGCTACAAAGTGAGTTCAAGGCCAGCCTGGACTGTATAGTGAAAACTTGTCTCAAAAAGATTTTTAAAAACTTCATGGATTCTTGCAAAACTTAAATAAGGTCTGTGCATACTTGGCTATACCCTTGTCTCAAGATTATAAATGTTAATATACTTCTTTCTCCCAACCAGTGTCTCTCCTGTTCTCTGTCTTATACCTCAAAGCATGCATTCCTTGGCTGTCTTTTGGGTACATGTATTGTACAGTGTGAGCGAGTCACATGTGGTCCTTGTAGCGTGGTAGCAGGAAGGATCTATGGGGTGATGAACCAGCTTCTGAGTCCACATTTCCAGAGCAAGTCTCCCTGTCTCTGCAGCTGTGGCTTCTCTGGTGTTTTATTCAGTGTCACGTCCCATCCGTATGTCACTTGGCTCTTCTTTGGAGCCAATAGCCTGTCTGTTCTCCTACATAGTCTCCAGATGTTGACATCCTTAGTCAAGCAAATGCCATGTCCCAGGAGTTCCTCCTGCAGTATCTCTTGCATCCCCCTGACTCTTGTCTAACTCAGGTTGTCACTCTCACCTGACTCTCAGTCTTGGCAGGGTCTACAGTCTCAGTCCTTTCAATATGGTCTCTGGATGGAGATCTCCAGATGCCACCCTAGCCCAAGGTCACCAGCCACAGCTTCTGCGTGGCTCCCTTGTCTTCAGGCTCATGCTTTCTCTCCAAGGTGGCTGCCCAGGCTGCTGCCCGGCCTGGTGTCATCTTCTCAAGCTCTGCAAATCTGCCTCTCGTGGCTCCTGTCTGCTCACTGTCTGGGGCCAGGCCTCCACGACTTTGCTTAGGACACAAACAGCTTGGCTGAGTTTGCTGTGTCCACCCTCCTTCCCTACCCAGCTCAGGAACCTGCTCTTGCCTGAAGCCTTTTCTGCTCCCCAGACTGGGAGGAGTCCGTCTTCTGTGCTCCACTGTATTCTGTATACAACTTGGAAGCGACCAGCCCTGGCCAGCGCACCTAAGAGCCGAAGCGAGGCAGTGGGCTAGGGAGCAGTGTGGGGCTGGTAGTGGTCTCTGGGTGTGGGAGGGGTTCGGTCATCCCTTCCCATACTGTGAGCACAACAAGGCTCAGCAGGCGGGGCCTCTGGGTGGCCTTTGGAGCTGCAGGGCTCAGCTTTTAAATAGCTGCAGAAGCAGTCAGCATCTTTATTTCAAGACCTTTCTCTCTGACATTTCTCCTCTGAAATGCCACTTCCACTGAGCCATATGGAGACACATGTCCAGGGGGCCTGACCCATTCAGAGTCCTTATGATCAATCAGCGGAACTCAAGCTGCTCTCGGTCCCCAGCCAGGGACCTGGGGACAGGCAGCGGCAGATAATGTGGGGCTGGTACTGCCCTGCTTTTCTTGCCTGCTTGCTGGGCTTCTTATTTCTCAGCTTCCTCTGCTGTGCAGAAATATGTCGCTAATTAAATCAGGCTCTGAGTTTCCTGAGCCCCTCTGTCCCACTCTTTCTTCTCCACCAGGTGTCGAAACTGTTCCTTTGTGGCTCAAAGGTGACAGCACCAGGAAGAGGGTATGATGTGGTCCACAGCGGGGGCTTCTGATCTCTCCTCTTTGTTGCCGGTTCCAGGAGCTCTGAGGAAGGGTGACGGTGTCTGAGTTTTAGAGGTCTTGGGACATGTTGGTGCGCTTATCTGATGAGCCTTTCAGACTCACGGTTCTGCTAACAATGGCCCCAGGCTTCCTCGGAGGGGGCCAGGGAAGGTCAGGGAAGCAGCTCTCTACAAAGGACATTTTATTTCTTCCTCCTGAAAGTAGCTCGTTGCTGGTTTATACCATGTTAACAGACCCGAGGACGATGCCTGTGGCAGTGGCTCAGCTCCCAATCTCTCTCTCCCGTCTCTCATTAATTTGCCATTTTTGTTGACACCGTGATACATAGAACAATGACTGGTAATGCATTCCTTTCTTACAGAAGAGGAAACCGAGGCACAGGGGGTGGAGTGTCATTTATGAGACAATCGTCTTTTATATTTTCAAGCACTTGTGTTTCGGTGGTTGCATTTGATTCTTCTAACATGACTGGCAGTCACATAACGCAGGTGCAAATGACCATGTCCCCAAACAAAATTATTATGTGACTGTGTATGCTGAGCTCTGTGCTCTGTGATAATGAAATTTCCCTGGATGATAACACTGTTGCAGGTGGTCTCCCAGTTTGTTGTGGATTTAACTGAGTCATAGATAAGTGAAATAAACACTCTCTGAGACCCAACGTCAATGCCAGAAACGAGACAAGAACTTTGACTTCCAGGTCTTTATCATAAATCTCTCTCTACTCTGGCCTAAGCTTACGCCCCGTCTCTTTTGAAACCCTCTCTGGCATGGACTTAGCTCTGATTGTGGGCAGGGCCTCCAGATATTGCAGGAGGAAGAGCCGCATTTCTGCTAGCTCGCTGGAGATGAAGATTGCTGGCCCAGGGCAGTAGATTTTGTGTGTGAAAGAATATACAGTGTTACATGTGAAGAATATAAAGTCTAGACAGGCTCTTCATGGTCTAGCACCATGTTCCCACTGAGAAGAAACTTTAGTTTCCTCTCTCATTTTTTTCCTGGAATTAACAATTTGTGATGCACCTAAGCCAATTGCATTACACTGACAATTTCCTTTTTAACTGAGATGTCTAGGTTTCTGGCTGAGATGTGGGAAATGTTGGTGTAATATTATCCTAATGTTATAGATGAGGACTCTGAGGTGAGGAGAAGCTAAAGGATTCCCTCCGGCCACCCAGCATGTCAAGTCTCTAAGTCGCCTAGCAGTCACTCAGGTCTCAGCCTGGCTGACCTCGAAGTCCTTCACTTTATCTACTGGAATGTGCCATGGAGAAGGTGAATAACCCAAAGGCTAGACTGTACACTGCCTTCGAGTGGATGGGAAGAGAGTGCCTTCCTTGTGCATAAGAAATCAGAAAAAGGCACTGGTTTCAGGCACGATTCCAGGAGCGTGTAACTGAGTAAAGCCATCACAAACCAGGATGCAAAGCAGCAGCAGAAGAGAGCCCTTCCAGGGACCCAAGCACCTCTCAGTAGGTGGCACTTATGAGCCACATGTGGGACTACGTCTGTAACACACGTGCCTTTGGGAAACACTCATGCAAACCGTAGTACTGCCCAATGCTTTGTGCCTCAGTTTCTCTCCAGAGATGGTTATGAGGATTCAGTAAGATATCACACGTGTGGGCAGTGCGCCCCCTGCACTCTCAGCATTGCCTGGGGGCTCCTGTCACATCAGTGTCTGCTTCCCAGACTCTCTTTGTTGGTTGCTTCATTGTGATTGTCGGAGCCCATGAGGATCTAATTAGAGACGGACAACACATCAGGAAGAGAACGAGGCATTCAGCGTCAGCCAGAGCACCGGAGGCACGTGAATCTCAGCTCTCCTTCGCAGGTATAAAGCAGAGGTAAAAGTGTCCAAGAAGCAAGTTTTTCTGTTCCTTCCCTAGGTGGAAGCTCCTATTCGTCCTTCTAAGCCCTGGTTTAGAAGTCTTATCCTCCATGGAGTGTTCCCTGATCCTTTAGACACACTAAATTTCTAGCTCTAGTTTGGGCAATTTCACACCTATATCCAACATCTCCTTTTCTCTTGTTTAGTTAACGGAATTGTTTATGCAAACAGCACTCAATGAGCACCTACCCCATGGTGTCAGATGTGAGGGACGCTCATGGCTGAGGGCTTTGGACCCATCGTTCCCTCACCATTTTGGGCCCTGGCTGTCCCAGGCAGGAGGATCATTGTGTTTCCCTATACTCAGCCCCGATCCTGGCCCTGGCTGTCTCCCGCCCTGCGTCCCTCCCTCACATAACTCCCACCGGATAAAGACCCTAGGAGCTGTGCACTTGAGAGTGCCGCATTCACGGACCAGAAGTGGCAGCATGTGCAGAGCCACATAGGGATGGCAGGGCCAGGGCAGGGGCGCCCTGGGCTGGTGAACTTATGCTGGGGGTGCAGAAGACAACTTACCACCGCCTGGCCCACGTCCTGGCTGTAGAGAGCATGGCTGCTCCCATCACTTTGCCTGTGGGTGTTTGCACGATGAGGAAATAAATGCAGGTGGAGAAACAGAAACAGCTGGTGAAGGAGGCCCTCTCAGCAATCAGGGCCTTGAGGAAGCATCTGACAGCCTTGACCTCCCTGGAATATAAGCCATTTTGACAATGACCGCTTGGTGTTGCAAAATACAGAGGGATCCTGAGAAAAGCTTGAGCCAGGAGAAGCTTGGAGATAGTTGGGCATATCAGGATTTTCCTTAGCAGTCATCTTGCAGGGGAGAGGACCAAGGATGGAGGCAGACGAAGAAAGACCTGTGGGAAAGCTGGGAAGACAGCAATAGGATGTGGCGGTGATCAGCCTGGGAGGGCGTCTCGTCCAGTTGTGTGGACAGGTTTCCAAGGCACTGGGCTCTTTGTGGTCCTAGCTTCATTCCTGTGCATGGTGGAACACACTTGGTTTGAATTTCCGCTCTGGAATCACTACTGGCAGGATCCCGAGTCAGTTACAGTTGCCCTGGTAACGGAGGGGATTGTTTCCAAGATCTTATCGGATACCCAAGGCTGTCAGCGCTCAGACCCCTCAAATGGTATAGATTTGCATGTAACCTATGCGCACTGTCGCATGTACTCCACATTGACTGTATGTGACCTAGAATCCCAAATATAATCTAAAGGTTAGTGGATAGTTGTAACACTATAATATTTAGGGAATAATGGCAAGAAAAAGATTCTTTGCATATTCAAGAGAGATAAATTACAAAAATACTTTCAGTAAGGCTGGTTGTATTTGTGGTTGGCTGAATTTAAGAATGTGCAAACATGATATGGAAGGTTGACTTGATCTAATCTCTATGGGACTCCGGTTTTTGACCGCTGATGTGAAGGTCATGATAACCATGGGAGCTTAGAGATAATGCAGACAAAATGTTTTGCAAAAATGGCTCACTTGACAAGAATCGACCATGACGAAGTGAAACGTAGCTACTTTAATTTTGGGGAGACTAGACTAGTGATAGCGATATGAGGCAGTGTAACATCAGTTGCTAGAACAAAGAAATCTCAGTTTCAGTTGCAAAAAACCAGCAGAAATCTGTTTCTTGCTCTTCCAATGTGGGATGGGAGGTCTCAGGGTGGATTTTGCCATATGCTGACTTAGAGAGCCCATGCTCTTCCCATCTGTTCCACTGTTGCTGAGATCTCAGAGTCCACGGCCAGCAGAGGGAAAGCAGGGGAGAAGTTTCAGCACTTCCAGAAAGTCCTGGCTTGGATATGATCTGTGGTGTTTCTGTCCAACAGATGGAGGCCTGTGCGTGACCACCCGGGAGATGAATGTGGAGGGGGCAGTAGCAAGGCAGGCATGTGCAGTGATGGCCGAGTGGACGCTCCCTCCCAGGAATGACCGCACACACGGTTCCAGCAGGGGCACACGCTGTGGTGGGCAGCTAGCTGGCTCTGCTCTGCCGGTGTCGGGTGAGTGACAGTTTGATTTGGAACAGGTGCTTTGGAACAGAGCTAATTCTGGCCAGGTTGTTTCTCTGAGTGGGTGGGTGAGGTAATTGATCACTAATCAATTACATAAAGCCTGGCTGCTCAGAGGGCGCTCTGTGGCCCGACAGCAGCCACAGTGCTTAGGCGCTGGTCCCAGGCCCTGCCTCTGGGATTCTGTACCAGTTCTGACATTTCACACAGCATAGATGCCTCACTGCACACTCAGAGTAGCAGGCGCGCAGAAAATACTGATGGCAGAAACTTTGCTTCTCCCTGGAAGAAAGGAGACGCCCCAGTGGCTATGGGGAGGAGGACATGGGCCCTCATTTCCCTCCCAGGAACTCATGGTCTTCTGCTTGGCAGAGGTGGGTAGCATTTTAGGCCAAAGAGAATTAAGCAGGTTTCTGCACTCATGTTTGGTGGGAGGAAAGAAGAGACCCAGAGAGCCGCCATGGGGTCCCAGCTTACTCATGTCAGTGAGCTGCTGCCATCTGCTTACTGACAGAGGTGGCAGAGCAGAAAGACATCCGTGCTTTTCAGATGCGTAGCGAGCTTCCACCTGCAGTGGGCACACACCTCTGTTCCGCTGAGACTGACTTGTGAGTGTCTGCAGCAAGTGGAGTTAGTTGAAGACGCCCGTGATAGAGTCCCACAGGTGCTTCTTTTTATGGACTTATGGGTGCAACAACTGAATGTGACATTAGGAGCAGGGCCTGCTCTCAGGAGACCCAGAAGGGTCTGTCTGTGTCCCTCTCTGGCTCCTGTCTTGCCTCTCTGCTTCCTGGCCACCATGGCGTGAGCGGTTTTCCTCCTCACCAGGCCGCTCCTCCATGCTGTTTCAGTCCGACCAACTATGGACTAAATCCTCCAAGCCAAAATAAACCTCTCCTCCTTCAGGCTGTGACAGGAAAGTGGCTCAGACAGCAGCCTCTTGGGAACTTTGACTCCATTTGCATTATCCAGGCAGATCTCAATAGACGTTTCTTTGTATTTGTCTGTCCCTTGTGCCTTTAGAGATAATTGCTGTTATTTTTCATTAAAAAAGAATTTTCTTGGAGAAAGTTACTTTCTCAACCTTTTGCCATTTTCATGTCCTGAAAGTTATTGAGACATTCTGGAGTCAGGGCCTTGTCTTTCTGGTTTAGGGTCTGAGGGGAGAGACCCGGAGGATAAACCAAGATGGGCAGGCTGGACTCTCCGAAGTCCAGGGCTCACTGATTTAGAATCCTCTTCTACTATCATGTGGCTAGTCCTGGAATTGCTATTTCCTTCTGCATCTACTAGGATATATTAATATGGTCACAGTACTTTGGGATCCTGCTACAATAGCGTATTTCAATCTGCCAAGCTTCTAAAATGTTTGTTTAGACTCAGCACTGTAATAAAGAGCTTGGAGTTGGACTTTTACCTTTCTTTGTATCTTTCCTTTTTTTTTTTGGTACTGGGAATCGAACTTAGGACCTTGCGCTTGCCAGGCGGGTGCTGTATCCCCTGGAAAATTGTACCTTTCTTTCTTTCACCAACCCTGTGACCTTGGTAAGCATTGCATCTCCTCATGTCTCATTTTTCTCATTTGTAACATGAGGCCCTATTGAGCCTCTGGTAAATGATAATACATGCTCAGTTAAGTGACAAAATGTACTAAGGACACAACTCTTTCTGTGGAAAGTTCTCAGCCACCATTTAGTTACTATCAATACTGTCAGGAACATTGCAGGTCCAGCTCTGAGGAGTTTGTATTTCTGATGAAACACTGTTCAGCACAGTATTGAGCTTCACGTCTGGGGCTTTGGATAAGAGCAGATGCCACCGCGCTGTCCCCTCAGCCCCGTGAAAGCCACAGCCTTGCTTTTCCCACCTGCGTGGCTTTGACAGCAAGAGCCGAGCTCAATCCCAGCTACCCAGTTAGTACAGGCAGCCAGTTTGCTTTGTCCTTCCCCCACTTGAGTGTTCCCTGTTTATTTTCCATTAACCTTTGTTTAGGAAAATCACACAGACCTGTAGCTAACATTTACCCAACAGTCGCTGTGAATCAGCCTTGGAGTAGATGTGCTTTAGGCTTTATTTCATTTCATTATCACCAGAGCACTGTGAGGCAGGAATCAGGATCATCCTGCTTTGCAAACACAGAAACCGAAGCTCGGAGAAATTAGGTATCTGACTAATCCGCATCTTGGTCAAAAGCAAAATTCATGTTTTGGTTCCGTTCTGTGTTCCCACGTAACGGTGTACCTCTCTCTTCTGTGCGCCTTCCACCCCTCTGCACCCACACAGCTAAGCTGAGCCCTTTGACTTTACTGTCCTATTCTGTTCCCCATGGTCTTTGTTCACCTTTTCTCCTGATCACTGCTCCTTCGCAGGAGGTCTCCACTGCTGCTCAGTCCAAGTGGGCACAGGCTGGGATGCAGCAAGCTTGCACACTGCTCCTTCCCTTCTCTCCCGGTCAGTGCCTGACCCCTGTGGCCACAGTGCCTGACCCCTGTGGCCACAGCCCTGTCCTCCTGCCTCCTGCTTTCTTGCAGAGTGCTCAGCCACTGTCTAGAACTGTCGTGGTTGTCCAAAGATCTGGGGCAAAGGGATCCAGGAAAGGTTATAAGGGAGAGTGTGGGAAGAGCCAAAGACCACAGAGAGATGTGACACTGGAATTACAGTTTTGGAGAGTTGGGATCCCAACTGGCAGTCACATGAGCCAAAGCCGAGCCCGCCTCTTTTCCAGTGTTGGGGTCTGTATCAAGAGTCTTCATCTGAGCAATGGGAATGGCTGTGAGGCCTGTCTTGAAACTTTGAGAGATGCCAGTGAGATGATGACCAGAAGAGCCTGGCACTCGGCCTAGCATTAGTAACGTGAATAACATACGTTATTCCCTCTACAGCCCTTTCTTGCTGGGGAGTGTATTCTGTGAGTGGCAAACTTCATTTTTCCTTTTATGATGAAGATATTAACTTAAAGTTGCTGAGCTAAGCACACACTGGCACTGCCAGCTCTAGGAACCTGGTCAAATTGCTTGTGCATTGAGCTTTTGTTCCTTCATCTGTGGCACGTCTAAAATAAGATATTGCGCAACATACTTGCATGAAGGGTTCCGAGAGGGTCCTTTTGATGTGGTGTGCAAAGCACTTCCCTAACCTACCCGCCCACCCTCCTCTTCTCTCAGACCCCTTGTCTGCCTGCAGAGGTGCAGCTGCTCTAAGTCACCACCTACAAAGCAAGGCTCAGGGATGGGGGAAGATCTCTATTTTCATGCAACTTGAGAATGAAACAAAATTTTGCTGCGCAGAAGCTTTTCACTTTGACATAGTCCCACTTGTTTATTTTTGCTTTGGCTGCTTGCGCTTTTGGTGTCATAGCTGAGAAATCATTGCCAAGACCAATGCAAGGGAAACCATCAACAGAGTGAAAAGGCAGCCCACACAATGGGAGAAAATGGTTGCATACCATATGTCTGATATGGGGTTAGTATGCAAAATATGTAATGAATGAACTCCTGTAACTCTACAGCAAAATCCAAATAACCTCATTTAAAAATGGGCAAGGGAATTGAATAAACATTTCTCCAAAGATACACACATGGCCAATATGCATATGTAAAGGCTCTGAGCATCACAGATCATCAGGGAAATGCAAAACTAAAACTGCAGCGAGGTTATCACCTTCATCACCTTGTACTTGTTAGGATGGTTAGGAGAAAATGAAAGCTTTGTATACAATTTGCAGCCACTGTGGGAAACTATTTGGAGGTTCCTCAAAAAACAAAAAAAATTAGAATTGTCATAAGACCCAGAAATCGCACTTTTGTGTGGTTATACAAAGAAAATGGAATCAGGGTCTCAGAGAGGTGTTTGTGCTTCTACGCTACTGCAACATTACTCACAATAGCCAAGGCATAAGAGCAAACTAAATGTCTATCGGTGGGTGAAGAATAAAAAAATATCTATATACAATGACACTTTGTTCGGCCTTGAGCAAGAAGGGAGCCCTGTCACTTGTAAGGACACAGAAAAATCTGATGGGCACAATGCCAGGTGGAGTGAGATGCATACAGAACCACATTGCATCCTTCCACTTACAGGGCTCTGCAGTAGTTACGCTCATAGAAACAGAAGAGAATCGTTGTTTCCAGGGCTGGGGGAAGACAGAAGCAGAGTTGCTCAGTGACTATTAAATTTAGTGATGAAAGATGAATAAACACCAGTATCTGTTTGTACAATGTGGTGTCTATAGCTAACAGTGCTGTATTACATGCTGGAACAAGAATTGGCTAACGAGGAAAGATTTTATGGTACGTGTTCTTACCACAATGAAATGAGAAAAAAAAAAAGTAAAATAGTAGTGATTTATCTGTAAAGCATTTAAACGTGGATCTTCATAAAACAGCAGCAGCACAGATAGTGCACCGAAGTGAGCTTCCTAAAAATGTGCCCTTGCACACTTATAAAAAGTGGGTCCTTGTCCATCGTAAAAATCCACTGTGTATGATGAGGTGTGAGGGTAAAATGAGACGGTTTACAGGGCAGAACTTTGCACAAGAAGTTGCTGCTGCATGTGAGCTAATTGTGACTTGGATTGAAAATTACATCCTTTGAGACCTCGTGAAATCTCCTGACGGGTCTGAGGCGGCCGCTAGACTGTATGGACAGCACGGCAGTGTATGGGGGGACTGGGCAGTGGGTGCACCGTGGGCTGCAGTGGGAGGAGGTCCTGACCCAGCTCTCCGAGGAGGTGGTCTGTGTGAACTTCAGGGCCAAGCGTGTGGAGAGCTCTCCGGACCAGGGGTGGGACCTGGCAGCTGCTAGCAGGGCCCAGCACCCCATCCTGCTACAGGGGCACCTTTTTCTTGCTTTTTGTGAGAATATGAATGAATTCTATCAGTTCAGCTGTGCGGGAAGAGCCCTCTCCCTTTGATCCACTCCAGGGCCACCAGTAGGCAACTGGGCAGGCAGCTCCTCTTCCCCCACCCGGCTCCGCCTTCACAGCCCAGCTGAAGGAGACCCTGCATGAATGCTCAGCCTAGCCACAGCCACACGGAAGAGGGCAGCGCTTTCTCTTTTCATTATTTTTTTCAAGACGCTTACACTATCATGCTTCGTAAATACCCTAGATTTCATCAAGCAAATCATTAATATCCAGTTTGGGAGTCAGTGGGATGTAACTGCTGCGGCAGTGCGAAGCTGTGAGCAGGGAGTTCCTTAGCTCATGCTGTGGACAGAAGGCAGCCAAGGGTTCACGGGTGGGCGCCGGCAGCTGCCCTGGAGATTCACGCCCGGGATGTCTCCCTGTGGAGCAGCCCTCACACCCAAACAGTACTCTTGGTGTGTGAATTGAAAAGCAACAGACTCTCTACTGGTAATGTCAGGTGAAGAGTGCCTTAGAGAGCCATATGCTTCCCCCAAGCCCAGGCAGGTTTTGTTAAAATGACAGAATATTCTGGATTCTCTCAAGTAACAGGTAAAGGAAAAGACAACAGATGGTGCCTTGCGCAATTCCATCCATGGATCTGAGGTGGGCGTCTCCCCACTTATAGGAGGCTGCATCAGTGTGTGCTCAAGATGGGACGAATATGTGTCTATGCACAAAGTGATGGGAATGAAAAGCTATCCACGCACCCTCACCTCTTCCTTCTGATTCTTTTCACATCTTTAATCTCACCCGGACCTCAGGATCCTCAATCTGCTTTTTTTCATTTGGATCCTGGGCAATTTTCATCCTCAATTCAAACAACTACCTCTGCTTTTACCTCTGTGTTATGCCTGTCACCATTTGATGTTATCGTGTAGAATGTTCTGGCCCTCCGCGGTAGGGGTAAGGGCAGGCCAGATCTCGGGAGCAGAGCCTGCTACTGTGCTGTGAGTCATGGCCCAGGAAGTGGAGTTATGGTGACATCCTTGGGCTGACGCTGAGGGTAGAGCTCGCCCCTGGCCCTGGGAATCTCTGATTCCGCCTCCGTGTGGGTTGACACTGGCCAGCTTCCTGTAAGAGACAACGCTGTTGTCCTAGGGGAGGTACTTGCGGGATTGGAGCATTTTAAAGGGAGCCTGCTGCCTTTTTGGTCATGTTACCTGGGGCTGCAAACGGATTCTGATGTAGCTGATACCTGGGTTGCTGTCTGGACTTGGGTGTTTATCGGGTCACTGCATGTCCCACTCCACAACAGCCCAGTGTATTTAGAGGAACAAGGAGAGAACACTTTGCTCCCTGTATAGCATGTGCATTTCTAGAAGGAGGCCCCCAGCCTTAAGTGAAGCAGCACACACAAATAGGCGCATGTGAAAACACACATCTTGCGTCTATTATCAACTTCCAGAAGAAGGAGATAGTTTCCAACTGCAATTGACACAGGGTGAAAAGTTTAAAATGAGTTTATTACTTTTCTCCTTCCATTTTCTGTGCAATTCCTCCCTTCACCATCACATTCCCTCGAGTTTGTTCTTACAGTTTGGAACTTTAGATTGAGATCACAAAGCCCTTCAGTCTTTTGTAATAATAGTCAACTGGCTGCCAGTCTCGGGTCTAAGCATTTGGTATGTATTGCTTAAAGCAATGTTTATTTTTGACATTTAGATTAGTTTTGTGACTGTTTTCACAATTATTCTTTGGAAGACTTGCTGTGCTGATTTTGCTGTCTTGTGTGCTCTGCCTTCTCAGCTCTGTCACTCTTGTCACTTGTCCTCTGGCGCTGTGCCGTGTGCCTGTGTCTGACAAGTCTGACCCACGTGGTGAAGCTTCAAGAGCCTTGTTACCCTTGTGTGTCAGGGTGAGGCCCGAGCTCGCAGGCTTCACTCGAAAAATCATGTAGGTTTCATTCTATGTGGTAGAATTTTAGAACTTGCCATCCATTCTGGAGTTTGTTCCTTTGAAGCAGTGTATTCAATCTTGTAGGATGCTGACAATTTATTTCTTTGGCCTTGAAATTAAAACAAAAAGCCAAATAAAAGGTCACAAGATCATCAGATGTGGCCATCACTTCATTATCTTGGCTTTTTACTCTGGAAACCTTTGGATAACTGGACCTCAGAAGTAGGCAGATGTTTGGGGTTTAACACAAGAATGTAAAGCGGGGGAAGCTGAGGGGTGCATGGGTTCTGCAGGGGACTAACTACAGAATCCAAAAGGGGCAAAGTGCAAAGTGAAGACAGAGCAGTGGGACGGGTGCCACCATGATGGGAGGGAGCCAGTGACCGTCCTGACGAGGATAATTGGTTGTGTCATTGGAGTTGCTAAAGTCAACTAACTCGGAGAAGGGCGGGCCCACAGGAAGGGAATTCCTGATCTGGGACTTGGGGGTGGTCCTGTTCCATGCAGGGAATGGCTGAGGGATGCTGGGGCTGGGGAGGGTTGGAGCAGGGGAAGGGGGGGAGGTCCGGGGACCCACTGGATAGGCTGGGCTTCGGGTGAGTTAAGCATTTGGATGTCGGGTTTGGCAAGAAGATGTGGGGAGTAGAAGTGGAGACATGGACAGTGATCGTGGCTGTCTGTGGGGCGTGCTGGGAGTGATGGGGTGTTGGCAGACTGGAAGCCTGAGAAGGCTGGACTGACAGCGACTGTTTGGAAGCACGGTGAGATGGGACAATGAGGGTTCCAATCTATTCCCACCTCGCTGGAGAGGCACCAGCCTGGTAAAGCTTCAGGTCCTACAGCGGTCTCGGGGAAGAGCTTGGAGAAAGAGGAACAGTAAAGCACATTGGTGTGGAGATGCGGGAGGTCTCTGCTTACAAGTCAGGCATTTCAGAGGGGCTTGAGGTCAGGGTGGGCCAGAGAGGAAGGAGCCGGGGTGACTGCGAGGGTGAAGTGCTGGTTGGTGCTTGATGACCAAGAAGGTGAGAACTGAGTGGTCACGGAAGCCAATAGGCATGCAGAGGAGGCAGGGCCGGGGGCAGCGGGGTGTGACCGCACAATCGCGTAGTGCCCAGGTTTAGGAGGGCACCAGGCTTGGCACGATGGTCTGCAGTTGCCACCCCAAAATTCTGAATACTGTTAACTGTTTGAATGCGGCGCCCTACATCTTCATCTGTTCTGAGACCCGGGAGTCAGACAGGTGACTGGGAGGTGGTGGATTAGGTGTGGGCTCGTCCGGGGGACACTGCAGGAGCTTTGCCAGGTCCTTGCTGCCCTGTCAGCACTGACACCATCTCCGCGTGTCGCTGGACTTGCCAGCACCCTGCCCGCTCTTCCCACCCTGCCAAAGCTGGAATTGGAGGGTTCTGGGTTTTAAAAAACTCTAACTTCATAAATAGCTGGCAGGGGGAGGAAGTACATCATACCAGCCTGTGTTTCAGCCTAAGCCGTTCTATCATAACATCTTACAGATGTGTCTAAAAGTTTCTAACTGAGAATGTCCTCGTTTCTTTGTTTCTGGCACCAGGAATAGATTTTCCTCTAATTTTACAGACTTTGGCCATTAAATGAAAATTGGGTTAAAACAAGCAAAGGAAAATATGTGTGCTCAGATCGACATATTTTTCTTTCACTCTTTTCGTATATTCTCTTAACACTTCTTAAAGGACGAGGGCAGGTAGCTTTGCCTCTCAAGACCTCTGCACCCTCATAGACACTTGTATTATTAGACATAGCTGACGGCTGAGTGGATAGTTTAAGTTTAGTAAGTTTCCAATTGTTGTTGTTACCCAGCCATTAATATAAGGAGAAAAGATGTGTTGATTACATGGAAATCACTTCACAGTTGACCTAGTAGCAGCTGATTTAGTGTCCATGGGTCACTTTCCACTGAGAAGAAATTACTTCTTCCCTTTTATAGCATGTGGCCTCTATTGACCACACACACTCCCAAACACCAACATCATCAATCTACCGCTGTGTTTCACATCCAGTGTGTAAGAGCAGAAAACTGCAACCCAGGAGAAAATAGTTTCTGGTGCATTGAAAATGAGATCTAAATAAGCAAGACCTACCAGGGAAATGATCTTATTTATCCTGTGCAATCTTCACATTTTATCTCACTTAAGGAGGATGAAAATCAAATTCTTTTTGTCTTCTGACACAGAACGTAGCCTGCACAACCAGTGACAGTCACGCCAGTGAGCAGTAGGCTGTGGGGGCTTCTGAGCATCATCAGCTCAGCCACACACAGAGGCCCGCTGAGCAGCAGAGAGTGTGGGTGCCTCACTGAGAAGCTAACAAAACAAACATACGAGCCTCCCATTAGAAGGGCAAGGGCTGGAACTTAGTACACTTTAGCTGTGGCAGCTGTCAGAGTTCTGCTTTCGTTTGTCATCTCAGCTGATGAAATGACAACCCTGGTAGGTCATTTCCTATTTCCCATGGAGCAACTCTGGGACCTAGGGATGAAGGACATCGGTCCAGAATTATAAGTCTTGGACAGAACCAAAGCAGGCCAGGAAATAAAGTGCATGCTTTTTATTTTTTGAGTTCTCTTATGTCCCAGATTCTGATGGGTAGGAATGTAAACATCTAGTTCTACACTGAGAATGGATGTTGAAGTATCAGGTCCTGACCTAGATCCCCAGTCTCCCAAATGAGTGTAAAGAGAAGGCTTAAATAAATGAGTAAGTGGTATGATTTTAGGGCTCCAGGGGGGTCAAAATCCTTCGGCTGAGTTCGAGACTCTGAGCACTAAGACAAAGACTTCTCTGGGCCACTCATTTTTATTAGGTCCAAAACAAAGGGCAGGGAAACTGAGGAAAGCACAGGTAGTGAGCAGGACCTTGGGAGTCACTTCAAGAACGTCTCCAAGTAATGAATCACGTCAATTTAGGAGAACCATCTTATCATGAAGATGTGGTAGCAGTGAGACTGGAGGAGTAATTCCTGCAGCTGCAGTCTCTGTCCACTTAATTGGTGTCTGAGCCAGATGTCCACAGCTGTGGCCTTATCTTGCCCTTTGAGGTATCTCTGGCCTCACAGGCCACTACAGGCCTCAGCCAGTGATTCAAGAGGTTCACTTACTATGAATCAGCTCCCGTCACCAGGCAAGGGACCGAGGCCTAGGACAGACTCACAGGTAAACACAGAAAGCCAATAGTTAATTTTAAATGCTGCTCAGAGTGGCTTCAGCTTCGTGGTGGTCTCCAACGGTGAAGTCAGTTGTCAGTCAAGATCTCTGGCCGTTTGGAGGAGGCGAATGCTGAGAGAGGCCAGGGTGGAGACCAGTTGGCGTTCTGGAACAGCTTATTGGGGACTTCTTGCCCTGCCAGCCTTCTCCACGTCTCAGCCCAGCCCAGTTCCCAGGTGAGTCCTGATGCCTTCGCTTCATCTCGGTCTTCATTGTGCAGGGGTGGCGTGTGTGCCTGTGTTTGTCAAGGTGACCCCAAAATGAAAAGGATTAAGGCACTTAGCATTTGGCACACTAACGCCTGAACGCTACAAGTTTCATTCTCCAGCGAAGAGTGAACACCAACCAGTCCCTGCCTTAACAATGTCCTAGCTTTTATTTGTGAACAAATGAGCCGGCAGATTGAAGGGGAAAAATAACACCACCACCAGCACCGGAGCCATGTGAACCTTGATTTCTTTCAGCAGACTCCCTGACTTCCTGCTCACCCCCAGCAGGCTAGGAGACATGTCGCTCTCTCCTTCCTATCTCCTTCCTGCTGGGCGTTTTGGCTGTGGTTGGATTTCGGTGGTGCTTATCTTGCAGGAGGCAGCCTGCCTCTGACCCAGGCAGACTGTCTCAGCACGGCGGAAGGGAGTGTTCTGCCAGTGCCTTTTTATCCCTCTTCAATCTGGTGCTGGAGGACTTAGATTTATAGAGCAAGTGTATTATTTTAATGAAATACCTGGCTGAACATACGTGAGACAATTTCCCACTTTGCAAGAAATTCCTTTTGCCTCCCAAAGAAAAGTTATAGTTCCACAACACCCATTTTCCCCAAGAGCTTGGGCTGCTGTTCTTTCCAGCAGTATGAGACGTCGTCCCATTTACAGGGTGTGAGACATACAGCCAGCTGTGTTAGCCCTCTACTGCTGTGGCAGAATCCTTGAGAGAAATCAATTTTAAGGGGGCACAGTTTATTTTGGCTCATGGTTCTGAGAATTCAGACCACAAAAAGCCAGTTTGTGGCTTCAGGCCTGTTGAGGCAGAGACCTCATGGTGGCATTGAGGGGCTAACAAAATATTGGTGGTCAGGAAAAAGAGAGAGAGAGAGACAGAGAGACAGAGAGAGAGACAGGGATAGAGAGAGAGAGACAGAGAGACAGAGACACAGAGAGAGACAGGGACAGACAGGCAGAGAGAGACAGACAGAGGGACAGGGACAGAGAGACAGAGACAGAGAGAGAGAGAGACAGAGACAGAGAGACAGAGAGTTAGAGAGAGAGACAGACAGAGAAATAGGGACAGAGAGACAGAGACAGAAACAGATGGAGACAGAGAAAGAGATAGAGACAGGCAGAGACAGCAAAGGAGACAGAGACAGAGAAAGAGATAAAGAAACAGAGAGACAGAGAGATAGAGAGAAGTAGAGGCAGAAAGAGACAGGGATAGAGAGACAGGGACAGAGAGAGAGAGATGGACAGAGAGACAGAGACAGAGAAGGGGCTGGGCCCTTGGGGTGCCATGATCTAGTCCCTTTGACTAAGCCCACTTCTAAGCTCCCAACAGTGCCACTGACCCGTGATCTCATCAATATGCTAATGCATTGATGAGGTTAGAGCCATCAAGACCCAATCGCCACCCAGCACCATGCTGAGTGTTGTTTGGTGGGTGTTTAGACCCAAGCCCTAACCCGTGCCGTGTAATCTCTTTCTAGATTCCCAATGAACTCTTCTTTCCTACCTTTCCTCTCTTTTCTAACTATTAGTGAGTGAAGACAGAAGTTGCACAAGCTACGTTCCTTTTATAACCACCCCCTCTCCCGGTAACTCTTCCAGTTCCCAGAGCCCTGACTTTCTCAGGAGACCCCGCAGATGAAGAACAACGGTCAGTTCACGAGGCTGGCCCTTCTGTGTCCCGACCACTTCTCAGAGAGCTCACCTCTGAACAGTGCTTGCTGGGGGATTAAACCTCCTCCGCCTGAGTTTCATTGGGGACAAGACATCTTCAAACCATCACAAGTGTCCAGGGCGCGATGAGTCCCATGTGGACGAGGAGGGACTGGAGGCCTGGGGGCCGCAGTCAGAGCTATTTTATTGGTCTCACTGATCAGGGAGTTAGGTGCCTGTGACAGGAATACGGAGGAATGATGCATCCGGGCGTCACGGTGGGGGCTGTGTGGGTCACTGGTTTCTGGCTGGGGTCCGGGTTTATGTGAGCAGAAAGGCGTTGAGATTGGCCTTGGTCCTTGCTTGGACAGTGGAGGGATGTTGTGGCTCTTACTGAGGTCAGAAGTGTAGAGAAGGGAAGGACAGGGGAGGAGACGGGCACTCTGTATTTGGCCATAGCCTTTTAAAGCTCTGGATAAAAACCAGTTTGCTTCAGGATGATGCTCAGAGAATTCTTTCTTCTTTCAAAACCTTCAAGCCTTTCCAGGAAGTGAGCATGTGGAAAACCATGGTATCCAGGGTTCTTATCCTCACGGGTGCAGGCAAAGCTAATCAGCAGCACCAGAGAGCCACGGGAGGCAGCAAGGAGGTGCCTGCAGCTCAGGCTGAATGGCCGAGGCCGGCTGGAGCTTTCTCTAATGCACTGTGACACTGGTATCAGGCCAAAGCTTACTGTTAATAAATCGCAGCATTGTCCCTAAGTCACAATCACTCAGCATTCAGAAAAAGCGACCTAGCGTGCCTTATAAGTCCAAGCCAAATGCCCAGAGTCATTATGCAGACTGGACCCTGATGATGACTGCATTCCTTCACGCCTGGCATTGCCACTGGCGATGAGAACGCTCCCTCACGCTGTGCTGGCCAACACGTTCTCTTGGGGAATCGCTCTGCACCTGTCCGGGAGAATAGATGTGGTGAGTGAGGCAGACAGATACGGGCTGCCCGGCCAAACACTGCCTGAGCGTGGCACGAAGGAGAAGCACATCGCCTGTGAATTACTGGCTCCCGTTTCATGAAGCTATTCCAGTGGAAAGTGCTCTTGCTGGACAGTTTATCCAAGAATCCTTACGGCACTTGCACAAGGCAAAGTCCTGGGTCGGTGAAATGTCGGCATCTTCAGCCATCAGCTGAGGGTCCAGGCAGGGGACAGAGCACAGTGCCCCTGTGTCCTATCAGGAACCACTGAACGAGAGGAGCACGTCCTGTGCGGTAGGCCCTGCGGCCTCCCATAGACAACACCCGGGGAAAAAGCTAAAAAGGAAGCGGTGTAAGTGATGAACTAGGCAAGTCCTGTTACTACTTTCTGAAACGTGGCACTCCTGGTGCCCCTTGGCTGGTGACATCGCTGTCTGTCCTCTGTGCTTGTCATCAAAATGCTGGAAGCTTCGCAGTTGTCCGGCCCAGGGCCAGAACGGCCCATCAAATTTTATCTGTATTCTCAGTATAAGGAGAAAATTACCAAGCACAAATCCAATTGAAGGCAGGAGCAATTAATGAGCAACATGCACAGCTAAATGAGCTATTTAAATGTATGCCTACAAATTCCCAGGTCTGCCCATTTGGAGGGGGGCCAGTAGCAGAGCCCCAACAAATGTTCCAGAACTGGATGCCAAGCAGAGAGCTAAGTGAGAAACCCCAGAGGGGCTGTCAGGAGAGGCTGATGAAACATCTTCATGAAGAGTTCATGAGGCTCAGTGGTGGAGGTCGGCAGGGATGCTCCGAGTGGACAGAATTCTGGAACTTAGGGCAAAGAATTCATCACTCTTTGATTCCCCGGCTGGAGTTAACCTTGGCCAGAAACCTGCACACGTGGTAAACTCAATGTGTTGAGTGTTAGCTGAGCTTGGACTCCTGGCTTTTGTTTGGCTGGGTAATCCTTGAACAGTTGTACCTCCTTCTGATGTCAGGGGAAGGTAGAAAAAAGCTGGTTCAGAAATGTAATATTTGTTCTCAGAAACCTTTCAGGCCATGTTATGCTGCAGGACTCATGTATTTGTGGGATATTCAACCTCAAACAAAAGCTGGAAGGAGAGCAAGAAATTGGGCTGCATGGACTAGCTGAGCCCAGGACTGAAACTGATGGTTCAGGAATGGTCCTAGGTTCACAGAGGCAAAGTAAGTACTGTTATTAATTTCTATCAAGGCATTCCAAGGAGTCCATGAATTTTGCTTCTTTTTTTTTTTTTTTCCAGACTAAGACTCTGTCACATCTTAATAGAGGGCACAATTTCTTTAGCGGTGGCTTTTCAGATTATTCAAAGTCAAGCAATCTTTGTGTTTAAAAGTTAGCCAAAACACAGGAAATAGATCGTTCCTGGTGAAGCTGATTGCTTTGCTTCCTGGCAAGGTCCTAGATTGAACTGGGGAAGAAACAGTGTTCTAGGATTACCAAGAAATGATCATTCGCACAAGAAAGGTTCCTGACTTAGAAAGAGCCCTCACAATCTCTCTAGATGAAAATGGAATTTGTCAAGACACGCACCCCTTCTCCCTTGAGGAAAAAGAGAAATAAACCCCCCACTTTCACTTACCTTCGTTTGGGGATCCTTTGCAGAGGTAAAATATGTTGCAATGAGCCGGAAGGAGGGGGGCTTAATTCTTAATGTACAGCCTCAGGCACCCCACTGGCTGAGCCCTTTCCTCTGAACTGGAGGGGTGGCTGCTATGACCTGCCCATTCCTCCCGCACTGTAACTTCTGAAGACCTGGAACCTTGCTCCTCAGCTGCTTGGATACCGGGGACAGCAGTGCCTACCTGCCCCCTGGGCACTTGTGAGAAGCGCAGTATCTCAGCTTTCACCTCACCCCACATCTAGGCAGTCAGGGTCTGCCCTGAACAGGCGCCTGGTGACTCACAGGCACGTGGGCACTTGAGAAGCACTGGAGCCCAAGGTGCTGACTCCTTTCCTTTGCCCTCGGCGACCTTGTTTGGTCCTACCAGCCTCTCTGGCCTCTGCTGCGCCACTTTGTTTGCTGAAGGATACATCACCTCCCTCTGTACCTTTACCACTCCACCACGTATCTTTTGAGCTCTTACTTCACACAGACAGAGCTCCTAGGACAAGATACCACTGGCTGGCTCTGGCCTTCAGGTGAAGCCGACTGTATGTAATTCAAGACTTTTAGGTAAGCCATAACATATGTTGTCCGTAGATGGCTTTTCAGGATTTTCCCACATAGCAGATTATCAGATCAGCTCCTAAACAGTCATGGTCTTTGGTATGCTGGAGGGATTGGCTTTAGCATTCGTCTCCCCTTGAGAGCAAAATCTGTGGATGCTCAAGTCCTTTACAAAATGGTGTCACATTTTTATATAGCAGATGCTTTGCCTCCCATATATTTTAATACCCAGCACAGTGTAAATGGATGCAAATGGCTGTTACAGTGTATGGTTTAGGGAATAATACCAAGAAAAATATCTGTATACACCCAGCATAGGTGTCTTTTTACCCCTGATATTTTCAGTCTACAATTGGTTGAATCCACTGGAAGAGAATCTGAGAATATAAACAGCCAATTGTGCTTATTAGATTGATATATTTGGAGTCCACACTACTCAAAACAGACAGAGTTCCCATCTAAATTCCAGCTCAGCAGCAGAACATGTATCAGGAAATGCTGCATGTTACAAATGCACCTGGAAGTACATATTTGCTTTCCTTCTCTGTAAACCTTCTATGACCCGAGTACAGCAGACACTTTAATAACGCATAATATCTTCATTCCGAGTTGACTATGCAACACATAGTTGCTGCTCCTGAGTTGTTCCATGAGGTTGAGACTAATTACTACATGAGTTCCAGCTCTCAGAACGCATTCTAGTAACCTAACAGCAAGGACAGACATTATCAGACAGTTATGCTATGATTATATGGTATGGTATGATTTTAAGTTTTTAATACAATAAATATAATGCAAACATGGCATAGGTGTTTTAAATTTTTTTTTCCTACTGAAAGAGAAAATACTTCTCTCCTGTGCTTGTTGAGCCAGCTCTCTTTGTGCAAACGCCACCCCCACCTTCACCAGTCCTGGCTGAAAATGTAGAGGTGCCAGCTCAGCTATGACCTGGGTGGCTGCCATCAGAAAGGGGGCAACTGTTAGTATGAGGACAGCGCTCTTCGCTTGATGCATTAGGAATGAGAGGCTGATACATTTTTCTCCCACGGGAAGGAGGAGGAGGCGGCTTGGGAACAAGCAGGACATTCAGCACCTGTCTTGGATGAGACACTGCACCATTCACAGTGCAAAGTTTGGTACCCAGACCTTCCAAGAGTCAGCTGTAAGATTCGCAAGGCACCACTTTCATCCCTTAGCAGGGGTCTGCACACTGCTGCCAGGTTCCTGCTTTTATAAATAAAGTTTTATTAGATCACAGCCATTCTCGATCATTGATGTATAGTCAATGGCCGCATCAGCTCTAACAGAGCCCTTAGAGCCTGTGAGTCCTGAAAAGTTTGCTGACTTTGGCCTATATCCACTCTCACCTTTAAGTTTTAAGTGTCACACAGGGAGGGACATTGATGGATTTCAGTTAAGACTGGAATTTCGGGAGGAAACGACATCCTAAGGTAATGTAGTCTCTGTCCCTGAATAACAGTGGACATTTATGGTCTCTTGGATATGTTAATAAAATGACCTGGCTGTGTTGGGTGCAATACCATGGATGCATTCTCCTAGCAATCGGAACTTTGGTCGCACAACACAGCCACCTGGAAGCTTGATTCTTTGGAAATCACACAGCAGTGGCCACTGTGTTTCCCCCAGAATCCCCACTCAAGTCCAGTCACTGCTTCCAGAAGTCCCAGTTTCATCCGGTTAGCTTGCTTCAGTTTGACACTAGTCTAACTCAGGCTTTCTGGGCGTTAGGCATTGTATGTGAAGCATAAAGACCTCCTGGCAGTGGGTGGGAGGGCCCAGGGCATATATGCAGCACCTCTGGGTGCTATGACCTCAGTGTTTGTTTCACCCAAAAAGTCATCTTGGAATCCTAACCCATCCAGTGATGCATTTAGGGGTGTGGCCTTTGGGAGGTGGCTGAAATTATTGCTCTTATGAAAGAGGTCTCTGGGAAATTCTTTGCCTCTTTTACCAGTGAGGACATAGCAAGTAGTCCTTGTCCCTGAGAGATGGGTCTGTCAGATCTGGAATCTTCCAGGACTCAGATCCTGGACTTCTCAGTTTCTATAGCTGCGGAGTAAAATTGTTTCTGAGCCACCAGTTCATGGTATCTTATTACAGCTGTCAAGTGGACTAAGACACTAGCAGATGGTGGAAAAGTGTGTCACTTCTGTCTGTCTAAGATACTTTGCAGTGGCCAGGTCCTCAGCTCAGAACGCAGACCTCTTGTGAATTCTTCAGGCCTAATAGCAGACAGTTTGTATCAATAAAGGCCTGTTTTTCTCCTCAGCCTGCAAGAAACATTCAATATTTTAAGTAAAGAAAGAGCATTAAGCTATCACTAAATTTAGGGAGCTATAAAATCCCTGTTTTCCTTTTTCTTTTTTAAAGGTGAAATGTACAGTGGGTCTTTGAACTTTAAATTGTCAAAATTTCAAGGGATGTTACTTTGTTATGTTTTGGTTCACTCAAAGTCAATGAAGAAGACAGAAATTCGGTTACAGAGCTTTCTCACTTTTCAGTGCAGGGATTTTGTGTGGCATCATGGAAGAGGGAAGCGAGGTTTTCTTTGTTCTTTATAGAGGTTTATAGTGCAAGGAAAGCGGGAGAGGAAACTGTTAAAAAGGTGTCCCAGAGGAGATCTGGTCAGCAGGAAATATTTTCAATATTTCACCTTGATGACTCTGGAGTCTCCAAAGTCTTTAATATGCCACTGCCACAGCATGGGACAATTCGGAGTAGACAGCCAGGCTTCGGTCATGGCCAGTGGAAATCTAGCTTGTGCTGCCACTTAAGGTAGTTAAGGGTCGGTAATTACATCATAAGCCTCCAGATTCAGATTCCCAGCAAGAACAACAAAACTCTAAGTGTCTGGGGCAAAGTTGAAGCAAAGTCAACCCAAGGGAAAGTTTGCTTTTTCTTTTGCTGTTTTCGTTCTTCCTTAAGATCTAGACTACTTCAGATATAATAGAGCAATTGGGTAGCAGAGCAGAATTCAGAAAGAGCAGATTTACAGCTGTGACAGGTTGACATTAGCAGGGTGCTCTGGTTCATGGTGCTGAGCTTAGGTTCCTCATCTGCCAGACAAGTTCAGCAGTAACAGCCTCCTGTATTAACGTATGTGGAATGAACAAAATTACAGTAGTTTCAGTGACCTGCAGTCATCTCTGCAGTCATCTATATTAAATGGAAAATTCTAGAAGTAAGTAATTCATAGGTAAGTTTTATCATGGATGTGTATGCAGAGGAATTGAACAGAGCTCTGAGTAGCATGGTGACATATCTTGATGTTCTGTCTGAGACACAGATTATTCCTTTGTCCAGTGTATCCATGCTATATACGTTACCCAACTGTTAGTCACTTGGTGGCTGTCTCAGTTATCAGAGACACTATCCCAGCAGATCAGAGCTTGTTGGCTTAATAATAAATCAAAGTGCAAATGTAATCATATTGGCAAGTTTATTACAGTGTGTCATTATAACTATTATATTATTGGTTGTTATTCTCTTTCTGTGTCTAATTCACAAATTAAACTTTATCAGGGGACTCCTGAAATGTCTGCCATTTCAGACATTGTCCCACAGGTTAGTATGTTAGAAAATGGGTAGGTAAGCTAATGAATTGGTGAACAACTTAATGAGTTTTCCAAACATTTCCATTCTAATAATAAAGGAGAATTGCTTCAAATGCTCCTTTTTCTTCTGAGTCCAAGTAGCAGAAATGGCTGCTACTTTATCTGAAAGACTCATTATTAGAGCTGGATGGATGTTTTCAGAACTGAACCACTAAAGGTCAGGATGGTGAGAAGCTAAATCACGCTGTAATTGCTCCCTCCCAGGCCTGGTTTATTCGCTCCACAGATCTGACATGCTACCTACCTCCTGGGCCCAGGCTGAGGTCCCGAAAGCCTTGACCAATGTCTTTAGCTCTTTGTTTCCTGATTCCCCAGGTTCTTTATCTGGCCCTGGAGGCCAAGGCTGGGCTTCTGCATTTCTCTGTCCCATGCAGCTCCAAGCCAGTTCCAGTTTAGTGGACCCAGAGATTCTGGGTCACTCAGAGGCACCTGAGTAACAGAACCTGAAAAGGATTTGAACCATTAGTCTACTGCACGAGGGATGGTAAAGACCCAGCAGACCCTTCTTTTCCTTGGAGAACTTTCAGGGACACTGTGAGGCGAGAGAAGTGCCTGAGGCGAGAGAAGTGCCTGAGGAAGTACAAGCAGCTGGGCTTGTTTGGAAACTGGTTCTGGCTCTGCGCTACATTTCTTTCTATTTACTTCACCTGTTCAACTCTTCAGTTTCATGTCTCCTCACTCTCGCCTGTCTTAGTAAAGAGCTGGCCTGTAAACTTTGCTTCACGGTCAGTGTTCTGGGACTCAGAAGGTGCTACCAGGTGTCTTTGGAGAGCAGACCTCCCACCTCTTTGAGGCTGGATTTCCTGACTATTCCAGTCCCTGCAAACACCATGCCGGGGACTCTTAATACCTGGTATGTGGTGGTGCCAGAGGAACTGCTGGAATGAGGGGCAGCGTTGGGGGGGGGGGAAGGTAGCCAATAAACTGGACTGCTGGGGGCAGTGGTAATTACAAGTATTTTTGTGTTTGTTGGCTACTCATGGCAACATCAAGGCCTTGAAAAATGCAAATTAGCTTAAAAAACTTAAGGTTAAAATTCAGTGTAACAGGATGGTTGGTGGCGAGCTGAAGGCACATGCTGGCAGCTGGGGGTCCCCAGGGCAGATTGATAGGACATGCTCATGTCTGCACCATGGAGAAGTCTGGTGATGAGGGTGGCAGAAGTGCAGAGGAGCCTGGCCTGTGACCTGACAAAGACAGGGCTTAGACAAGGAAGGTAAGATGTCTGAGATCCAGGTTTATAGTTCGGAAAACTCAGCGCTTTAAATTGCCAATGTTCCAGGGTCGTCTGGCTGTCAGACGCAGCCCCTCCCTCTGTCCGGAAGGGAAACGGCCTCCCCTTACCTGGAGATGCTCAGTCATGCTCACTGGAGGCAGGTGTCTCCTACGGTGATGCTTGATCTGCTGAAGATCTGGCTTCACCACTCCACGCTGTCTCCAGGCTGACAGCTCGGGGCAGGTATTGATGGGACTTCAACCGAGAGGCTCAGGCTCTTCTAAACCAATGAAGAGGGCAGCCACATGGCGAAGGAAGTGCAGGAGGTTGCTACTCACACCAGCAAGAACCAGAACAACGCATGTGGAAGCAGATCCTTTATGGAGCAGACCATGGTATGGGCAGAGAAAGGAGCGTAGGTTGGTGTGAAGTCCTCACTCAGTTCTACCAAGGACACTGGGGCTGACTCACCGGTTTTCTGGGATTCCTTGTTGAAGATCAGCCATAATACAGCTTGAGGTGAAGAGGCCTATTAAGGAAGGAATTGCAAGCCCAAAGAATTAAGACTGTTAGCTTGGCTTTACTAGGGAGGACTTGAGAGTCTACTGCCTATCTTCCTGGGAAGACCCCAGGGAAGAAGAGAGCAGGAAATGCCCTACTGTGGGAGCAGCTGGTATTTCTGAGAAGCTAACAGTCAGTATTGACAGCAGGGAAATCTGCCCGGTTCCTGGGATCCTCAGGGCACTGGGGATATTTCTACCGAGCCAAATTACAGAACAGGAAGTGGGCATCCTAAGGGACAAACTGAAGTAGTGTTTGTGCATCCGCCAGGTTTCTGGCTTTCTAACCAAATATCCAAGGCCACCCACTTGCAGAGAGAAAGAGTTCATTTTTGGCCTATGGTTTTGAAGGTTCCAGGTCATGGTCTGCTGACCTGTGGCTCGGGGGCTGCAGTGAGGCAGCACACTGTGGCAGGAGTGGAACAAAAGTGCTTGGATGAAGGGCCAGGGAGATAAGAGAGCGAGGGAGGGGGCAGGGTCCACAGTCCTCACCACGAGCATGCGCCCAATAACCTAAACACCTCCCATGGGCTCCTGCCTCCCTGGGGACCGAGCCCTCAATGTCTGGACTCAGAGGCATTTCAGATCCAGACCTGATCACTTGGGAGGAGGGCTGGGTAGTGCCCAAGGGGAGAGAGTTTCAACTTTGCCCCTGAGGCTTAATTTTTTACACCTCACGAAGCATTCACAAGTTCACATGTTCACAAGCTCACATGCTCATCATGGCTTAGAAATGCTTTTATAGGGATAAAATCCTTCTATTGTCAAAAGGAGCTGTGAAGATAATCTTAACACTAGTTAGTGAGAGAAGGCAAACATTTTACTTGATGACGAAGAAGTTTGGAGTGAGGAAGAAGGAGAAGCAGGACCGGGGGCTGCCGAGGACTGGGGCAGGCTGTGGGCCTCCTCATCCCAGCCTTGGTGTCTCCGTTGCAGGGCAGTGGTGCTTCCAGCCTGGATTCCACACAGGACGTGAGGCAGGAGGTGAGGCTGGGACAAACAGACAACGAACAGGGCTGAATGTGTCAAAGTCATAAAACCCAGAGGACACGCGCAGAACACAGGAAAATGACCCTATGGGGGATCCTTACCACTGCACATGGAGCCCATCAGAAAAGTGTTACTTGTAGCACCTGGTTTGCATCTGTCAGGAAGCCAGCAAAGTCTTCCAGCAGGTGGAATCTGGCACCAGGGCGGCTGAGTTTTTCCTTGGACAACTGTCCTGATACCTTATTGGCTTGAAGGGGAAGCTGGTCCAGGAATTGCAAATACAAAAGAGCACCTCCTTTCACCCTCAGGGCCTTGTGAGCCTAGTCACCGGCCTGTGCTTGCCTTCCCGCCGCCAACAGATGTACACTTTTTCTGCCGCTTCTGTGTGTCTTGTCTACTTTTTGATCAGGAAATGAAGAACCTGGAGAGAATCCCCACAGGAACCTCCATCTGGTAACAGACATGCATCATGACGTGGCAGTGGGCAAAGCAAGGCCTGGCTTTCTATTTTCCTGTAAAAGGTCAGGTGGTAAATAGTTGCGATCCTGTAGACCATGTGGTCTCTTGCTACTATTCAGCTCTGCTATTTCCACATGGAATCAGTCGGAGGCCACACATGAAGGAACGGGTATAGCAGTGTCCGAGACTGACTGCGAGGTGGGTTGGGGTGGGGGAAATGAAAATGCGAGCCCCATCGCTCGGGAGTTATCAAGACTTTCAAAATGGCAAGGGTGGTGCAGTGCATGAGAACAAAAGCAGGTGTCCCTCGTGTGGGGCCTTCCGTGACAGCGAGGTTTGCATGACCCTGCAGCCAACCCTGACTTTATTCCAGTTAAAAAAATTGTTTTTCCCAAACATAAGTGCTGGGATGGGTTGGCTGAGAGACTTCTGGGCCGACGCCTGCTAGCAAGGATCAGAAGATGAGTGAGCCTTTGGCCACCCGGGCTGCTGATTCTACTGCCCAGCGTCTTCTCTTTTCTCCTGGTCACCTGCCTTGTCCTTGACCTAGAATCACATCTCAGGGAAGGGCCACCCTCGCCCAAAAGGGGGACAGAAGGGCAGCAATGGGCTCTATACCAAGCATGGCCCAGGCTGCCCCTGCCTGGTTTCCTCTGGGAAGACAAAGAGGCCTTTTTGTTTCTGTTCTTTTTATCCCCGGGTAACTTTGTGTTGACTTCCCCAGAAGTGTCCTTGACTTCTAAGACACCTTCAAAGACCACTTTTGAAATAAACGCACAGCAAACCTCTCAGAAGCCTGTCAGCCTTTGATTAGCTCTTGCTGACTTTCTAGAAGATGTCTTGTCACTTGAGTTTTCAGGGAGGCTTTTGTAGTGCCTGAAAAAATTTTTAATGCATTTTTACTTCCCTGAAATCAGAACTGCCAGCAAGTCCCTGGTCTGGGCCTGCTGGTTCCCACCTCAACCTACCTTGATCACTTCTGCAGGCCTAATGACCAGATCCTCAGCTCTTTCTGGCAGTGGTCTTTTTTGAGGTGGCTGCAGAATTAAAAAAAAAAAAAAATGATGGCGACCTTAATAGGACGGTCACCTAGAGAATGGATCTGCTCCATGGATGAGCATTTGATTCTTATTTCCAATTCATTTTCTGGATTCGTTTTTGTGTTTGAGGCAAGTGACAGAGTCATGAGATGGATTCAGTGCAATAGGAGAACATTGAACAGAAGTGTGTATTCATGGGAAGTTCCAAAGTCCTGTCTTTCCACGTGTGTGATTGTTAGTAGAATCCTCACCAGCGTGGGCCACTCCTCATCTTCCTGGGAAGAACGACCTCTGAGCCTGTGTCTGCTCAGCCTGACTCTTTTAGAAATGATTGAACGGGGATAGGTGTGCAGGTTACACAGGCCCTGGCCTGGCCCTGGCCTGATGGAGCTGTGGGTTGACATGCAGGCTCCAGGCCCAGGCGACTGGAGAGATCTGTGACACGGAGATTCCGTAGAGGTGATGTCCACATGGCTCAGTGCTTGTCCAGGGCAGCAGTCCCCGTGCCGGGGAAGTGAGAAGGTAAAAGTGGCTGCCGAGCTCCCAGAGAAGTGGGGACCAGTGGCCTCTGCTTTGTGGTGCCCTGGGTAAGCCTGTGGCAGCCTACACAGCATGGACATCTTTTGTGTCCCTGACTCGAATGGCCAGCCTGCATCAGGGTGGTGGCTGCACGGGGAGATTCCACACTGTCTCCGTAGGGTAAAGCGTAGTGCATTGGCTGAGTGCGTGGACCCGGAGTCTGACGGCCTGGACTCGACGCCCAGTCACATCACTTACTTGCTGGTCCTTACTGGGGAAGTAAATGAACTGCTCGGTGCCCCAGGTGCCTCATTTGTAAACATGGGACAGCCGAAATGGGTTCATGCACAACGAGGGGCAGAGCAGTGACCATGGCTGCCCAGAGAGGGCTGTGCACCGATCATCAGTACTGTGACCACTGTGGAGGTCGGCCTCTTTCGTGTCGGGAGTTTCCCTGGCACGAGTGTCTTTGTCATGAAAGCGTGGCTGCACGTAGTAAGCTGGATTTATTACTTTTCTGATGACAGAGAAGGATCTGCTGGGGTCTGGTGCCTCACACCTGTAATCCCAGCTATGTTGGAGGCAGAATCGGGAGGGTCAGACGTTCACGGCTAGCCCGGGAACTTAGCACGATCCTGCCTCAAAGCAAATAAACAAATACATAAATAAGTACATAAAGAAAAAAGGATTGGGAACTGTAAGTCAGCAGTAGGCACTTGCCTGGCATGCAGAAGGCCTTAGGTTCGATTCCCAGTAACACACACACACATACACACACACACACACACACACACACAAACACACACTGAGAAGGATCTAGTAACTGTACTCTATAACATATGATGATGCTGATTTCTGCATTGAGATTTTTTCTACAACCCAGTGAACCACTTCAGATTTCCTTTTCCCTCAAGATTTATTAAGGTACAACTGAAACATGAGCATTGAATATATTTAAGATATATGATGTGCTGGTTCACTTTAATTTTCAATATTCTTTCTTAATTTCTGAAAATTTTCTTGTAATTGTACCTTTTGATAGTGATTCTACTCCAACTAACCTAAGTGATAAGAATTCTGAAGTCCCTCTTACTATTTTCTTTTTCTCATTTTCTTGATGTTCACACAATTTATTATTTTAACTGATAATCAATTTTCTCCTGCTCTTTTATCATTCCTAATTCTCATTTGTTTTTCCATGGAAACACTTTTCCATTTACTTTGTGGTTGAAAAATCTCCTTTGTGTTAATTGATAAGGCATTAGTGTGTATGACACACAGACACACACAGACACACACAGACACACACAGAGACACCACATACACATGTTTTGAATCTTGAAATTTATGGAAATCCTTTCAAGGGTTAGGTTCATCTTACAGGTCTTCCTTCTTTGTTTGATCTTGGTTATTTCAAAATGAAATTTTCTGAGCATGCTGCTGTCTAACTCAGTTCTCTTGTTGCTGACCTGGCAGGAGGATGGGTTTGCGTGGGCTCCTGTTTTGGTGTGTAGCTGGCTGCTCCAAGGCAGGGTGCCACGGTGGATGAGGGCTGCCCATGGCAGCCCGGAGCAGAGCGTCAGGGGATGTGGGGACGGGAGCTGCAGTAGGTGGCTACCTGGACACAGAGACCTGCTGCTCTGGACCAGATCCCGCCTCTAAGAGCAAGTGGGTGATGCTGACCCAGAGCCCAATCACCTTTCAAAAGCTTCACCTACCTTTCAGTACAGGAGGCTCTGGGGAAACATCTAGATGTAAACCATGACACTAGTCTTTGTGCGTGTGATGACTTGTGTTTTTCGGTGGTTATTTTGCACATTGTCAAAGAAGGGTTGATATAGACACTGGTGCCAAGGGCATTCTCACTACTTAATTAATGTTAATAGGGTTCTCCATTTCCATAGTGCAATTCCAGCCACCTGGGGACAAGGAATTAGCAGGAGATTGTTCACAGGTTGCTTCTCCTGGGCTCAAGGCTGAGAAACACCACACGAGGTGGTTTCAGAGATTGCACCAACTACTCAGAGCTCTCATTGGAAGCAGATTTCCCTCTGTACAGCCGACCAGTGAGAGGGTCCGATCGCGTCCCACCCCAGCCACGAAGACTCTGGCCTAGGGAGCCAGAGGTTGGGCATCCAGCAGCATTGGGGGCGCCCATTCACACAGGAACTGTTGTTGTTTGGCTCTCAGGATGTGTCTATGATTAACCCCGGTGGCTGCAGGCTGTTTTTCTAGCTGTTGAGGCAGTGATCTGACCGCACAGTCTCTTGGATCTGGTGGAGAATCCAGGGGAATAGAGTCAGTATCCGAGCCAATACTCAGCACGAACACAAAGAAACAGCTCCGAATTCCAGAGGGAAGCAGCAAGTCAATCTGTGAGTTGGGTTAGGAATGTGGTTATTACATTTGTATCCCCTAGACAGTGGGAGACAGGTGAGGCAAGTGCCTCTGGCTGCTGTTCAGAAGCTCTGGGTGTTTCCGCAGCGCACGTCTTTTTGCTCTTGGAGGTTTTTAAAATTTGTGTGCAGCCTGGCTAAGGATAGAGACAGACTCGCTGAGGGTTACATATGGACTTTGGGCTGATTTCATTTACTCGCATTTGCAGGACTGTGTCCTGAGGGCCAGGATCTGCATATTGGGCCTTCTGTCCTAGGTATGAGAGGAAGGCAGGCTTTTAAATGGGTTCATTTGGGCATGAAAATCAGGCTTGCTGAGGGGGTTTTCCAGCCTTCTCTTCAGGGAGAGGCATTAGCATCCGTGTTCCCCATCCCTGTGCCACTGGAGAGCGGGGAGCCGGGCTCTATCAGACACCTGGCACACTGGAGGGTTAGCACAGGTGGTGACCAGGTGGCTGCTCACCTGGTGGCTTTCACCCAGGTGAAAGGCTGGCTGTGGGGCTAATGGGAGTGGAGGGGGGAAGGAATCACAGGGTTGCGGTGCATAAGGCCGTGTGCATGGTTGAGGGAAGGGCCTGAGGAGCTTCGTGGGCATCAGTGCTCAGCTTGTCTTTGAGAAGAAGAAGTAAAGGAATGCAAAGATGGTCAGAAAGGATGCTCGGTCTTCAGGGGACCCCATGGAAGAGGAAGGTCCTGGCCGTGTGGCTGCTCATGTGTGCCATGAGGAAGATGCCCCAGTAGGCAGTGGGGAAAGAAGAGTGGCAGAGAACTCAGAGACCAGCCTCTCTGAGTCCTGGGTGCTCATGTACCCTCTTCTACTGCTCTGAGCTGAAGGTTGTAAAGAATCATTGTCACCATTTATGACAAGAACAGTGGTGTCACAACACCCTGCATGTTTCTGCATGTGTGACAAACAGGGTTTGAGCTGTGAAGGTTTTAGACAATGAGAATAAAACAGATTAGTTTTCTTTCTTAGCTTTCTTAGCTTTGCTTTATGCAGCAAAAAACTGATTAAGAAATGGCACCAGAAACGCTAATAACAAAATGAAGATGGTATCAATTATTTGGGCTGATGCAGACAAACTCACAAACGCATATGCACACACCCATGTTTCTTATCATGGGTGATGTGGTATTCTAAGTTCTTTTCATGTAGTAACTCACTTAATCCTCACAACAACCAGGGATGTGTAGACATTGGTGCAAATGCCATTCCCTCTACTTAACTAATGCTAATGGGCTTCTCCATTGTGATGGTGAAATTCCAGCCCCCTGGGGAATTCCTGTTTTATATTTGCTTTGTGTCTGGTGCCCAGAAATGTTCAGGTTCTTGTAGATTCGGGAGATGTGGAATTTGAACCTGGGCAGTCTTCCTTGAGAGGCTGTGCTCTGGCCACTGCACGGTGCTGTCTTCTTGTTCCTGTTCAGGGCTGTGTCACCTCATGCTGGACAAGTGACCTTAGTCAGGACAGCTTCTGTAGTGTGAGGACCCTGAAAATGACCCCCCTGGGGTGTGAATGTGGGGTGTACCTGGTCTACCCAGCACCCGGCTTACAGGAGGGGAGGTCTCCTCTCATTTCCTGTGGTACCCTTTCTCTAGAAGACAGGGTAGGATTTGTACTTAGTGGTGGGTAGAGGAAGGCGCTGTCCCTTATCAAAATGCTTGGGACCAGAGTGACATAAACTTTGATATTTCTCCTATTTTGGAATACTTGCATGTGCACAATGCTGAAATATTCTGTGGATGAAAGACCAGTGGATGAACACAAAATTCATTTATACTTCAGGTACTACTGACCCATGTAGCCCAACGGCAACTGCTTTTTGGTTGCGAACCATCATATAAAGTCACATCGAGATTTGCCACGTGTGGTGTTGGACAGAGGTGTGTATGAGATGGATATGCAGAGCTAAGGGGCTTTTGGAACCACCCTGCCTAACCCTCCTGGAATCAGGGCTAGAGAGTAAAAGAGAGCCTGCAGCACTGCAAGTCAAGCAGGATTAAAATGCATTGCCTAAAGGAATGAGTGTCTTTATCTTCCCCATACTCTGGCTTATCATTTAGATGAGTCCCAAGGTCAGTATTTGATGGACTGCCTGACCACTCGTCCCCTACGCGAGTTCCTGCCCAGATGCTCTTCTTCTTTTCCTTTATTCTCGCTTCTGGGTTCTGTCACTAAAAAGCCACAGGGGCTTCAGAGGGGCTTCAGTTTGAGGCTGTCTTTATGAGACTCTCACATGGAGGGGTCTCGGGGAAGGGAGCCCCTCTGGGCCTTCTTGGAGTTTGGGCTGGACACTGGCTGAGTCATCTTTCACCCTGTGCACCAACATGTGACGCCTTTAAAAGTTTCAAATTTTGGGACATTTCTCAGTACCCAATGTTCCTGATGAAAAAGTTAATGGCAGTCTCATTTTATGCCACCTGAAGTGAGTTTTTTTAAATTTATGGTTTTTTTGGAGAGGTTTTCCTAATTACCCTGTATTTATGCTTGTCTTATGAAATGTGATCATTATGTTCCTGGTGTATGTCTTTTCTCTCCAACCGTCTTAGCACTTGGGAAGCTCCTTTATCTGAGTACAATCTTCCTCCAAACCTGAGAAACTTTCCTTTTATCTCTCTTTTTAAAAAATTTTTATTTAAAGAGAAAAAACAAGCATGTAAAGGGTAGAGATAATACAGAATTTCAGAAAGAAAATAAACAGTAAGAAATCACTAGATGATAAATTACATATTGTCCTCTTAGAAATAGTTGTTCAAGTTACAAAATTAAAGCATACAAAAGTAGATAGTCAAACAGTGAGAGTGTAAACAGCTATGCATGCATGAGTCTCTACATGTATTTCTATCCTTTCTGTATTAGAGGGAAAAACAAAACTTAGCAAGACAAAACAAAACAAATTCCTATAAAAACATGAAACCAAAAAGTCATATAAAACCACAGTACAAGGTGACCTACAATGATTGCTGTGTTGTTTCTTATTATCTTCAATAGAATTGCCTATATCATCAGGCATAAATGAATATAGCAGTATAATTAAATATAACAGTACATAACAATATTAGTAAAAATAAAACATTGTAGACAGTATAAAACTTCAAAGGAAGGTAATAATCAAACCATAGTGGATATTCTAGTGAATCTTGTCATCTTAAGTGCAGTTGCCTATACTCTCAGACTTGATACTATCAATCATAACAGCTTTGAATAAAATCTATCAATACAAAACAGCGATCCAACAAACCAGATTTGATTACAATCAGTCATAGTAAAACTGTAGGCTTTACAGAGCTTTAGATTGACTTAGTAGGAAATTAAGGATGATTACCGTACTATATCCTGTTATTTTCAGGATTACTGTTTGTACCCTCAAATCTAGTACAGGTAGAATGACTGGAACAGAATATAATACATCTAAGCAGAGTAGTGTGAGTAATGTGGGTTTTAAATCCTGGTGCACTAGTAACAATATAGTGTATCAAAGCCATTTATCTTAGAGTTTCTAGCCATCCTTCCCTGCCTCATTTCTGCTATGCTATTTTCTGCCTTTGTTTGTCTAGTTTTCTCCTTCATTCTACTGCCTACCCCATTCATTGAGGCCTTTCTGCCACTGTTCCTAAAATCCTGGTATGTTTTTTTTTTCTCTCTCTAGAATGTCCTTCAGTATTCTCTGTAGGGTTGGATTGGTGGTCACAAACTCCCCCAGTTCCTCTTTGTCATGGAAGCATCTTGTTTCTCCATTAATTTCTAGTGACAGTTTTGCAGGGTACATCAATCTGGGCTGGAGGTTATTTTCTTTCAGGGCTTGGAATATTTCACTTCAAGCTTTTCTTGATCTGATGGTCTGTGTGGAGAAGTCAGCTGTGATCCTGATGGGCTTACCTTTATAGATAATCTGTTTCTTTTCTCTGATGGCTTTGAATATTCTGTTTTTATATTGAATTTCTGGTATCTTATTATAAGTCTGGGTGTAGATCTGTTTTAGTTGTAGGTGACTGGAGTTCTGTATGCCTCACATAACCGAATGTCATTTTCTTTTCCCATGCTTGAGAAGTTTTCCTTAATTATTTCTGTGAATAGCCTTTGTAATTCACCTGTATGTATTCCTGCTTCTTTGTTCACATTTCTTATTCTTAAATTGTAGATTCTCTTGTCATCTTCTAGCCTTTGTATTGTTATTGCCTGTTTCCTTGTTATTTTTAAGAGATCTTTCCTTTCATGATCACACATTGCAAACTTGTCTTCCAGTTTTGATGGTCTATCCTTAGTTTCTTTTAAGGCATTTTGCCAACTTACAATGGAGTTTTTAATTTCCTGGTAGTCTCTTTGAATCTGCTTCATGTATTCTATATTTTCTTTATATTATTTATCAAATGTTTCTCTCCTTCTTTTGTGTTCCTCCCTTCTTCTGTCTGTATCTTCCTGAAAGATGCTCCTGAGAGCATTTCTTTTATTACTCTACTCATATCTTGCTTTACCTGATTTAATATTTCAGTTTTGAGCTCATCTACAAGGTCCCGAAGATATCTCTTAATGTACATTGAATCCATGCCTGCTGTTGCATGTTTGCTGCCCTCAGTTGCCCTTGTTTTTCCTTCTCCTGGATCAGCGCTCTCAGGGTTCTGGACTGGGGGCCTCCTCCTGCCTCTCTCTCCTGTCATGGCCCTGGCTTCCTCCACACAGGTTACAGTACAGGTCCCAGCCCCCTTCCCTGTTGGCCATGTTTCCTCTGAAGCACGCTGGTGAGGGAACTCTGCCCTCTCCTGACTGCTCTTATCACTAAGGTGCAAGCAGCGGCTGCCTATGCCTTCCCCTCCTCACTGGGCCAACCAAACTGCAGAGGCCTTCCCCCGATTAGTGCTTGCTAGGCACAGGGAATCGATTTGGGATGGCTCATTGGGTCCCGGCCAGGGGTGTGGCCCAGTCCAAGCAAATCCCATGAATCTGCTTTGGGGAGGGAGGAATAAACTGAAGTCACTGTTGCTCCCAGTTCAGGCTCCTTCTGCCAGATTCCAACATGTCACCCATTTGATTGCACCCTTCCCGTGGCAGGGGGTCCCAATCCCAGCACTGACCATGGATTAATGAAGGTACCTTTGCTGGCTCTGCTCTTCGTTGGGCTCACCAGCCCCCGACTTCAGCTCTGCTGTGCTTCCCGTGAGTGGTGGTGGGAGTGAGTTTGGGTGGCTCTGCTGGCCGTGGCAGATTCAGGCTGGTGCAAATTCAGGCCAGTGCAAACTTGGCTGGTCGCAGCGAAAACACTATGTCCCATAATTTTTAGCTGTTCCAGTTGTAGTCCCAATGTATTTGATGAGCTTTTTTATGTTTTAATTTCTTCCTGTGTCAAGAGGATCCATCTCCCTCTGTCTGGGTCTTTCCAGGGTGTTTTATTCTGGTGTATGAGTTGTTTCTCCCGGGAGGCTCTGTATTTTGTTGCTCACTGATCGGCAATCTTGTCTTCTCCCTTTTATCTCTTTGATCACTGCATCTCCTCTTCTAGAACTATTGGACTAATGCTGGAATGTCCAAGAATATGCTTTGTGTTTCAGTTCTGTATCATTCCCTGTTTTGCATTTCTTTCTAGCACTATTGATGCATTGCAAATCATGGCAATGATTCATGGCAATGGAATGGCTTGCAAAGACATTTACTTTTGTGATTCTAAGGTTGGTGAGATTTCTGCTCTGGGTCGTGTTGTCTGGTCCCACAGTGGCTGAAATCTCCTGCAGGGCTCTGAGGTTCTTTTCTCTGTTGCTTCTCCTTCACAAATCACCCCCATAGCCTCTTAATGTGACCTTTTCTCCAACAGGGTCACCTGAACTTCCTTAGAGCTTGGAAACTATGGTTTGAGAGGAGGAACTCAAAATGATGGACTCTGCTTGCATCCACCTGCCAGTGTTCCATAGGGAAGAGCAAGCCGAATGCTCATACCTGAGCCAATTTAGAGGATTACTTTATGTATTATTCTACTTTTCTGTTTCTGTGACAAATAAAAGAGATAGACAATTAAAAGAAGCAAGATTTATTTTGGCTAATGGTTTTGGATGTGTTAGTCCATGGCTTCCTTGTCACCTAGGATGGCACAGTCCATAATGGCAGCAGGAGATGCCTCCCCTCCAAGACCATGTGTCCAATGACCTGCATCTTGTGCCAGTTCTACTACCTTCTGAAAACCACAGTCATCAAGCCTGGAAAACATGGTTTTTGGGAACATTTGATACTTAAACCATAATGTTCTAGAAAGACACAAGGGCTAAGAGGGATGGTTGTGCTGGTGGTGGTTGATATAATAACAGTAAACCAAAATTGGGGTCCTTATAGCTTTTGGATGCAAAACCTTTACTATCCCTTCTGAGGTTTAATGCCCCCCTGAGCTATGTTCAGCTTCTTTTATTGCTCACCTTCTCTGGTCTGCTCCAATGAGGACAAGTCACTGGCTGGATTTGGGGGAGTGGCAGATAGGAAGTGGCCACCTGTGAGTGCTCTGCAGCTCCCCTGCTCCACTGCTGTCTTTTGTTTCATGGTCTCACAGAGTTCCAGTCTATGCCTGAATTGCTTCTAGAGGCAGCGTCCTTGCTTTCCCTGGCTGACCCTCTCCAAACTTTCTCCCCTCCTTCTCTCCCCAACTAGAAATACAAAGCTGCCCTTTGAGAACTACAAATTGGGTTTCTGCCATAAACAGGTTTACCTTTATCTTTTTTTCCCCCAAAAGGTGTTGCACTAGGTCTTTGTGATTTAAAGGATCACATTTTAATTATGTTTAGCAAATATTTGTTGAATGGCTCAATTAACATGCAATAATTTATTGGTTGGGCTTAATGAAATCTGTTACTGAAAGCATTAGTGCAGAGAGAACTCTTGGGGGTCATCGAGACTGGTGATTCTCAGCCTGCTTTGCAGCTAGCATTGGTTTCTCGGGGCACCTGAGGTGAAGCATAGCTTTGTTAGTATTTCACAGATAATATCGGGGGTACACATGGTGCTTGATTCTATGGCTCCATCTTCACCCTTGGCTGTTTCCTCTTCTGTGTTTGAACCAATTCCTAGTCACAGGATCCAACTGTCACTTCTTCATAGTTCTGAACAGGTTCTGCCTTTCCACTGGGCAAAGTTCCCTTTCTCCAATAGCTATTTTAGTGCACACTTCAAGTCCAATTTTTCTGGAACACCAGCCACAACTCTTCCATACGACCAATGAGGTTAAAAACTTCTTAGCTGTGTTTTCAGATCCTTTCATCAGAGCTCTTATTAAGCTGATCTATAATCCCTGGCATCCTACTTGGCTGGGCCAAGTGACTGTAAGGGCAGGGACAGGTGCAGGTATCCAGCTGGTACCCTGTCATTGGCCACACTGCCTGGTACATGGTGTTCACATGACCACTATATTCTGAGTAATGACTATATAATGTGCTTTATAACACATCTATAAACTTCGGAGGCCATGCTGGGACTGGGGGGAACTGACCAAGAAGCCAACTAGAAAGCCTTTCTGGTAAGCCATGCTGCTTCCAGGAAGAGAAAAGTCAGATAGCCCCTCCCGTGAGCCCACGGCATGTGAGCTGAGAATCAAACAACCTGCCTGCCCTCTGTAAGCAAACTGCTGGTTCAGAGGATGGCCAGGGTTGATAACAACTAAGGCACAAATGTTGCACCCCGAAAGGCTTCACCCCCAAAATAAAATGAAAATTGTAAAAAGGCAAAAAGAATAAAAAGGCCAAGATGTCTTGGAGGGAAAAGAAGAGAGCACTTTATTATTTAGGCTGGTATCCAGCGACACAGTGTGAGGGTGGAATTTACACTGCTGAGCAACTGGGCTAAGATTTGGGGGTGGTTTGTAAAGGGAAAGAAAGCCTGCAAAGATGTGGGAGGCCCACACCTGTGCATTCCTGAGGAAATGGGACATCCTGTTTTCTCCTTTTTAAAGGTCAAGGGGCGTGGCGCATACAGAACAGAATGGTGGCACTAAGAGAGTACAACACAAAAAGCAAGTAAATGCTTGTAGTGTTTGGTTGCTTTTGCAGGCCTGGAGCCAGCAGCTGAGCATCTATTGAGAGGATGGCAATATGCAGCATAGCAAATATGGGGGATTTTCTTCTGTCTTGTCTTTGAAACCCAATATTGTTCTCACTGTTTTGTTTTGCTCTGCTCCGATCAATTGTTTTGCTTTATTCAATATTCTGTTTTGATTGGTTTTATTCTGTTTTGGTTTTGGGTTGATTCTGCTATACCTGATGGATTGGACAACTATTGTGAAGATAACAAGATACACTATGGTAGCTATTGTTGTTTTCCTAGTATCCTGCCTTGAAATTCTGTACCAATTTTGCTGCTTTGTTTTGATTGCTTTGTTCTGTTTTGTTTTGTTGGATGTCACTATCTCTAAAATAAAAAAATAAGCTCTGGAGGCTATTTTCCATCACTAGCAGACACTTAAACATTGTATTATGAGGAGTGGCTTTACCATCATATACTAGAATTTGAAAAAAAAATTGCAGTTGGAAAAAGAGTTCTGCTATTAAACAATCTGTCAACTGTGGCCTGGGTAGTGTCTTCATTTCAGTTGCAATATGGGTTCCAGCACGGGGAGTGATTTGTGAAGTGTCAGATCTTCACGAATGACAGTTGGAACCAGGTCGACACTGTGCCTTCCGTGGCGCAGCCTCTGTGCTACTGCATTTCCCAGCCAGGGTGGAGACTATCTCTAGCCAATTCTCTCAGCGGTGCTGGGTCCTAGGAGGCTTGATCACTAACCCCAGTGGGATCCAGCCAGAAAAGGCTCAGCGACTCTATTCACATCACATTGGTCCTTTGCAGCAGGTCTGCTCTCTGTAGCAGATTCCAAAGGCCTTGCTTTGCATGTACCAGGTGTTTCATGAGTTTCATGCAGTGAAGAGAGGTCAGCAGGTTCATTTTTGTCTTCCTGTTTTATGGCTACAGCAATGAGCCCAGAGAAGTGTTGTAAGATGTTAGTCTTAGTTATTTTTCTCATTGCTGATACAAAAATACCTGACACTCTAGGTTAAAGCAGAAAAGGTTTATTTTGGCTTACAGCTTATAGGGGTTTCAGTCTATCATTAGCTGGCTCCAAGGCAGGGTGGCCTGGGATAGGGGGAGGCAGAGGAGAAACAGTCCATGGCAGGCTGAAGGCAGCAAAAGCAGTAAGCAACAAGCAACCTCCGCAGCCCTCTTTCTGCTCTTACATTCTATGCAGGCTACACGCCCTTAGGGTGAGCAGCATAACTCTGGGTGTGGATAATGGGCCTTCCCATATCATCAGTCCCAGTCAGTGGACTGATGTAGTAACCACACACCCTTGATCCCAGCATCAGACACTCTAGATCCAGCCACCTCTGGAAAAGCCCCGCTTATGAGTGCATGATGCTTTGGGGGGTGGGAGGGACACCTAGACACAGCCTAATAATGTCCAAAGTGGGAAACAGTCAGTGAAGGGCAGAGCTAGGGAGAAGCAGGGCACCTCGGCTGGCTCTCTCCTGGGGATTGCACTGCTGCTTGCTGAGCAGCTTAACTGGGGCCAGTGTTGCTTTGGCAAAAAACTTCAGTGCAAAACAAATGAGTGTGAAGCGAGAGGAGCTTGTGTCTGGAACAGAATGTGAAGTAGGGCCTGGCAGGTCTTTGGCACTCAGGGAGAGGAGGCAGCTGGTCTGCAAGGCAGTGCTGCAGCTGCCCTGGGGAGGCTGTCCTCTGAGGGGTGTCTTTGGGATGCCTTCCTGCTCCCATAGGTCCTCGCCAGCCCAGGGATTCTGCCACCCTCCATCCTGGAGTCCACGCACTTCTTACCAGGACCCTGTCCACCAACCTCAGTGCTATTTTCCCAGATCTGATCCTCTGCCTGGAATCAGCTTTCTTGGTCCTGCAGCACTGGCTTTTGCTGGAAGGCTAATATGGCACAGAAAAGGTGGCTTGGGGTGTCTCACGGTCCTGAGATGGGGTGTAGGACCCTCAAGAACCAGCCAAGGTCAGAAGGGACGCTCGGAAAGTAGGGCATGGGTGAGAACTGCAGCATCTGTCAAAGAGATATAGAGTTGGCAGAGGAAAGCACGCCTTAGGAAAATTAGTTTCAATTTATTATTTTCTCAGTCTGACGCACTAACTTTTGCCCTTTCCATAGAAATCCCATCACTTTATAATAAACTCCCGCCTGCAGAAGGGAAAAGGGAGAGCAGGGCACACGGCCGCGCTGTTGTGCTTGTGGTTGGTATTTGGGGAAATGCTGTGGGAAGCTTGGGGTTCTTGCATTCTGTGGCCAGAAAGCAGCCCCGGAGATCCCTGCAGCGCAGAGCATCGAAGTTCGTGACCTAGAGTTCTGTGTCCCGCTGCACTGTCGTGAATGTGTGAAGCCATAAAGAAAAGACGCTTTCAGACACGCAGTGGCTTGGAAAGTGTGTCTCTTTCTTATGCTTCGTGAAGCTGTTCTAAGATGTATTTCGGCTGACTTAGCGATAAATCAAATCAAGGATTCAAAAGCTGATGGCACAGAATGCTGCAGAGAGATTCTGAGTGTGTTCCGAAGAGTGTACAAATGCACAAGCCACGTTTTCTGACTGGAAATGACAGAATGGGGAAGGGTACCCTAACTGCTTAATAAATGGAATAGAAAATAATTTTCATAAATGACTGCTGGAAGAAAGATGAAATAAAAATGAAATTATAGCCTATTTCCATGTCTGCTGGACCTTCCTTGGCCTCCCATTTAAGGTGATCAGCAGGGTTGAACCAAAGCTCGGCCTTTGTGGGCCACTTTGGACCCCATCAGTGGTCAGTGTCTAGGGCAGGAAGCCCAGGGAGGGGTGAGGCCCCGGGGCTCTGCCAGTTCCCTCCTGGCTGCTGTCTGCAGCACTGCCTGCTCTGGCCAGCATCTCTTCCCAAGGCCACCTTACTTCCTGTTGCATCTTTATGGCCCTCGCCAGCCAGCAGGCGCCTGATCATCTGGTGGCTGTTACTGTCCCCGAGCCTGGCAATCAGCCACGGGTGAGCTGTGCAGCCTCAGGAGAGGAGCTCAGCGCTTTCCCAGGCCACAAGTGCTTGGCGTGTGGCTGGGTCCCTCAGAGCAGCACTGCCGTCCCAGGGAAGGCAATGCCCTGGTGTCCTGAGCCCCACTGGGCATAGGGCTCCTGGTTGGGTTGCCCTGGACGCTCGAACTGCAGAGGCAGTGGCCTCTGAGCAGGTGTCCCTGTCCCCACCCCATCCTGTATTGTAATTCAAATATTGAATATTATGATAGGAATATTGCAATCCCTTTTCTAGTCTGCCTCACAATCTGGAAATGTTACTGGAATCCAATCTACCACCTCCAGTGCAGTCCAGGGCGAGAGTAAAGACACCAGGGCATACTCAAAGCTATTGGCACTCAAGGGGTCCTGAGCCCAATCCACATGAGGATGTGGGGACAAAGAGCCTGCCTGATCCAAAGTCTCTCCCAGAATTTATTATCTCATGAAGAAGGGGTTGGCTCAAGGGCGAGTGACAGGATGGTGGGAATTACCTGAGCAAGGTGAGCTGAGCTAGCTAGGGGGGGAGCAGGCAGGGAGAAAGACAGGCAGAAGGACGGGTCTGCATAACTTGACTGGAACAGCATAGGAATGAATTTGGGAGGCTGTTCTGTTGCTTCAGTCTCTGATATGTAAACTTCTGCCCCTGGGAAGTCACAGCCTCTTATTTTCAGTCTCTACCCAGTGACATTCCTGGAACTATCTGGCTCTGCCATCCTGCTGTGTTCAACAATTTTACAGGGAACACAATTCAAAGACACAGGAAATTGTCTATTGGCTTTAAAGTTACACCTCGTACCTCAGTCTGCCTTACATGCGTTGCATTGAAGGGAAGGGAAACAGTATAGCCAGCTCTGCACAAATCAGTGCATGGAGACAGGACCCGGCTTGAATTATGTGGAGGTGAGAGCTCTGCCTTCAAGGAGAGCCACTCTCTTGGTCTTCTGCAGTCCTGCAGCAGCTGGGTCCCCCGGAAGCCCTGCAGGAGTGCGACCTGTGCTGTGGAAGGGCACCGCTCTGCCTGCTGAGTGTCGTCCTGTCTACTGCCGCAGGCTGCCTCCTCCTGGCTCTGCTTGTCTTCAGCTGCACCGTGTCTGCTTGATTTCCTGCCACCCAGATTGCTCTTCTTCCAACACCAAGGTGACTGAGTCTACATCCTGTAAAGTCCTCAGTGCTTGCCCGTTTTCCCTCTGGACAACATTCACGTGCCTCCCGGAGACCATGGGATTCTCTGTGTCTTTGCCAGGATCATTTCACTCCGCTTTTCTTTTTAATTCCAATCTCCAGTTGCTGAATGACTGGGTGTTTCTTGCTGTAGACTCTCATGCATGCTCTTCTATCCTTTCTCATGTGGTGAGCAGCTGCTTTGCACACCACCGTGTCTGCCTAGCATCACCTCCGGCAAAGCCTTCCCTAGTCCCTGAAGCCCGGCTCGGGTGCCCTGCTGAGCTCTGGAGACCTGATCTTCCTCCTGCCTCACAGCAGGTATCACATCAAACTACAAGTGCTTGTTTTCTGATTTGCCCCTTTGCTTTGTTCAAATGAACCACACATCCTATTAGGGCAGAAGCTGCCTGGTGGTTGCCTTTTATTTGAGTATATCCTGCTACACCTCAGGTGCCTGGTGTGAAACAGATGCTTGCAGAATCTCAGGACTGATGGGAGGTGCTGCTCTCATTGCAAAGAAGGAGCAGCAGGCTGGAGGGTAGCCGCCTCCCTTGCAGCTCATGAGAGAGCTGGTCACGTTCACCAGGCAGCACTGCGAGTCTCCAGCTGTGTCCAAGGACTGCTGGAGCCGTGCACGGAGAGGGGAGGCTATGTGAGAGACGGCAGTGTGTCCCAGATGAACCCCGCTTTGCAGATTGCTCGTGATCTTGTCTTCAGACAAACACCATCAGCATAGGACTGGAACCCACAGCCAGGCCATTCTCAGAGTCACAATCACTCCGCTGAGGAGTCTGTGCTCTTGAACTAGACGAGGTCCGGAGCAGCTGAGCACCACGCTGGAACATCTGGCTCCTTTGGTCTCTACTTGTGTCAGGACTCTGCGGGGCCAGGTGGTTTGGGCTGTGCTGAGGAGACTGCACCCAGGTAGGGGATAGTAGTTCTGGCCACCTTTTAGTTGCACGGTGCCCCCATGCCTCCTCTGGTCTCCCTGCCACCTCAGTGTTGCCTCGTTAGCCAGGAAGATGGAGCAGACGCAGTGCTGAGCTCAGAAGCTCTGCGGCTCCTGGCACCCTGCAGATGCAGGAGCAGCCAGAGGGAAGGTGCAGGGCCTTGGGGCACCAGGTGGAGCAGGGCAGCCCGTGCTCGCACCTCCTCCCTGCTGGGCTCTGCATGGTCTGTGACGTGAATACGGAATAAGCCTTTGCACTGTGAAGCCGCTGAGGCTGGGGGCCCTTAGGGAAGACTTCCAGCCTGCTCCAACGCAGTGGCCCTCTAGCGTCCGTCATCCCCAGGTGTTACTCCAGGTCCAGCTCGCTGATGACGCCAGGAGCACGCAGAAGGCTGCTGCTCCTGAGTCACGGCAGATGCTGGCCAGTCAAGGAAACACTGGGCCCTGCGTGACGTCACTCCTCTGTCCCTGTGACGTGCCAGGGTCTGTAGGAAGTTGCTTCCTGAGTGTGGCCATGGCTTGCAGCAGTGTGGCTGGCATGACGCCTGCTATTTCCAGATGTGCCGGTGCTCAAGGAGAACAAGGGTTTGCGGTGGCTGGTGGCCCCCTCGCATTCCTGCAAAAGCCTGTGACCCGCACATCTGAGCCCTGGAGATCATGAGTAGGGGACACATCTGCTGTGTCCTGGAACACAGCTGCTTTGCAAGCTGGAAAACCATAAGTTCTTCTGCACTGCGGTGGGAGTTCAGCTCAGCAGCCAGACAGACGGGGGCTTGCAGCCCTGCTATGATATTCGATAACTTTGGGCAATCTTAGTAATGGAGTATCACGTGTCACTTCTCAACTTTCATCTATGTGGAAAAATGAAAATGGCAAATAATTATTCATTGATGTCTCTATATAGATAAATATCTATGTGGATCTATCTAGTGTGTAGCAGATATGTTTCCCCCGCCCTCAGTATAGTGCCTAATATGTAACAAATGTGCTAAAAAACATTTGCTGTACCCATGGCAAGAGATATAATAACAATGACCCCTCATCGAGTGCTCCTGCCAGGCTCGTTCCAATTTTAGAGGAGGAAATGAGGCAGAGTTAGGGGCTTTCTGTGGTTCACACAGCGGTAGTGTTGGAAGTGGGTTTGAGCTCGCACCATCAGGGGTCCCTCAT